>JACCHZ010000005.1:0-188325 GCA_018907045.1 Wiebesia pumilae
GGAAAGTGGGGTTCAAGTCCGCCTTAGCGCGTTGTTTAAACAGCGTTTCAAAAGTCTCCAATTAAATTAGTATAATCGTGTCGGACCCGGTCTTGCGCAATACGCACCTTTCGAACGCCAATTCAAGGGTGGGGAGCCGCTGACTTTTTTCACGCCCCTGGCAGCAGCAATTACGATTTTTCCATTTCGCTCGGTCTTTTCTTTTTGCGAGTACGCACTATGTACGCATTTGTCGTCGCGGGTACACATTTATACGTTAGCCGAGTACTCGTGGACGGGTTGTCGGCAGTGGTCTCTTTTCTTTTTGTGGATAAATGTAATTGAGGCGCGCGTGAATGGCGCCGTGAAAAATATTCGGAATGTCAGGTTCGAAGCTTGTAGTTGGAGTTGCGGTACGTTGTTCCGATTTTTTTACTCTCGTATCTTTTCGTAGACGGTTGTGTACTGGACATATTCCGCGATCATTGTTGAATTGTTCGACCGACCGCACGTAGTCGGCAAATTTTATTGTCTTGAGTAACTTGGTAGTATTCGAGTAGAATTTGAACATACTCGGTTATTGAAACTGGGCTTGTGAAATTGTCTCATTGCGCAGCTGAGAAGTTTATGCAATTTTCAAAATATGCGGGGCGGCTTGGGAGAAGGTGTTATAGGTGAGGGGGGGGGGGCCGGGCATTGGTTTCTTTAAACTTGGGTAATATCGGCCCGTGTGGGTCTTTAATTTGTTCAATTATCTAAGAACCGCGCGGGGGGTTGCGGGGATAGGCGGCGCTGGCAGGCCCATCAAAATTTATACGTTGGACTAATGCAGATTGGGTGGTAGCATAATCTCCTGCATAGTTTCAGTTGAATTCAAATTCATATCGCTGGTCGGGAAGTAATTGGGTACGTTTCCTAGCGAAAACGTTAAACAGGGCGACTGTTGTGATGAAGGCAAAATTTAGTTTAACAGTTAAGGAAAATAAAAATGAAGTGCCATATTCTACGTATAAGGTTTGATGGTGCGTAACAATACTAAGTGATAAAACGGAGGTAACTTGAAATGTCAATATGTTTTGGCCAGGAGCTCTGGAGTTGTGGGGGGGATTTTTGGGGTAAAAAGTCCAACTTGTGTGTGGCACGTCAGGTAAATACTGTTAAACCAAGACTAGAGTAGAGTGTATGGGGGGATGCAAGTGATAGGGATTCTTAGAGCGGAAGTGATTGGTAGGTGCTGGGTTATGGTGCCACAGGAACAAAGTGTACATCAAGAATCAAAACCGGTTGAATGAAAATTTCACATCAGATAAATCAACGAATGGTAAAATCAATTTTGCCCATCAGACAGACGACTAAGTGGGTGCGTCGTAAAAAAAGAGGAGTTAAACTGTAGTGCGAGCAAAATACGTGGTGAATTTGGTGAATCAAAAATTAACGGAGCTCGGTAAGCGGAGATACAATAGCAAAACATAAGAGAATTAAGTAAATAGTTAAGAAGTTGGTCCTTCCATATTTGGTAATTAACTGAGGTGGTATTTTAGGAAGTTCACGGGGTTGGCACGGAAAGCGGGGGGGGGATAATAAATAGGTGGTATGTGTTTTAAAAAAGTGATTTTGGATCATGAATCTTGTGGTCACGGAAGGTTTAAGAAGAAACGATGTATAAGTAATATTAATATAGATAAGTGAAGGAATATAGATAAGGAAGCCAGCCCCAGGAGAACGCATGAGCGGACAATGATGTAGGGTCAATAGGTAATCGGGGAAGGGGGGGGGAGGGGGAAGGAAAGGGGTGAAGTGCATAAGTTGTGAGAGATGGCAGGTGGTATAAAACAGGGAGAGATGAAGTGAAAAGAACTAGGGTAAATACAAGAAACAGTGGGGGTTAAACACCGGAAGGGAAAATGGTTGTTACGAAGGAAATCCGCACGCGCGGAAAAATAAATCTTCGGTAAAAGTAGTTATAAGCTGAAATGATTATGGCGGGGCGCAGGTCGGTGTTCGTTTTGTAGTATGAAGACAAGGGAACGATTGTCAAGGGTGACAATAAAAGCATATAGGGAAAATATGAAAGTTCACGGAATCGTGACCAAGCACGCAAAACAGGGTGGCATTTGCACCTTCGTGCGCCAACAATAGCGGGGCACCAAGAAAAGCGATACGGTACGAACGAAACCTTTGCTAGAAGTTGTATGCGGTTGAGATTTCTTTCACGTCGGAGATGCTTGGAGGACAGACTCCAAGTACGCCCACACTCTAAATCTATATCGGTCAGCTGTTAGGGGAGTGGGTCATGGGGGGTTAAACGCGGTCTTGGGTCAAAGCAAAATTGAACATTATTATGAAAAAAATAGGAAAAATGGAGGCGCCTAGTAGAAGCGAGGGATAAGAGGTTGGTTGTGAAAAGGAAAGAAAGGTTGAACGCGATGAACTCAATAAGTTGTCAAAAGGGCAAAGCGCGGGGGAAAGTTATAAATAACAAATCGCTAAATGTTACTTAAGCCACAACTAAAGTGTGATCATGATTTAAAGTATAACATGATTTAAAGAGCATCTAAATGTAGATCCTTCTGCAGCATTATCTACAGAATGATGTGCATAATTAAAAAACGCCTTTTATAGGCCTAGGAGTCTCCAATTTACCGAACGTCGTCATCCATAACATCGCCTTGCTCGCTAACCTCCTTATACTTACGTCGAAAATAAGTTTAGTATTCGCTTCTTAGATCATAAATTTTTTACCTACTAAATAATTCTTTAGACATACACGTGTTGCTAGCAATACAATCTCTTACCCGCTAGAAGTTAGTTTGAAACTCAATGCTGCAGCTGATTGAATTGCATTTATACTGAATTATATATTTCTAATAATAATAATAGCAACAACGTAGGCTACATAGCCATTAATAAATCAACTTTCGCATATTTTCATAATTGAAATTCCATCCGAGATTATGTCTTTTCCCAATATAGAGACGTCTTCTGATTTTCATACGATTTCATTTACTTTGAATTATTTTTTGTGTAAAATATTAGAAAGAAATCTGTAAGGAAGTCGGACATCATTCAAAAAAGTACATTTGAAGATCTTTTAAAGTAATATTCTAGTACATATAGAGCGCTATTTTACCCGAGTGGTACCTTACATTTCAGATAACACAAACGCATACGTGATAAATGAAAAACACTGATTTCCAGCTTCATAGACTCAACGCAATCTATAAGTACTTCTACCCTAAGTACACATTATCCTTTTTCCTTTAGATCTAAAGTCTGACAACTGAATTTTAGTTGGTTAACTATTTCTATTTCTGTCATAAAGTACAGTTCGAATAGGTTCCCAATCACCTCGTGATATTCAACCTGTGATCAAATGTACCAATCTTCGGATAGAAATGATCTGATCATCATAATTGATAATTATTTTTAATTCCCACTATATTTATTAAAGAATCTAATGTACAAAGTATAATATTAATGCAACATTATTACAATTTTTTTAATTTTCAAAAGAAATAAAGAATGAGATAAGAATTGAAATGTGTATGATTACAGATAAAATGAGACTTTCACAAGCCGAACAACAATTAGGAATAAAGCATTACTTGTCGTTTGAATGATCGTATAATGATTAAGGAAATAATTAAAATTCATGGTATCGTCACTTTATGGTATCGTTATTCAACGATTATGTTATCGATATAATTAATAATAATTAAGCCCAAGAAAAATTACACGTTCACGGAGAGCATAGAATTATCAGAAATATACAAAAAAAAAATAGAAATACTTGAGCTAAAGCTAGAATCTCGTTTTAATGAAACGGTAGCGATGAACTAGATTCCCTTGATCTTGTTGATTAGTACTTAATCCTTAATAAGTATACAAACAGAATACAACGTTTGCCAGGGTAAAATGCAAATCGCGTGCGCATGCGCACATATTATACGCCTGATCGATTTACTCTAGAATCAACGAAGGCGCGTGATCCAGTCCTCCCGATGCAATGCCATGGTGAATAATTTAAATTGCGATATTATGATCTACGCGTTTATTACTCATATAAGCGAGTATCCTAATTTTCGCTAGTGTACATTATAACTGCATATACGTAAATACTCACGTGTATTTACATGTATGAAATACACGTGTGTAAATTTTCCAACTAGAAGAAAGTCGCGTGTTTCGGTTATTTTATACTATTACCTCCTTTTAAAATAGGCTTAATGATGCTAGTGGCTGCTTAAAGATTAATTTATAAGTTAATTCCTACATTATGTATTAAAAAAAAAATAGTTTTGTATGTTTGGAAAACCGGTAAATCTAGTGGTAAGTTTTGAGATACTAGAAAAGTTTTTCACGTTTATACTGTAACGTATACTCGTAATATCATATTTTATTATTGCATGAAATAATATAAAAATATGATAAAATATAGACTTCATAATATTATATTTTATAATAAAAATATAACTCGTGCTATAACCCATTATAGTATAAAAATTCATGATTTAAAGTACTACCCTTTGAAGTATTTCAGGTGTACTGTATTTATATGAGTTTTAAGCAATGTTCGTTATATTTGTTATATCAATGGAGAGAAGATTGCGTTTAAAATTTAAAAAAGAAATTATTTATATTATATATTTTATTTTGTACTAAAAACACTTTGAATAAAACATATTATCTGAAATATTTATGCATATTCCGGTTTTCCGTATACACAAATAAAAATAATTAATTTTTATTTAAGAAGATTATATACGCGTATTCGCGTAGTCGTCAATATTGTATTTATAATTATAATTTCGTAATTTCATAAATATGCAAATAAATGCACTGAACATATTAAATATGTTTATTTAAATATGTTTATTCAACATAATTAAATATGTTGAATAACATATTTAATTTTGGAAATATGAACTAATATTTGTAATCCGTGATCTCGTAAAGCATTGCGTATAATCTTTCAATACGCAACTAAATTAAAAATTTTAATTTAGTTGGAATGATTTTTTACTGGCAAAATAGTTTACACGATAAATTAGAGAACAGGGTTATAAGGTTTTCTTTACGATCTCTTATTATTGGGCAGTTTCAAATGGTGTTCTTATTGGTACGAAAGAATTTGGAAGACAATAAAAGTAACATGAAACAGACATTCCATTTTTCTCTTTCATGGGATAATCAGATTTTTACAGGTTATAAATAAAACTATATTGTTCAGTAAATTAGGAAGAAGCCTTGGAAGACGATTATTCAGTTTTTCTGTATTTCGAAAACTCAAGCGAGTACAAGTTATTCGTATTCAAAATTTCAATCGATTTTTTGTAGCGTAAATGAATGTTACTTCAATTTACATATTGATTATAGAACTACAGTATATTTACTACAGTAAATTCAAACAATACAACACTTTAAATAAATGGATTATTATGACACAGCAATTCCAATCAAATAATTATAAATAGTATTTATTTCGTAAGAAAAGCCAAGAGTTTTACATTTATAGTATTATATTTATTCGTTTAAATTAAAAATGCATCTAGTCTATTAAGTCGGAGTAATATACAACTTAATCATTAAATGTCAATGTTCCTTTAACAGTTTATCGAATGTAAGCACAGCATTTACGACTAATAATATAAAAGACACACGTGCATTACTCAACTTCAACTGCAATCCGTTAAACATATCGCACATGAAAATATTTCCAAACCAAAAAAAACTTCCCATACGTTCATGAATTGGGGCAATATTATTAGATATTAAAACGGCCCATTAAAAAATTATTTTATTTACGCGGTACAACAAATGTCACGCATTATGACGTCGCTCATATGTATTCACTACGATATATCTGCTCAATTATCTCGAAAGAGCCCTCGCGCACTTGTAGAGAACGAATTTACATAAAGGATATACAGTAACTTCAGTATCTAGAAATATTTAAAAATTGATTTTTAACATTTATGAGAACTGTATTTTAATTATTTGTTATTTTTAATATTAATTGACAACAAATTTAAATACTGAAACTCGTTCTCATTAAAAGCAACACGTTTACGAAATAATGTTTTTAGAGAATTTTTTAATAATCAATGCCTTATACCGACATTAATTTGGACTTTTTGTATTAGAAATGGTAAGCAGCATATTTTTAATATATTATTGGCAGTTCTCGTGCATTGCAAAGGAGTTCAAACCGAGTTACTTCGTCTAGAATAATTTCTAAGAATTGTAACTGAAAATTGTATTAGATCCTAATTATGTACTCAAAGTTTTCGCAAAATATACTGCCTTGAAAACAAATATATATATAAAAAATAATTCTAGCAAATATAATATAATATACTAAATATAATATAATATACTAAATATAATATAATATACTAAATATAATATAATATACTAAATATAATATAATATACTAAATATAATATAATATAGGAAATTAATTTAATAATAATAATAATAATAATAATAATAATAATAATAATAATAATAATAATAATAATACAGTACAGATTTACATTACTTAATTAAATCGAATTAAGTCTTATATTTTAAGAATTTTCTTACCCAAATAATTATTTCTTATTTCAACTACTTCTTAAAGATTATTATAGAAGTAAGAATACCCTCTTCATTCACTTTCAAAACTCTTCCACATCTGCTCAAATACGACGCTTAATCATTAATTTAGTTCATACAGTATCTTCTTATTTAAAATTGTTCAAAGAGAATTTTTTTGGCTTTCTCGATTATACGAATTATACGAATTATACGAGAGTTGTGATTTACTTAATAAATCTTTTGTCGACTTCATAACTATTCTTAGAATAGAAAATCCAAAACTAAAATTAAATCCAAAATGTGGTTCATAATAATAATATAAGACCCATATTAAATAAAACAAGTAATAAGTTCAGTTAAATATCAATTCATTATTATGCATTATACTATGCATTAGTTTCTTTGAGTTTTGGTTCAACGTGCCTCTTTTGTCATCTAGACGTTAATATGCATACAACTACGTAAAGATCTTTCGGTAACTGAAACGTATGGCCTTCTTTTGTTTTTTCCTTCTCCGTAATTCTTCTAGTGTGATTTACGCTTACGTCGCATTGCCTAGCTAATGACATTTTTCTCGTTGCGGTAATTAAATCCAACGTCTAACGAGGATTGGCTCAATTAATATTAACTATTTACTCCGAAAAAAATGAAAATCATTTCATTAATGAATGCATAAATTTTCAAAGCAAGTTCATAGCTCTGAATGCATAAATTAATGATATGCGAACGCTTGGAAGGATATATAACGTCAATACGTCAACTGGCATAAATTTATGAATTATTGGGAATTTAAATAGTGTTCCAAATCACTGCAATTAATTTAGATAATAAAATACATTATAGCTATGTGTTCTTATTATATAGAATGTAACGTAACTAAAGTTAACGAATAGATCTAGTAATGTGATATTTAAAATACAATATTAAAAGCTTCGGTACCACGACTTTCTTACAATGAAAAACTGAAAAACTTTCTGTGAAACAAAAACAAATTGCAAATCAAAAAATTATTCTTCGTATTTTGTATTTTCTAAAGATCCTTTATTTATTTTATTTCGTTTAGGCTTTACAAATTTTGTTGCATTTTTTTTCGTTGTACGTACATACATGTTTTTAAAGCAAATTACAAAAAATTTTCAGCATGTTAGTATAGGTATTATGTTGCGACTTTCATAAATTTTGATATGAAATAATGAACTGATGATACTTAAGCATGAAATTTATTAAGATTACTATTCGACAGGAATCATTATATAAATTATGAAATATCTAGAATCATCATTCAATGACAAATGTACACGGAAAATTCATTAGTAAAAACGACTTAATTATTCAGTTCAGAGTTCAAAGAATGAAGGCTTAAATTATTACAATATTAATCAAGTGTTTCTCTGTGTAAAAACCTTTTTATTTACCTTTATATATTTGGAAAAATTTTAAATAAATTACAAATTACTAGGTAAATTGAATAACTTTCTTGGTAATTAATGATACTATAAAGTGCATCGTGATTTTTCAAGAAATCGCTTAATAAATAACAATATTGAAAGGTTTTCAGTTTGTATCGCTTTTGAAATGATGTTTGAAATATGAATGTACAGAAACTATAATTTGAATAAATTTGAATACATATATATAAATATATATATATAAATATATATAAATATATATATATATATATATATATATATATATATATATATATATATATATATATATATATATATATATATATATATATATATATATATATAAAGGAAGGTCTGCACGCGCACACAGAAAACTAACGTAGATAGCATGGCGAGATAAGATATGCACATATATACGTATTTGCCACATTATAACTCAGTCTTATCTGCAATTTTCTCCATTTTCTCATGTATAAATGTGGAAGAATTTAAACTGTGAATACAACATAAATAATAGTAAACTTTTCATTAGTCTGTCCTTTGAAAAAAAGAATTCTTCCGAATTATGTGACCGTTTTAATATTCCATTTTAACATTATGGATAAAATCAAATCATATTTATTCGATATTTATTTAATTGAAGAAGTTTGAAGTACATTAGTAATTATAAAAATATTTAGTAAGAGCATCTTATTTTTTTTATTATATTAATACTGTTAAATAAACTCGATTTTTGAGTAAAAACTCATATAAGTGTTACGTTTATTAGTATTTTTTCATTGAATGAAAAATATATTCTAATTAAATATTTCTTATGAATATTTTTTATTGATAAATCTTTGTACGAATAATCAATTGCACTAAAAATTTTTTAAAAATGTTTACAAATAAGTTGTCTTGCTTCCATGAATATTAAATGTATAAATACGTAATAAAAACGAAATTAACGCACAAAAACATTACAATTAGCTTTAATAAGATGTCTGATCGAGTTCATATCATTACATCTTAATTTAATGACTTGCAACTGACTAATGGAATTGATTAAAGGTCCAATTTTTTAATTATTTGAGCTACAATAGCAGATGTTAATGAATTATGATGGACATTTACCAAAACATAATGTAGAAATCAACTTTATAAGAATAACAGCTCTCGATACTTTTATAATTGCAGGGAATATATTTTATAGAGGAAACATATAAACTGTAAAATAACTTGGTCAAATTAATAAAAGTCAGAAGAAGTAACTAATATTTTTGTATATAATAAGAAGTCGATATTTAAAGATGCAAACATCGAAATTTTTAAGATTTATTGTTTTGTCAATAATTAAATAATGCATTTATTAATGAACAGTTTTCAAGTTTAATTTAAATTAAAAAAAAACCTTTATATTTAATATTAATTATTTACTTCAAATTTATCAATTGTTATTGAACTATAAATTATTCACGTGTTTAATTTTTGTACACAAGATATTGATTTTGTCTTAAAACTAATATTATCATTTTCTGATGTACTAATATTGTACTGTCAAAACAATCGTATATATTCCATCTATTATTCGAAAACTTTAGTCTTTGCTTGTCGAATGTAGATCTTTATTATTAAATATGAAAGGAAAATTAAGTTTTGCTTGAATGATCTCGCGATACACGTTCAAAATTCAATTTACTAAGTTCGCCTAGTATGATAAGATATTGTCCCTTTCCGAGCTTGACATTATCAGTTATTGATAAAATAATCTGCGGTTTTAAATTGTCTTTCCCTGCTCAAGTACTGGATGCTGACATGTATACGACATCGTGATCTTTACCTGTAATAAAGTGCACAAGTAAACGAAAATGTACGTGCCTAGACGAGGGTCAGAAACAATTAATTACAATTTTTATCGAAAAGTACATTACATGAAACAGACATCAATAATTGTTCGGTCAGTTATGCGCGCATTAAGCTTACGAAAAAGTTCAATCTCGTGCTTATCCCGAAAGACAAATATTACAAGCCTTTGTACGATACATCGAAAAGTATCGGTAAAATTATATCTTGAAACATTGAAGAAAAAGAGACAACATTCCACTAGCCTTTTGCACCCATGGTGCAATAAATTTTCCGGTATTTACCGATACATGCGAGATACCGCGTGAAATTTTTGCCGATTACAATATCATCGTAACATATCGTCCTCACAGACGTATAACGGCCTAATAAATCGGTAATGCGGTAGTTTTGTGAAATAAATATACAGGAAAGCGACGAAAAGAGATAAAATATCGTATACAGCAACCGTAAACTCGGCATTAGCTTTCTCCGTCGGTAACGTATAATCGTAGCCAGAAACAGCGGCAGCGGGACTCTTACAAAAAAGGTGACTTAAGATTAGAGATCCTTAAATAATGACTTTTGAATTCGTACGTACTTTGGCGGAGAAACGAGAGACTGTGAGAAAATCTAGCGTTTGTATGATGTTGCATATGATTGTCGTGTATTATCGTATTTCTCGTTTCTCCGATAACATTCAAATTAGTTGAAAACTTTGCAAACTCTTCGCAATGCATTAAAGTGGGTAGTCGATGCTCAAAAACAAACTCGATTAGATTCACGAGATATTTCATAATATATTTTATCATTTTCAATTTTTATCGATATTTCTTTATGTTTCATGTGTCTGCGGTTTATTAAAACAGCCAAGGGTAAGATTAGCTAAACTGTAATCTAAATTATTCTCAAAACCGAGAAATGACTGTTTTTAAAGTATTTGTTCATCTATTTGAATAATTTTAATGTTACGCGTATGATGGTAATGCGTATTTAAAGTTAGGATAGGTTTTACTTCATTGGACGTTGGAGCAACTGCCAAGGATAAATGCTCGTTGCAATAGACCAAGTGAGTAAAATTAATCGTACGATACTTTGAAGCAAGGTCAAAGGTTAAATATGAAAGAGCCAAGATTCAACTCTTGACACGACGGCGAGCACAAAGCACACGAAAAAAAACATTAATTAAAAAGTAACCACGTACTATTAAGTCACGCAGAACGCACAAATGTCTGATTTATAAAACCTTTAATTTCGAATAATAATGCTCCGCACATTTGCTAATAATAGTTTGCAATGATACAGCAACAACTGGCGACCTGAGGTAAAAGTTATTCCGCTGTATTACCGATAAGTTTACGAAAGAGGGTCAAACTACTTAATTCTACGTTTTTCTTAGATTTTTCAATGGGCTACCACCCACCCGAGACACCGAAAAACTAACTTATCCATGAAATTCTGACGTAAAATAAACTGGAAACGTGTTAATCCACCATTGTAGCGCATCCACGTCGAGAATTATAAGCCCGTTGCGAAAATAGTTTCGCATTTGAGCAAGTGCTGCTCATCTTCGAGCGTGCGAGCGCTTTGCCCCGAATCGAGTGCCAACCTCTTCACCGAGGGCATAAAACAAAAGGCGAAGGCGCGTTTGCGCCTTAACGGAGAATCGGGCTCCTTGTTCCCGGCGCACAACGGCGTACCTCGCGAACCTTGAGAAGTCGAGCCCCTGGAATGCAAAGCGCGGCGTGTGCAATGCACCCGCGCCTCTTTCGCTGCGGTCGTGACTCGCGGCAAACGCGAACCCACAAAAGTCTCCCGAGGATTTACGACGTATAAACACACGCGCGCGCGACTCTTTCATAAACTATCCGGCGGTCAAAGGGATGCACGTGATAGTCAATTCATTTTTCGAGAGTTCATATTGTTTTGTTTCCTTATTCTTCTTTGAGAAATGGCTAACATCCTTTTTAGTTTCTCTGCGGGACTGTAAATTTCGATGGAATGAGTTTTGGTTTATTTGGTGGTTTCATAGGCAACTATCTAATGCTTTAGAGGGAGCAACTTCTCCAATTTGATTTGCAACTTATTTGTGACTCGCGATAAGATATGGAACCTTCTTCTATTTCTTAACAAGTAACAAATATCAGAAATGAAATTTTGTAACTTTCAAAACGTTTATTAGATCGTGAACGATGATTGTGATGTCTCGGATGTTTAAGAAAGAAATTATTTCACTTGGCGAATACTATTTCATTCTTTTGCAATTTGTTACGACTAGACTTTCATCTATTATAATTCCTATAAATCTCTCATTTTTGTTTCCTTCTCGTTGTCATTTATGGAATACCGTTTACTTATTGAATACCGTTTTGTAATAAATTCTCTTTTAAGGTATTTTTCATTTTTCTCTGAAAAATTATTCTAGAATTCCAATACATCTTCTCTAACGTGGATAATATTAGTATTAATTATTGACTTCGATATTTCATAGATTTTTACAATCCCGTTGCAATTTCTCCATAAAAGTAGATACGCTTAAAACATTTTCAGTTGGACGTGATAATTCATAAATCGAAGATGTTTTCCGCGGAGTGCTGAAGAAATAATGTCTTACAATCGCACATATAATTTCTATAAATATTAAAACGGAAAAAATGAAACTTCATGGATACGTATTATCGTAGCGCAATAATGATTTAATAATTTTAGGTATAAGACGAGCAACGCCTGCAATAATCGTATTTTTTTATGAGCTTAATTTTAATATTTAAAATAAATATTTAAAATAAAATAATCCATTAAACTTCAGTTGATAACAACCTAAATTATGTAGCGGTCCTTATGCATTAAACAGCATTAAAAGCCTTTTAATGATACTCTACCTCAAATCCCTCAAATTGAAAGACAGACTAAAAATAATGAGGAATCAAACATTTAATTAAAGTACAAGGGGAGAGATCTAGAGAAAAAAGTGAGACTTTTCTAAAGATATAATCTGCATCGCGAGCGTCCTAAGTTGATCCGCCAACCTGTGCAAGTATTTGCCCCATCATCGTTTACGGTACACTGGATCTCTTGGAACGAGCTAAAAGGGCTTACACGCAATGAATTCCTGCCGTTGCTTCGCGTCGCGAATTTATCGTAAGAGAATCAAGTACATTATTCACGGCTGATGCGCGACACGCGGGGTTACTTTTATCCACGTGTGATAAATTGCACATGGTTTTTTCCATTTGAGACTCCCGCGTAGTTTTTGCGATTAAAGATTTTGAGTTTCTTTTGAGTCTCCTTTCTATAGAAAAATATCAATATTAATATATTTATTGATATTACCATTATTACATATTTTTCTAATTACTGGTATTTCGTTAATATGATTTCATTAATGTATTTTATTCTATTTTCAGGTGAGTTCTTTGTTCAATTAGTTGGTCGTGACAAGAGCGATAACGATTGATTATAAATTTGCTCGAGTAAACTACTGGTTTCCAAGAGCGTGAGTATAATTGAAATTGAAAAAATTATTTAACTTGGATACAACTAAAATTACACCAAATTATAAACTATTATTTTATGAAAAGTACAAATTTCACGGAATCCCGTGGTATAATAACATTGATGTGCGTGTTATTATCCATGTTATTATATACTCTTAAAAATAATTTCATTTAGAATAATATTATGAAAATACTTGCCAATAATATAAAACTACCTGTGAAGTATAAAAAACTAAACAAAATTCGATATTACTTCGGTATATCGTGATAGAAAAGAACCGCAAGTTTTTGTTTGTATGTTCATGGAATTTTTGTTCCTTCTTGATAAAAGAACAATACATTTTATTGCATTGGTTTCTAAGTTTTCGTAAATAAAGTTCATTTAAGTAATTTACATTATTAGAAGTATACGTTTATATATTAGAATCTTCAATTGAGCATTCACAATATTGAAATGAGTTTTCAACACCGATACTACTGCATGAAGGATAATACTTTGGTATAAAAATCAAAGCCAAAGTACCGGAAAGTTTCATTAACTGACATTTATTCGCTCGTGTTGCACACGCTTCCATGTTATATTGCGCGTATGTTAAAGCAATTGAAGTTTTCGGGCAAATGCACGTGAGAAAACTTGGATCTCTGACGCTATACCGTAATGTAATTTGCATGAAACTCTTAAATTTCTCTGAATTAAAAAAACAAATGAGGAAGACATCTCTAATGGTCTCGAAAGACAATTAAGATATGAGGTAACATATGTATGCTAGTGCATGAATTATAGTGGAATAAAATTAAGCAACACGTTGAGAAAGAACACATGTCATTTCTACGGAATGAATTAAATATTTGTAAATGAATGCATATGCCGTAGTATGAAAATTTAATTTCTATACAATTACAACCGTGTACAATTCAGTTTTGGATTGTTGGAATACTATTGAAAAAATCAAAGATGTTTATACATTGAAAATAATTAAAAGAAATTCTATTCAACAGATAAGAATAATTTTATAGCATTTTCAAACGTTTAATTTTATAATAAAGATAATGATTAGATAATAATTTAAAAAATGCACCTATATATAATTAAGCCTATAGTATAAAAAACAATTTAAAATCTAATTCATGGGGAAGAAAAGCATATAAATCTCTGTCGTGAAACTTTATCTAAACTGTCCATTGCTCGGATCTATATTTTACATTATTTTACTATACTATAAAAGTAGATCATAAAATTATGCTAATATCCAACTTTCTAGATTATTCAATGAAAAAGTATCATCGGATAAATTGTTACGGTATAATAATTTACAGTTATAAAGAATCTATAAAAGTTATGAATTCGTTGATGTAATTGACTTAAAATTCTTTACCCGTAGACATAAATGGTTCGAAAAATGTCATCGTTCTAAGTTAAGCATGCAATTAATAATCGATGAAATATTCGACTGTACATATTTTTGCACTGGAGAGTTTCTGTACAGTTATTTCACATCGTATTAATAAATTGAATACCAATTGTCTTTATTATGCATTTATTTTTATGCATTGTGTCGAATCATTGAATTAGACGGTATAGTATCCTTTTTTATACAAAGAAGAAACTTTATTTTACAAACATTTAACTATGTTAACTATGTAAAAAAGATATTTATACACATATTGTATTGTATGGTGTACAATACATAAAAGTATTTTTAATATTTAATAATTTTAATTTAAAAATACGCTTTACTACAGTATATGCCTGCAATTCTATTGATCGCGCTATCGGTATTACTCAATGAATCTAATTTAATGTCTTATAAATTCATTAACGCTCACAAAAGTACATATATCATTAAGCTATTTGCATTTAACGTTTCAACAAAATAGTTACAGACACATTATTTTAACGTATAAAATAAAGAAATAAGAAAGCGAGAAGGTAATGTAGTTCATACGCTTACCACATCAGAAATTGGCTTCGCGATTTATTTCAAATTCTTGAAAAGTACGCTTTCTTCGCTTACAAAACAATGTTTCTTCGATGAATTATCATTAGCGCATTTCGAAACGTGCATATTGCACTATCGTACAAGTTCATTGTTGTTTTTCTCCACTTCTAAGTAATAATACTTAGCTCTTTTAACTTTTAACTCTTAACCATATTAATAGTTACGTCTGCGTACACCGATTAAATCTTCGTTGTAAGAAGCAGAAACTCCTAAGAACATTCGGCGACTCGCGGCACCGATTTTTGGCTAAATTAATCGACACTATTTCAGCAGGAATATCCTCTCCAAAAAAGAAAGAGAAAAGATCCGTCAGACTTAGAACTTTGAACCATCGTTTGCATTTAATTATCCTCTTTTCTGAGTTCGCTTAACGAGTAACTAGTCTCGAGGTACCAATATAATTCACACCCAATCGGAAACTACCTGTCGGCACGGCTCGGCAAACTCGCAAAAAGGAGCGACTTTCGTCTCACGTGTGGTGCGTGGTACCAACGGCGCTGTTAATAGACAAATGATTAAAAGGATACGTTAAAGCAGGTGGTCTGAGTTCGCGCCCCGCTGCGTTTACGTGGTCACACGAAGTGTCGGAGATTGGCAGCGACGTCGCGAAACAGCTGCTGGACAGGGCCACACCGGAAATATTGCGCTCCCTCCATTTGGCTCGTGTCCCCTTTTTCCTTTGCTGCGCTGCTTCTTTTTCCTCGGAGAGGCTGTGACGACGTGTTGCATGAAACGAGTGACCGCAGGCCTATCGAATTATATCAAATTAGGCACCGAGAGCAATACGAGTGCGAGCACGACTGATCTCTCGAGCTTTTAAAGCGGATTTTTACGATAGAAAAATTTTAGTCAGCCGAAGAAAATTCATTGTTATGCTGGTCATTTAGATGGCAATGTACATTCGCGCGTTCCTAATGTAATTTGATAATTGTGCGAAACTCGGAAATAAAAACAGTAGTCAATCGCATTTCTGTAAAGGAGGTATCGGATTTCTATTCCGACTGGATAAATAACGAAGTCTATTCAAACGCACGCCTAATTAGCACTTCATTTGCCAATTATTTTCAATATTAATGATGTAATCGGATAATATCCGATTGAAACATTTTAATGTATTTAGATTCCTGGCTTATAGCTGTAGGGATCCTCGTATACGGCACAATGTTTAATTAATTGTGTCAAATTAATCACCTTTGAATCACCAAGTACATAAAACAAAAGTAACAGGCTTCAAGTAACAAAAGATCTGGCAGCGATTAGTTATAAATACATTGTAGCGCAAAAAAGCGAAATACTATAATTTAAGTGTTTGTTTTAATCTAGATATGCTTGATAACATCGACGTCATGACTACTGAAAGGTCGGACTCAAAAGCGCACCGCTGGAACACAAATTGAGCCATAAATGCATCCGGAGCCTAATTAAGGGCCTCACCCACACCTGTACATTTAACTAATCGCGGAAGCATCGGCTCAAGCCTACAGGCGCGGCGAAGGGTTATGAAGTCCCCATCGATCCTGAATCGACCGCACGCGAATCGAAAGTGACGCTGCTTACGCCTTTTTGCGCAGGACGTAAGTGGGTGAATGAGTGCATTGTACTCGTGCACGTGCTCTCGCTCTAATGGTCGACTCGTACGCCCATATAAAAGTAGACGGAAATGCTAATGGCATTTAGCCTACCGGTGGTATGCGCGTGCCTCGATCATTGTAATTACCATTTGCGATCGCTCGTTTTCGACTGGTTAATTTATAAAGGCTTGAATCTTGTATTTCGGTTGCGTTCTGCCTTTTCTTTATTTTCAAGTGATTACCTCCCGGGGAAATTAACGACAAATGATATTTGCATTTTATTTGTGGAAACGAAACTGCAAGTATTATGAAACCAATTTTTTCCAAGATAGCCGGAAGTGCATGAATCCGAGACCTCGTGAAGCATGTTAAATTTAATGTACAAAATCTAAACAAGAGGAAAAACTTAACAACATGTATGCTAATTACCAATGAATATTTGCGTGGTCTTTCTTTTTCTTTACTTATACGGTTCTGCTTATGAAATTCCTCATTTTCGTTTCCTTCCTTTCTGCCACACACACACACACGCACGCACTAGCTCTTTTTATTTGAATTGTTCACTTGCTTAAAATGTCCTATTCCAGTTTTCGTAACAGCAACAGTTAACGTTGACAGAAAATTATGCATCGAACGATCGAATCAAGGCCAATGAGTAGTCGTCACATTTGAATGATGATAAATCACAATGGATTGTACTGTATAATTAATTTGACAATGATTTGCCTTTGATAATTATCGAATCAAATCAACCATAAATATCTATTCTTTTTTTCATAAGCCACTGATGTTAGATTGTTTGCAAATGGAAACGTATCATCTTGTAAAATGATTGTATTATCATATTTAAAAGTAACGTACGTAAGGAAGTACCAATACGTCTTGATGAAAAATATTGTATTATGATGGATTGTTTTAGTTATTATTGTTCATTCGTATTTAAAAATACCAATTAACAGCGCATGCAAATTAGTCGCTACTTTACCTGCCAATTACTACAATATTACATGGACGATTTAAGCTATAATGCCTGTATCAATTACAATGTGTACATTAAAATTGAATTATAACTTTGAGATAAAAGGATCAGCCTTCCTTCAGCACTTCCTAGAATATCAAGCCAATCTCTCAACATCTATAAATATGAGCTCATTCTAAATTGCATTGCAGCGTTTACGTTTGAATTACGCTCTATCAGACTTGTAATCATACATGCGTTTCAAATTCAAATAAAGACTTTCAACGAATTTCATCTTTAGATAATCATTGCTATCCGGAAGCGTTGAGAAGAAAGTTATCTCTTTGGTGTTGGTGCTCAGATTTTCCACATAAGGTCCGAATGCATCACTCCTCCTGACTTAGATCTGCACATCGGCTTCTGGACTAGACCAATAGCACGAGTGCCTGAGTTATTGGCCGTGACTCCATTCTTGCTTTCACGCTCGAACATCTCGTTCATCTCTCTCGCATACTTCCGTAGGAGTCGACGAACTCGCGGCTTATCCACTCACTTGCGCAACGCGGCGAGTCTTCCTTCCGTTCAATTTTTCAAAGGAAAAAGATGGGAGAGGAGACAGAAAATACCAGACACATTTTGGTTTGCTAAAATGTCAGTATTTATCCTCGTAAGGAGATGAAAGTTAATGCGCGCATGTTATTCATGGCTTGTTTTTGTTTATTAATTGCCATGCTTGCATATGCGGGTATGTTATATCCAGAAAGAAAATAAAGAACTTGTGCGGTCCTTATGCAATGCGAGGAAATATATTAATGAAAAGAATTTCTTGGTTTCCTATTGTTTTTCAATGACTTCCTAAATCACTGCTGATACGCTTGACTTTCAAATATATTAAAAACTGTTAGAGCGAAATTCAAAAGTTCACAAGCATTCATTTGAATTGTATCGACTTTGTGGAAATTTTATTTTTAAATTTACAAAAGTTTCAGGTTTAAGTTCAAGTTACTTATGTGAAAAACTAAAATGAAAATTTCTTAATTCCCATGAAGATAATTATTTCGTATAAATCTTAGGAGAGTAAATTATGCGACATAATCATATTATGACTTAATGCACTTAAGAGTATTTGATGAAAGTTATTACTTAAACTTATTAAATTCTAAGTTATTTGAAATATAATGAGACATAAACACCAGAGAAATGTGAGAAAAATTTGTTGATGAGCTTTTCTTCGTTGCAAGTAAGGTGTCGTAATAGAAGTTTCTCGTTAAACAAATTTTATCTCCAGTGCTCATCGAAAAGGAAGAAAATACGCGAGAGAATGAAGGAACTAAATCGAGCGCTATTACGTAACGGAATTACTTTGTTTCGTTCCTTCCGCGAGATGACGATGATTAGAGAAAATTTCTTTTTTATTTCTTTGCAGTAATCATGGTGTCGTTTGAGTACTGGTTCAGTATGGTTACATAGAAGAGAAATGCGGAGACATTATGAGATCGTTTGCTCTTAAAAATAGCGGAGGCATTTTAGCGTCTAATTTGATGTTTCGAATGAATTTTTCATAAAGGAAAACTTTTTTCCTTCCTTAATAAAGTAATTTAGTTACATTAACGAGTATTTTGTAGTCGTATAAGTAGTTTTTGCTGAAAATCTATTTTTTGTTTCTCTCTGAAAATGTATAATATGTATTACATTCTTTTACGTTTGATTACTAGTCATTCATAGGATTTAGCTAATAAGAGTACTCATAAATAATATTGTGTTAAGCGATATATATATATATATATATATATATATATATATATATATAATGTAGCTTCGTTAACAAATGATTACTTTTTTACTTTAAATATCTTTATGTCCTTGTCTATTCAAAATACTCCTTGGTCCTATCGATGTGATCATCTTATCGAATGAAAATACTTAAGAAATTGTGCACCATCGTACAAATTTTACTCTTAGTTAAAAATTAACAAATAATAGTTATTTATTAAGTAAAAATAACAGGTTGCAGCACTCATTATACGAAAAACATGTTTAACGAATTATACATGTAACGCACAATATTTGGTAATACAGCAGTTAAAGATAATCAACCGCTTCGCTTTTCCGATAAGTATCCGACAATTATCAATGCATTAAACGCATTAATTACACGAGTAATTCATTATTTCACGCTTAGCTTCATAGTAGCTGCAGCACCATGAACTAGAAGTTACCATTCTCTTCCTTCCGCAATACACGTTTCCATAAAAGTTTGTGTTTCATCGGCACGTATCTAACGGCCCTAATGCAGCATCAAATCAGCTTTGCAAAGGAATGACCATATTATGCCATAGCTGATTAGATAATCACAGGCCAATGTTAGTGCCCAAGGAATCATTAGCCAAGCCGAACGAGCGGTTTCTCTTTTCGTTTCGGCCTCCCCTTTTTCTACCACGAGTGCGCGCACGCGTATGCGTGGCTCTTCCTCATTTAGCGCTTTTACGGGTTTATCAACCGAAGATATCGGCGCTTACGTGAAAATCCCGTCGTCGGGCAGAAGTGCGTCTAGGAAATGGCGAAAAGGGGTCTCGTTAGAAAACGCGCGTGTAATTGCGCTTTACTCGTTTGCCTTACAATGCAGCGCAACATTTCTCGTGGGCTGGTCTTTCTTCTTTCTCTCGGAGTGAGATCTCCTGGTAGTTGAAATGTTATTTTGATTAAAAAATAAAAGAGATGCGACGTTGAAAAGTAAGAAGTCTCTTTTCATTACGCGCATTTAATTATTATATTGTAATGGTCAACTTGAGAAATCTCGAAAAACGATTACATAATGTACATTTTGGAAACGTGCAATGAATTACATATTGACTACTCGAAATAGTCGGATGTTAAAAATTTGGGAAAAGTAGATGAAAATAACAAAAAATAACAAGCTTCTATTTTTATACAAAAGTATTTTTTAATATCGTTTAAGTTGCATGCGTTCGTGTGTGGGCGTGTATTAAAACTAATAATCAGTGCTCGCGTAAAGTGTACTTAATTCGCTTTGGAAAATAATTCTGTTTTGATAATTACATCAATTTGAGATATTTATTGGGTTTCAATTACGGTAATTTTCGCTAAATAAACTCTTTATAAAACTTTGTCTTTATTATACTGATTAAATAAACCTAAAATATTATTCGAATGAACAATGTTTACTGGAATTTCCTAAGTAATATATTTTCTATTATATGGTATTTATTATGAAAATGATTTGAAACTGCTAAGAAAAACCGTTCTACTTGCAACTCTTTTCATAAAGATAAATGGTAGAAAACCAAACACATCGAGCAAATACATAATTTACCGTTTAGCTTCCACCGGTACAGAAACTACCTAGACGTAGCGATGTAAAGGCTATGTTTATTTATTTGAGGCATCAATAAGGAATACTTGCGATGACGCTTTGTAAAATAACTGTCGTTACGATGGCGACCGAAGGAGAAAAATTCAGTTTTTCTTTGGAGCTTTCTACCGTCTCGGAAGTTGCCAACTAATTATCTCTCTTAAATAAAGAATTTCGTTCAATTACAACCGAATGACGATTGCGTCTTCTAGGTGACACTTTAACAATTCACGTTGCAATTAGAGAACTGAACTTAGGTAGACAATATTTAGAAGAAGTAAATACCTTATTCACGTTCGTGTCAAAGGAAAAATGTCACTTTAGCTATCCGATCGAATTGAAAAATGAGAAACACGTAAATTTTTTCAGCATTGTTACAAGACATGTGAAAATGTAGCTTTTCACCGAGGTACGTAAGAAATCCCTTTCGAGACTCACTTCCCACGTCCCATGTGACTCTTGTGAGATCAACTTTTCTTCGTGTCGCACGTGCCGCAATTAAAAGACTATTTGTCAGTACAGAGCGCGACAACACTTGTTTGACCAAGTATTATACTATTTTTTCTATGAATCGCCCGCATCCTCTCGCAATACCAGAATCCAGGGAGAAAGAGAGAAAGAGGTACTGCCACTCTTCCGAAACGAGAAAGTACCCGTGTTAACTCATAGCAAAGTGCGATGTAATTGCATGAAATACACCTTGGGTATGTTTGAGCAAAGGCTCGAAATCACGTTGATCGCTTTGTCACCCGACGGATAAAAAGAAAAGGTTTCACTTTGATTTTGAAGAGAAAAGAGCAAGAACTACTAGAATGTTTTACGACTGGACTATTACGCTCGAAAACTACGTTAACATTCGGATCGGTTAATGTTTATGATGCCATTAGGTGATAGAAAGTTATTTAATCGCAGGTAGACTCGCTCAAAAGGTATAATATTTTTATTACGCGTCGAGCTTTACGAATGTGGACGGTTTTACGTGAAAATATTAAGAGTTGATATTACGCGCGTATAATTTCTTTCATATTTGTAAATGTAGACTTTGAAGTGCTACATAGTAATATTTTAATGTTTAATTATTGCGTTAGCTTAATTTTAGTTTAAATATTACCATGATTTTACGCTACTCGCGTTTGGACATTACGGAAGCAGCATCTTATTAAATATAAACACAACCATCGCTTCACATCCAACCAGATACACTTTATTTTTTGGGTAATTCTCGTCACGATTCTAATTTTTTCTGCTTTCCCGTTTTTACCGCTATTAGTTTACAAAGTTATACGATTGCTCCAATAAATCAGATAATACTGCAAACATATATGTAATAATTAAATCAATCGGTGTATGAGAAATATTTTTAAGTGATAAGTAGTTCCTTTACGAAACATTGAATTATAAAATTAACGTTAGCTGTTGAAAAATACTAGAAAAATAGAAGAGTCGTTGGCTGTAACTCAAAATAATTAATTATTTTAATGAGTTGTAAATCAATCGTTTTTAAAACACTTCGAATAACAATATTTATGAAAAGCCGAGGTGGAAGAAGAATTTATTTAGAAATTATGCACAGACAAAGCGTATCTTTACTTTTTCAATGAAACTCGTACTGCCATTCAAATGAAATGTAAAAGCAGTCGCTTAGCACTATTTTACTTTACTGAAATATATCACATAGAGAGACAAGAAGTATAATAAATTTTGGCAAATACAGTTATTTAGAGAATCCCAAAATTATGATTTAACGTTAAATAATAGTACTCGTGATTGGATTTTGTAACAATGATAATTATCAGTATAATAATTGCGATATAATCCAGCGTCCGAGAAAAAATTTTGTAAATCTACCAAAAATCAAACCGAAATGTACTTAAAATCACTTTTAACGAGAATTCTCGATGAGAGAAATTAACGAACTCTGGGCATTGGACGAATGTTTGGCGTTCACCTCACAATTCTTTGCACGGCTCTATTAGTTGCGTGACACGATCGCAACTCCGAAAGATTTAAATCGCGGCTTAGTTTTCGCGCGATAATTGGCTTCGGTAAGACGTTCGACGCAATCGCACCCTTCACGTATGTAAAACCATTAATTACGGGGTCGTTTCAAAATTACGAGGACAGAGTTTATCACGTGAGAGTTGTCACGTAGAGTAAGAAATTTCGTCGCCGTGTAAGCATGTTCTAGTACCTTTTATGCGGATGGAAATGATATATTTAACGATCTGCGAGCGTCCAATGAATTTATCCACGTTCACAGATGCAAATTTTTGCGGTGCTCGGTTTAAGATTGTGCGACCTGAAAAACGGAAAGAACAAATTGGATACGAATGTTTCTTCGGTAATCGACAATTGCTTGTTTAAAAAAATAGAATGGAATTTCATAAAAGCAGCCTGAATAACACTTGCGATCGTTTATTTCATTTATTTACCGTTTGAAAAAAAACTCCGTTAGTTATAATAATGATAACTTACATGGAATTGAAAGCTTTTAGAGTTATTTTCCTCAATTTAACTAAGCTATTCGATTTTGCGACCTTCGATGCTTATGCTAAGCATTATTTTTCCACCACTCATTAAAAAAGTACAAGTTAAAAAAAGGTAAAAAAAGTAAAGGTTAACACAAAATTGAGAAATGTATTGGATCTGGATCGAACGTTATATAAGAGGGATTGTACGTGTACGATAAACTCGCGAGTTCATAAAAATTCACGGCTATTCGTACGTAGGATAACGTGACAAACATCCACGCCATCTTCTTTTAAGAGAGAGTCGCTTTATCCGGATATTAGTAATATTTTCAAAATATTTCGAATAATCAGAATCGAAAGAGCATAAGACATAAACTTGACGATGTAAATCGATTTTTATTACTTATCTATCAGAAAAGCGTTTCATGAAAGTAATCAGGAAGTCGTGTATCAAAATTTGCGAAAAATCAACGCCACTTCAAGAGTTTACGTCAGCAATTTAGTTTTAATACTATATTAATATGTTTCTACTCATTGACATTTATCACATGCTTATGTATTGTACCTTTGCCAATTACTTTCAAAATTTTTAATTACTCGCATTATTCTACATCAAAAGATAAATATTATTACATACAAATTTAACTTTGACGCGAAAAGATTAATATTTACTTAAGTTAATTGAGCAGTCATTTGCACTTATTCGAACGAATCGTTTACTTCAGTCGATCAAATATTTTGACGTAATCAACATTAAATTGATTACATTTATATTTATACTAACAAGAATATTGTTCAGCTTACCCTCGTAAAACGCGACAAGTAACGCGAGATAAACCGATATTTTAAATTTATAATAATTGCCAAGCATACGATAGAACTAGAAAGTTCGATTCGATCTTCACAAATACGAATTCGAAAATACGAATTTTCGAGGAAAAGTCGGCGTAACCTTTTTGTCTTGTTATTTTAATACTGTAATTCGCGTAATAAAACGTAACATCAAGGCACGACACAACCTTAATCGATTACGATTAAAGTTCAAGCGTCCTATTCAAAACGTGCTATTTTATCGCGGTAAATTCATAGCGGCAACAATAACGACGTTAATGGCCAACGTTAACGGCGCGACAAGGAATAAGGATAAGAGGAAAAGCGAAAGTAAGAAAAATAAGAAGCACGGAGCCCAGCCGAATGCAGAAAGCATAAGGATTTGATCGCACGGAAAGTTCCTGGCCGTGCACAAATCGCAGCATAGTCAAAGCAACTTAAATTCAAAAAATTCGTATTAAAATTCGCATACGCGTTAACCGCAGGACTCCAGCTGAGCGTTGGACTCAAAGAGTCAGGCCGCGACGAAAGTTAGTCGCTTTCGGTCCCATATTCGGCCCGATTGAGACATGCACCGCGTTTTTTTTACGCTGCTCGGTAATTCAATTTGCTAGTTCTACGTGTGTATAGCAGCGTCAGTTTTCTTTTTCTTTTCTCTTATAGACTCATTGCAAATGAATTTGCTTTGCTATTAATCAGTTCATAATACAGACGTTTATTTGCGCGGATGTATTAGCTAAGTTTTTCGATAACTATGCGAACGGAAACAATTAACCCCTAAAGCGTTTTGCAAGACCGAATACACAAGCGAATTGGGTAGTAGCTTTTAGTGTGGATTCCTGCTGAGTGCAATTACATATTGCATTTGGTACTTTTGTGCCAGACGGACATGTAGATCATTTTAAGGTTATCCGAATGTACTATTTGACAGCTCGAGCTTAATAACGTGAAAAACGAGTTACAACTTTTCGAATCCTGTAGAAACTGTATTTATATTGCCTAATTTGCTTCCGTTTCTTGTAAAACGAAACAACTCTCATTGTCAGATACTTTCGTTGCTCTTTAAATGTTAGAGTATAATTGATTCACTTTAACTATGGTTTTTATTTTACAAATAAATTGTAGCATGCAGAAATGCCGATTATTTTCAACGTAACATTACAAGTCTGGAGTTTTAATTTAACACGTTAAATATTTTGTATATTTAGCAATCTTATAGAGTTATTGTCCAATCTAAGCATGTTTCTAAAGACATTTATTGAACGTACGGAACTACGTTAAGTGAAATAAATCAAAACTTAAAATATTATTCGAGTAGTATATTAATAAGAAGTGGTTACTTTTGCAATATAACGTTATACAAGTTTGACTCGTTCGACCGATTCAAACTTGAGAGAATAATGAAGAATGTCGGTGAAATTAAGATACAATTTGATCACCAGAAACAACAGTTCTTTCTATTTATATTATTATCCAACTTCTTCTAAAAACCTGTTTCTATTGTTCTAATAAATTCATTACAGTCGGTACAAGACTTATCATTTAAGCTGCTTTCACGTCCCTTTTACGGAACTGTAAACTAATGTTTAAATTATTTTCTACAAATAAAATAAACGATATTTTAATGTAAAATATCTTGCCTGATAGGCGAAAAATATACATCATTATCCTATGATTCGTTATGTCTTACTTTAATTCGATTGCAAAATATGATTCTATATTGTTACATATTCCGCTCAATGTAGAAATATTACAAAATCGCTTACAGCTGCAAATGCACGTATGTCAATCCAATACTTTCTTCGGATGTAAAAGAAATATAGATATTTCTTGCGATATAAAACGACATATAACTTTTGTCAGACAACGATTTAATAGGTTTGTTATACGGCGTCAAAACAAAACTAATATTCCCATCGTTCCAGAAACTTGATAGAATAATAAATAAATTGTGTTAATTCTAACATGAATTCTATAACTTACTGCATTTGAAAACTGTATAAAAATAGTTATTATTAAAATCACGCTGCAGTTGGAAATTTTAGCTATTGCTAAAATTCGGACTTTTCATAAATGTATATTATATTTGGAGGATTTATATTTACTTATATACATGATATTACATTTTCATTAACGAAAATATAAACGAAATAAATTTCACGATGCAATTATTACTGTACATACGCGCAGCTAACTATTCCCGTTGATTTTTCGACGTGTCAGTGGTTCCTGCTACAATTAAAAATCGATTTATCAAAGGACAAATTTCACTTTGAATAAACTAGGTGGAGCATAATTCTGCTATGAATTATTATTATTCGCATTTTTCTTAAACTGTTGAAGTACATTCTAGAAGATTACGAATGTGAGAGTTCGGTATCTCTCTACACCAATGCCGTTATTGATTAGTCTTGAAATAAGTAATGACCAATAAGAAAACGAATTATACAGTAACCGTGAAAGGGTTATTTAAATACTACAGCTCGGAAAATGTTAAGTTTCCAAGTTTTATGAATTTTAATCGTCACATAAAGTATTGCTTCGAAAGTAATCGGTTGTCTTGTTAAAACGAAAATTTCTACCTAATCGTGTCCATTAAGCACGATTCACGTGAATAGTGCAGAAATGTCGATGAACTTTTGAAATCATAAACCAGGCTGGAAAACAATGAAATAACGACTGCGCGGTAGAAAACGCGATTGACAAAGCGAAGCGCATCATCCTCGCTATCTGCTACACATCTGCATATGCATCGGACACGCGTATCCCTAGCGAAGAAAACGAAACGCTGCATCGAGTGAGAAGAGAAACCCATCGATCTTACTCGAACTCTGTCCCTCGCGATCAGCTGATGCTCGCGCACTTTCGCGTTCCGCAACACACGCTCGCCGGATCGGCTCATCTGCCTTAGAAAGTTCTCGGGATACGGCATTACCGCGAAACTTTCTCCGAGCCGAAGATGATCGGATAGCGACCGCACTGCACCGCGAAGCCAGAGTCCCCTTTTCTTCCCTGTTGTTCGAGCTTACTTTTCACGGCTCTCGGTCCCGGTGCTGTTACGTCGACTCCCGCCTGACGCAACACTTGGCAGAAATTTTTCATTTTATTCGTTCTTTTGCTTTTTCTAACGCGAGTGCACAATCGCGTTTCTCGGATTGCCACAAGACGCGGGTTTTGCGCGCGAGCCCAGGGTGTATACAGATCGCAATTTGCAATTGGAAATTGAGCCATCGTTGGACATTCGGAGGAACTTCCCGTTGGTGCTCTTGCATAACTTTCGTCCGATTTCTTGCGTTAATGCACGCACGAGAATTAACTTTGGAAATTTTCCTGTGGTATTTTCGTAACTAAATGACCAATGGACTTTTCGAGTGAATTCATTGCTTTTTATCTGGATTTAACGCTACAAATTTTAAGGGATTTAAATGAAGGAGCACTTTAACGAAATTGGAAATTGTACGATTAATATCGATCGAGGCGCCATTAAAGAATGTTGCTCTAAAGCAAAATTTCGCAATTATTAAAGCTCCTAATTTCGCACTTTGTCTTTTGTGACTGCAAAATTTCAATTTTTTACACAAATCACAATGCTTCTTGTAATTATGCTATTCCAATTCATAATGTTAGACATTATTATTAAATACATTATACATTATTACGTAATGTAATGCAGGCCTGGTTAAAATTAAGAATACACCGCGCGCATTTTAACTTGAAATTATAACATGTTGGAATTAAATTACAGGAATTCACAAAATACATGAATTATTGACAGCGCGAATGATGAATAATTGCTTATTGGTAAATACCTTATAATTCATGATGGACCATGTCTTCGCGTTCTACGTGCTTCTCGAATATGGAACAAACGTGTGCTCGGAACGAAATACTAAAAATTAATCGTTCCTCATAATCGAGATAATTATTAACTACGTGATATCTTCATCGGTCATTTGAAAAGATCATTCTTACATAAATAGCCGCTCGTATTAATTTCGTTTCTCACACCTATTATTATTAGTTAAGAAAAAACTATTTGTATCGAATGCTACGATTATCGTGTCCAACGTATCTCCGATGTTATTCAAATTATACTTTTAATTAAGACTCTCAATTAGCACTCAATACTACGTTCTAAGTTTATCTACGTAAACTATGTTTTTTGTGAAACGGTCGAATTGTACAAACTGGCTGCATATTTTATACAATTTTTAGTGCACCATGAATTTATTATTCTTTTCAAGTGCAAATAACATATACTTATCCCTTTATCGTATATTGGATATTAAATATTAAACAATAAAGTTTCAAAATCACAAGATTTTTAGCATTTTTATATCATTGAAAATACGTGCAATTTTTTTCTGTCTTAAGATCAGTTTACGTATAATAAAGTACCACTAAAAATGTTGTTTTTCTCTTCAAGTAATTCAATTCCTTTTAATTTCATAACAAACAGGAAAGAGAAAAATCCTTTAAAGTGTTGAGCCGACTACTATTCTTTGCTACAAAAGTATACCACGCTTCGTTTAAATTATACTATAAGAATTTATCAACAACGAAGTAATTGAAAACTCTTGCAAGAAGTTTGTTTGTTCTGTAAGTGAAAGAAATTTCCTTGGATATTCCTGAGTACATCAATTCGATTTCTATCCTCTGGTAATGAAAGCCGAACAAGACTTTGGAGCATCGATTAAGGCATGATTATGTGTAATAATTCAACGGTTCTGTGAACAGCTGCAATAGAAATTTCATCAGACCGGGCACTAGTTTCGTTGTGAAATTTTTCCCCGACCGCTCTAACAAATACCGTACCAAATTGAATTTTCGGCTGCTCGTGAAGGTCTACAGCGCATATTATTATGCTTTTATTGGCCCTTGATAAAACGACTCATTTCGTATGTATTCAGCAGCAAAAGCAAACATTTTCCTCCCTGAAGTGTTACAAGTTGCATGACAAAAGTAAATATTGCCTCCAAAGATTTTGATAGAAAAGTCTGCCTACTTTTTAAAAAATCTTGAAAATTCTAAAAGATCATGTAAAACTGATGAAATATAATCTAACGTGCATTATCTAATATAAACTAATTCACATCTTCATTAGCGTTTGACAGTAGAGACTGAGAAATTAAAAAAAAATTCATGAATTACATTTTGATGCGTGTTACTTAATTTTGAACGACTTATTTCATATTCAACGTGATACAGTCAGTATTATAAATATACTATGCATAATCCTAATGTCATTTTGATCAATTTCGTGTATTTTACGCGCATTAATATATGTAAAAGTAACAAAATTCCAGTTTTAAAAAATCAATGACGTTATAATGTGAGTAAATTCGTTGTCAGCGTAATTATAAGATACAAATGAAGATAATAATCTTATTTTTGATTTATGAAGTCCAGAAATATCATTCATTAAGCTCTGAAATAATTAATATGGTAATAGAGTATATGTGGGTAAGTGTAGAAATACTTTGCAAGTTCTTTACATCACGTACAAATGCGGTTTCTTTATTTTCGAAAAATTCATGACAGTACATTAATAGTTAACTGATATAATTAATTAAGTCTAACAATCTTCAAATAATGACTCGGCAATGAATTAAACAAACTTCGTAAGTATAGTATTTGTGTTGGCGGTAAAAAATGCAATACACATTGCTTGTTCAAGCTACAAGAAAAGGGTTTAACGACGTTGCGATATTAGTTTTTATTAAATGTTTATTTAAATTTTTATTGACTATGACTTTAATTAGATACGGTTATATGTCAAAAAACGAATTGATTTATGCTTATTATTATACGTAACAACTAATAACCACGTCGAAAAGTCTAGAAAGCACTCGAACGTAGGCTTTTTTTTATTTTTAGTGCGCAGATTTTTTCTTCATAGATTTCTTCAACCTATTAAAAACAATTTAAGTATCCTAGAAATTTAATTAGTTATTTATGATAAACATAATCTACAGCTGAAAGATTATTGCTAAATATCTTGATATTATTTTCATTGTAATGATAAAACCAATTTTCAAATTGATTGATATCGCAATTTTCTATTTCCACTTTTCACCCATTTCGAAGAATTTTCAAGATATGCTTAACTTGAATTTTAGTTAAAAATGCAAAATAAAAAAAGTTAATGTAAAATAAAATTCCACAATGGGATTTTCATTATTATTCTTCAAACTATTCAATAATCGCAATTATACTTCTTGCATTTATAATTACCATTTGACTACGAGGAATTAATTTCTATCTACTTATTATAACGGTATAAATTCCAAAATTTTAAATACATTTTGAAAATGAATTATTATTCTTTATTGTAGCGTACTTTTACATTTATTATCAAATTTGAAGCAAACGAGGCTTTTATTAAGTTTGTACACGACGCTACTGTTTTCAATGAGAAAATAGGAACGAACACTTGTACATTTTTTTCAAATTTATAGCTCCTTGATTCGTAAATTCTAGCCTTAGTGGTAATTCATATGTGTAATTCGAAGAGATGAAGAATTTTATATACTTATAAATTTAAACAATACACTTGTCGTTCATTTTTATGAAAAGGAACTCGTCAAACTTATGCGTGTAATTGTAACTGCCCGCAGTCAAGTAAAATACAACACCGTTTACTTTCTACTGGATAATAATGTTTTCATTCACACTAAATTTCCGTCTAAAAATCTTAGTGAGAGTAGCTATTATATCGTCGTAGAAAATCGTTTCAGATGTTTGCATTTCAGTTAAGCAGCTCTCAAATGTTTCTTTTTAGCATCGTTACTTTTAACTTCGGCAAATATACCTAAGTAAAGCAATGCAATAATACAAATATCATTATACCCAGAAACGTATACAACTGCGTAATTCGGTTCATTATATGTATACACAATTTTCTTTTACGTATTCGAATTTAAAATCATTTAACTAGAATTTGTTACTATTTACTATGGATTTTTATACGATATTCGTTTTCTTAATTAATTAAGATGAGCTATCATTTAAAATCTCTATTTTTAAATTATTAAATGTTCAGATTATTCGAATAACAGTTTCCAAGCCCTACATTAACTGACTTTTCTCTTTAATTACATAATGCTCATTATTTTCAAAGGTGCAAATGTTTTTACTTTAGTTTGCTGCCCGTATACACTCAAATGGCATTTAATCCCCATGTTCTTACAATTTAATCAAATAAGATCATGCGTGAATTTAAGGCACGTAAAATCATACATTAAATAAAAAGCAAATATCCTAAAACTAATGAATTGTCGAAGAGATTTTATCGAAATAAAGTACCGTACTATTTATTAAAAATGATATGGCTTAAAGAATTCGTTTTTATAAACGTACCTTTATAGAAATTTCTTAACAGAAAATTCTACATAAGCGATAAACACTCGTGATAATAATCAAAAGAACTTTTCACTTGAAATGCAAATAAATATCACTAGTTTTATATGACAATTTATTTCAATTCTTTATTTGCTCATTTCTACATAAAGTTATTAATTATGATAAACTTAAACATTTTTGCAAATGAATATTGGATTAATTGCAAAGTTCATCAAATGATTTTATTGTTTAACTAAAAATAATGGGGTCGCGTATGATTTTATATTTTTATAAAAGTACAGCTATTATAAATATATATTCTAGTATTCACGGATCTTCTAGATAATGTACAAGTATATATGACTGTATTATTACGTATTAATTGATAAACGAAACTTGAAATTCTGAAACCCAAGAAAGTATAATGCTTTGTCACAATGAAAAACGTAATAACTTTCCAATGGCAATCCTAATTAAGTTGTATGCCATATAATTAGAATAAATTAACTTTTACCTATTATAATTTCAAATTCATAGTAGTAACATTCTTCCGCAGAACATTAACAGTACAATTAAGCCGTTATTTAAATTACAACTGCTTTAAGATAAAAATGAATATTAATCTAATTTATACGAATGACTTAAGACTTTCGTTTTAGTCGTACATTATCGTTAAGATTAATAATTAAGACGAAACTTCACAAGCAGTGTGTTTCGTAGTTACGTATAAGTATAGTTATCTTTTCACTTGTAACGTAATCTATTTTTTATCTTCTTAAAACTCTACGGCTAATAACATCATGCTCATTCTAATGTTATGATTGCAATGTAGGCAAAATCGAAAAGTGATAAACACATTAGGTATATTATTAAAAATAACATTTATGTAGAAAAAATCATCATCTATAAGTTATTAAATAGCTACTTTAGAAAATGATAAGTATTGATTTGATAATACATTCAGAAAGAGGAATCGCTCGCTTATACTCTTGGAATATGCTTGTAATTTATGCCGATAAAAAATTTAATGTACACGATGAAAAATCAAAGTGCAAACCATGTAAAATATATATCAAAAACAAAAGACAAAGAGATTACAATTAATTTTTACTTGTTAGTGATCTTTATGTAATAATGTTGAAAAAAACTTTCAAGAACGGAAAGCATACAATTCAAATGGTTTAACGTTGCTGTACTTGTCGAATTTTCTACTAGAATAGAAATGTCGAAAGTCCGTAAAATATCCGAACAGAAATAAGAAACACAATACCAGGAGAATCTCCGAGTAATCATTCGGCCGCTTGGGCATCGCATTCGGACCTGAAAATCTAGAACCAAGTTGCGTGACGACGTCGCGTTAGTGCGTGCACGCAATGCGCAGTACTTGTCATGCGAGTCGTCGCACGACAAGCGCGTATTGCGTGCGCGACAACTAGTGGGATCACGCATTTAGAGAAGAGCAAAAGAGTGCTTTCCTTCTAAGCTTTGAGCACCGTTGATCGAGCATTTTGTTAGCAATGCTTGAGCTATTAGCAAAGTGTGCGGTTACGCGGTGAAACTCGTAGAAGTTAGAGAAATACGTACTTTCGGTAGATCTGAAGTAACTAGAATTATTCGCTGTATGTATTCGCTGAGAAGCCTATACAATGACTTTTATTAAAATACATGCAATTATGTAATAATAGTTGGTTTCGTTATTTTGCACAACTATTGTGAATAGGTATGATAATTTCATCAAGAGATTTAGTCATAACGCGTAACTATAAGGGCCAAATGGAATCTGGCTTTCAGGTCGGATTGTCAAATGTAAAGTCTAACCATAGAAGTATAAACTTATTTAAAAGAGCACTTTTATTGTCAATTGTGTTTTTAAATTTTGCAAATAATACAGATATACTCGTTTAAATAAGTATAGTTTATTCGAATACTCTTTTTAAAGCAAAAATCATTGATATTTCTCCTACCACATGCTACTTTCAGAACATTCGCCATTACGTATTCTTACATATTTTTTTAATCCTTCTAATCGATCTTTACAACTCAGATAAAGAATGAGAAATGTCGCGTGTCCAATACTTTTAGCTTCCAAACGTATCTTATATCACTGAAGCTATCACGACTATTTAACCATCAAACACATTAACTATTAAAACATTTACATTTCGTGCTAACGCACAGATAAATTAACCATAAATAAGTCCTTCTGTCAGTATCGATAGTTTTTGTCTATTATTTCTATTAGAAAACCAATAGAATTTTTCAACCCAGATATATTATTTTTATTATCGGTAATTTACATTTTGCATGGAAGCCAAAAATTAATTTCTAACAGTCGTGCTACCATTGTATTGTTATATATGTACGAATATTTTTTTCTCGCAATAAAGTTTATTAATTAATATACTTCTCATTAACCACAAATTCTTTTATATTTTAACTGCAAATAATTTACACATTTTTTCATACGATTAAATAAATATCTTTTTCTTTACTTTTAAAAAAGTATAATTATATTTATCTGATATACTTCATTAATTAGTGTTACCATTCTATTGTTATCGAAATATTGTGAGAGTTTTAATAATTTGTAACATTATAAAGATTATGATAGTTAAATAATGAAGATTCTGACAAAATAATGTAAAATATTACTGTCACGTTTTTATTATTACATTCATGGTCAAAAACTTATCTGAAATAAGTAGCAGCTCACTTGCCTACATTTAATTACTAGCGTACTTTCCGTTAAACAGTGAACTGTTAATATTTGCATGGAATGATATCTATCTTTGATAAATATCTTGATAACACCGGTAAAAGTAAATCGATGAATCACGGTATTTGTGTAAAGTGTTAAAAGTGTGTAACATGCGAACTTAAACGCAGATTTTCACACACGTGACTACTGTACGTATGCTCGTGATCTATTTGTATTAAAGTTTTTTAACAAAATCATTTCTTGCAAAACGTTTTTGCATTTAGAAATTTTTATTACGTTGTCTAATGCAGTTTCCACTTACTTATTTACGACGTGTAACTATAGTCATGTTTTTATCCGTTGCAGATCTAAATGTAAGACTCTGAAGGGTAACAACGAAGTGCCTTTAAGTTCAACATATAATGTAGATATGATCCTTAGTAGGAAATAAGACATACGGAATAAAATATGCAGTAACCTTTACGCTTTTTATTGCGGTTGGTTGCACACTTTATTGGCGGATTTACAATGTCAGTAGTAGGTAGCTTATGAGCATTGAGACATTAAATAAATGTAAACGTTAAGCTTTCTTGATTTCAGTTTTTTCATAGAAAAAAAAATTGTTGAATGATTCAAATATAACGATTTAATTTTTTTTGCTTTTTTATTTGTGTCAGTGATATTAAAAGAAAAAATTTTCTAGCATTAATAATTCGAAATGTATGCGATGAATGTATAATACAGGAAAGATGTCTTTTGAAATTATCTTAATTTTTAGATAAAATTTACAGACAGCAAGACTTAATTCAGTTGAAAAATTAAGTATTCATTAGGGACTTCGTACATAATTTTATATATATATATATATATATATATAATATTCGTTGTTATATAAAAAATTGGAAATTTTTCTACAGCATAGTTTGGAATAGTATAAAGAATCATTTTAGCAAAATAATATTAAAATGAATCTTCAGTAAAGTTGGGAGATTATTACTGTGCTTAGATTAGTTGTCTTATTATTATTATTCCTAGAAGCTTGTTTACTATATGGAGAAACTACGGCATATATTTGTTATGAAAAGATTACGCAAATTATAAATCGGTACTACGTATCAGTAATTGTAAACACTTAACCCCAAACATTTACTTGCACTATTGATTAGGCACGTTGTAACAATTCCATAGGCTTGTACGTAATCCATCAAATATTTGCATCGTGATAAATTTTACTATCTCGTGTCATGTTTGGCAAAGCAAACCACTCAATAACGATTATTTGATCCTTACTCAAACATTTCATTCATTCTAAATCGTAATTATACTCCACGTACGGACCCCCTATATTTCGATAATCACAAGTTCTATTTTGTTTTATTATTTATTTTTTCTTTCTTGTGCGTTAAGTTTGCTTTTATAGCAATGCACAGGTAAAGTTTTGATTTAATGAGGCTTTAATCATTAAAGTCTGTCATTTCACATTTTACATTCGCGTAAGTTTCACAATGAGCGTACGTTTGTTTAGATTTGAAAAGTTACAAAATTTATTACCTGACAAACGTATTATGAGAAAAGTCTTTTAATATTGTGCTTTATTTGCGCTCATCTGATTTTTCTTTTATGTTTCAGGTGAGACTTTTTATGAAACGCAGTAATTCTGAATCATTTGTAGCATTCTGTGTATCGTAAGTAAAATATTAAGGGTACTATTTGTATTGCACACGTACTTCGTTGCACAGATATATCTTGAAGAAAGATAATATATTTTATAATAATCAAATAATAATAAGCCATAATAACAAATATCATTCCTTTTATTAATAACATGATGCAATACGTATACATGTATACATGTACAGTATTTTTTCAATACTGCCTTTCAAATTACTATGTAAAATTTCGTTTACGTGCTGAAAGTGGATGATTATCTAAGCTCAGTAGCTGCGTAAAATGATACGTAAAGTAAAAGCCATAAAATCAGCTTAATAAAGTTTTCGTAAAAATGAAGACGAAAATTGATTACACTAGTATACTCCATTTTTCAATGAGTCGTAATAATTTTAAATTTTGGACGTCGCGCATTCTAACAAAATGATTCTTATTCAAGTTACTAACCAAACATCCGAACCAAATACTCTCGTGTACCGATACGCGCACACTCTTAATGTAATACCCAATGTAATACTATCCTACGGAGATTAACAAGTTGCATTTACCGAAAAATATTGTCCTTAGGTAATCGTGCCTTACGTTGTAATAGATAAGAGTCCTCGCCCGTAATAACATCCGCATCTCTGTCCCTTTCTCTTAGGCTTGATTTCCTATTACGATGTCATTGTGTCTCTAACACTCGAAAAGTAGATACATCCGATCGAACGTCGACAAAAGTTTGTCCTGCACGCAGTTGCGATTTCGTAACTCAGCGATCGTAAGCGCAGCGGAACGCGAGCTGCGATGATTGCGCGAAACTATTCGATGGTTATACGCATGTGCATGAATTACGCATGAATTACGCATGAATTACGCATGAATTATGCATGAGTATGCGAGCAGCGGAATTCGATTTCAATTAGTTACTATGGGAATTGCGAGGTGCGGAGCTATCAGCGAAAATGCGAATGAGATGCTTAAACCTCATCGTGCAGGAGTTTGGAGCTTACGTGAGTCACGGGAAAGATGGAAACGTAAGGGTGTGCGTTCTTAATATTGTCTTACGAAGATATTATCCGGGAATGGAATTGGCTTTTAATATAAGAATACATAAGAGCTTATAAAATAGTTTGGCGGCGGCACCGATGAAGATTTATTTATTATTTTGAGAAAGTTTCTTATCCTCGGAGTATTAATTTTTCTCGTTTCTTCAAGATATGCAGTAAATGGTAAGTGTAATTTCTCCGACTCTTTACTCTTCCTACTGCAAGTTTTTATTTCTATATTTGGAAATTTTAGTCTATTCAAGTTTACATTTCCCTTTTGAAATGGCAAATGTATCGTTCCCCCCCTCCCCTCCCGCCGTAATCAATATTTATAATAAATAATTAGATACTTTTATAAAATAATTGCTTCGATAGAACTTGATATTGTTCTTTTTAACTGTATTCGACGGTTTTTCATCCTCATTTTATGTGATAAATTAATTGTCAATCTCTATCGTATTACTAAAGTACGTACAAACGTCTAATTTGAGACAGTATATTTTTCCATATAATTAGCAATAAATTAATTTTCCTAATAATATAAATATAGCTGATAAACGTAGCTAAATTAGAAACTCATAGTTTCTGTTGTATTAACTTTAAGCTCTTTATCTAACACATTCGTCCTATTTTCTAAACGTTGAAACGTAACACCTTTGCTTTAAAATGCAAAATGTATCCGTTTCCTTTATCGCTACATGTATTCTAAGACGTTATGTATATATACATAACAAGGAATACACAAAGATGCTTTAGAAAATAACGAATATGTTATTGAAATTTCTCTTTCTTCAGACGTTAATAACACTTTCTTCTTCTCGCGAGAGGAAAATAATGAGAATTCATTGCATGCGACTTCTGCCATCAATCTTATCGAGCTTATATATAAACATCCGTAGTTTACTGGAACATTTTTCCATAATAACAAGTTTCATTGCAGTTAACCCAAAGTTCGGTCGTCTCATGTTAATTAAAAACGTCGTGAAGAACGCTTTTCGATGTTCAATTTTCTCTCTAATTGTGCACACGTACTTGTATGCTGATTGACATTGCTGAAGTTGAATATCCACATCTGAATTTTTATATTTACATATTAGGTGTTTATTTTCAGTTTTTTTGTATAATTATTTAATAAACATCGTTCCCAACTTAATTACAGATATTTTATAATTTATTAATGTATATTATTTTTGTCTGTATATTAATGTATATTATTACAAAAATGTATTTTAATACTAACTAGTTAATTATGTACGTATCGCAGATATAAGGTAAGTATTATGAATTAATACATATTTTTATATTATGTGTAACTAATAACTCATTTACCGCTGTGATATTGGCCAATATTTTTCGTTAATGACGAAAATTAATGTCAGAATTATTTCGAATATTATTTTAATAGGATGATGTCGTTTTATAAAGGAAATTCTTAATTTTTTATTCTTGCTATTATCTAGATATCGGTACTATACTTGTGTCTGTTTCCAAAAAGTTATATTATATTTTCTTTATGATATTTCGAAAACTATATTTATGAGTATATTGGAAAAAGTTATATTGTAGAAAAAGAAAGTACTTTATAAGATAATGCATTTCTACCGCATTTTAGTAGGATAGTTTTCTTATTATCTAGTTAAATTTTCGTATAATAAGAGATCGAAAGCAATTTCTCTTTTTACATAACGTTGGGTATTCTAACTTTTAATCGGTGTAAAAATAAATTTGCTTTAGAATAGCTTAAGATTGTTAGACTAAGATGTCGTGCATTTTTTAAGTTAATTTTATGTTAATACATTTAATAAGTTTACGAGTTTGATATTTTTTATTTTAATTATGCATCGGTGTACGTTAAGAAAATTTAATTAAAAACCACACAATTATAAATGAAAGTAAATTAAAATAAAAATTTTATACCTTAATTTTAATTTATGCGGTAATATTTTTTTTATATTTTTAATTATAAATCTTCACAGACATGAAGATGTCTATCGTCAAATCTTTATAGACTTATGATTAATTTTTAGTACAAAAAAAAAATTATGAAAAATAATTTAGAAAAAGTATTCCCACCTCTATAAAATGCAACACCACAATGTAATTATTTAATTATTTTAGCCAGGTGTGCTTTTAATCTAATTTTTCCATACATCCAGAATAATAAATGAACTATTAAGTAGCACTGGTACGTGATATTTCGCATATTGATTAAAAATGGCAATAAATAATTATGTGTGTTACCAAAGCGTTTAACGAATAATAAGGGATCTGCAATCTCACATAATTCTGGCTTATAATTCGTCTGCATCTATCCATGTTTCAAGTAACTATAACTCTCGAAAAAGTCTCAGGGAAAGATTCATACTTTGATAAATGTTCTCTCGGTACCAAGAACAAGGTTCACTTGACATCCAGTTACTAGACCAAGGCGATTATCGTGAGAGCCGGAGTCGTCGATTCGTGACAAACACATGGACGCTCGTCTCCTAGAAAGTGAGAGTACCTTAGCAGATCACGTATTGAGATGGTGAGCGATGGACACCAAACATTTTCTAATGAGCTTAATCGCGTACGTAAAATACGAAAATACAACTTGAATAGAGGAAGGAATCCTAAATTTTATTGATTGACGATCGATAAATCTGCTACTGACAATGACTTATTGCTCCATGGTTGAGAGCATTTGAAGCATAGCATGTAGGAAAAAGTCATTGTAGAAAAGTTTATCGAGACAAATATAAAAAATGGACTTTCTTCGACAATAACTAATTCTCGAAAACAACGTTAGAAAAGGTGATGAAATGTAATAGTACATGCAAATTATGATGATTTCAAAAACAAGTTGCGTGCAATTGTGTACGTTATGAATATTTTGTATTATATGAATATAAATTTTGTAATTACATTTTGATTTTCTTGTAACTTCGAAAGTGCTTTGCGAAATTTATAAAATAGAAAAAAAAAATAAAATTTATAAAATCTTTTTCAATAGAGTAAATACTACTCTACTTACTGAAATTATTTTTATACGATAATTAATTTAGAGCACCTGTAGATGCGAAAAGTATTTATTTATAACGCAAGTTATAAATATTTCTTTTATCTGCAAAAATGTATTACTTTATAACGATAATTTCCAAATTTTATCTTTTTATATTATTTTACATTAAAATTATTTACAATAGATTCCGAGTATTACGCTTTACACGCAGATTATATTGCAGAGCCTATTACACGCTCGATTTAAAAATTATTACGAAGTAATTTAAGTGATATATTTTTTACAGCTAATAATTTATCTTTGACATGGGATTTCGATAGGTACGCTCAAACTATTATAAGATAATTTTCAACTTTCGGTACGCGAATACAAATTATCCCGACTTCACAATATGTATCTCATTGGTCGACCACTGAAACCATTGCCACTAACTTTCAAATGCAATAATTTATTCTATCCATTGCAAATGTCATTTTCGTATTATTGCGTGTTTCTATTGTAGGTAGATGCCATAACTGATTAACATTGATGAGTAAGTTTCATATCGTCACACATTCCAGTATAAAGAGCATCATCCACGCTCACGTAATGTTTAGTTTCAAAATACTCTTATTTTAATAAATTTTATAGCTTTGGTCCCAAACGTCTCTCGAAGATAGAAAAATCTAAATTTTCTATCGTAAATTATCGATTTAGTTATTTTACATGTGTGTTAACCTAATTATGCAATATTTAATAATTTAATTATTAATTCTAGCAATTTAATTAACGTATCACATTACTTTATAAGTAGTAGGTGCTTATTGTTTCGCTTTCTCTTATAAAAATATAGAAGGAAATGGCATTATTTTTCTATTCTGCACATATTCAATTTAGTATTTATATTAATTATAAATTGGAATTACAAATATCAGCAAACTCTGTAAATTGAAACTAATACATCTCGATCTTGTAAATTACAGCTGGTAAAGCCAGGGATTGCTTTCATGAATTAAAAACAAAAGAAAAAGTTGACCGATAATCAGAGAAAATTGATAAATATTATTCATTATTGTCTTTATAATGTTTTGGTTTATTTTCTCAAAGTTTATATAGTAATAAGAAAAAGTTTGTAATTGTATTGTATTTGTAGTCAGAAATCCAATGTCTAAGGTTTAGTTATTATTTCTTATTTATATTTCAGTAATAGCAAAAGATGTGGTAATTATTATGATTGTTGAGTTATATCTATCATGCGGGAGAAATTCAAGACTTTATTCGTAATTTTTGCACTTTTAAAACTATAGTATTCGAAATGGCTGACAGTATATCAATGTTTGATTCTCCTTTCGACACAGTAAACGAATGGCAGCGCAATATGACACTGTTGGTGTGGAAAAAGTAAGAGATATTTTACATCTACTTTTTCTCAGCTAATCCATGAAACAATTTTATGTTGCACCAGACCTTCTTTTTCATGACAGCACTTTTTCCGTGGACTTTCCCCAAATTAATTAGTCGAGGAAAAAAGAGCGTAAGGAAATAGATGATTGCACGTATACTCTTAAATAACAATTTTCGAGTTCTTTTTTAGTAGAAACTTACCGATTAGAGTTCTAGAATAATGTAGACATTAAGTACGAAATAAAATATTCTCTGGATATTTATATAAATTTAACTATTCAAGACTATTCATCCGTGACCAAGACAAAGATATATCAACTACCTAAAACTTTCATTAAATAATAGAGCAATTCGTAGTGGAATGAGATAAGTGTGTTTAAGTTTATTCCTTGAGAAAGTACGTAGGTCATTGATTTTATTTGTACGATTATAAAATCTTTTTCTTTTTTATTGGACAAATATTGTGCAAGGAATTTAAATTAACGAAATTTTCGTGATTTCAAATTAAATTTTTATCATTTTTAGTAATTTAAATACGAACTTAAAATGCTATTTTCAAAAGAGCTTATATCGGTATTTACGTAATATAATTTTCGTCTCCTCGCCTCATTTGAAATCCGTCGATATTTCCAGAAAATCTAAATACCTTTGGAAATCCTTATGTATCCCATTATATACATTTTATGTAAATCTTACTTTCAATTTTAGTTGAATTCTCATTTTTAAATCTTGAACCTTTATCATTGACGGTTTTGATTCTTCATTGTTGAATTGAAAAATACGGCATTCATTCATTGGCGTAATCGTTCTCTTTCAATATATTGAATTGCAATTAATCATTCCTCGCATATTGAGAAAATTCATCAGCACTTATTTTGCTGTCTGTGTTTTGCATAGTTAATAGCCTTAACTTTAGAGTGGTGTTTTCGTTGAATTCGCCTTGGCACATATGCTTATCCGGGCTTTTCTGCGAATGCGATCATTTAACGAGTTTTTTGCGCAAGATCTATCGATGCGAGCAAAATGTACCGCAACTTCATCGTGCTCATTGTGTGCAGTGAAGATGGAGTTTGTACGGCACGAGGACAATTTAAGTGCACGAGAAAAAAGCAAAAGTGATTCAGCAGGCGCAACTGTAACTGAATGTCAGCCGGCTACAGGATGCGCGCGAGAAGGAGGTAAAATCCTTTACGCGAAGATCGAAGGTAAGGAGAACGAGGCTGCCGATAGCATGAATTAGAATTTTTTTCTTTCGAGGTGTGGTGTGAGTACGTAATTATACGAGAGACGTGCCACAGCTCTTGCTACATTCATATGTCTTTATTGGCGGAATAAATCTTTTACTTTTATAGAAAAATTGCTTTATAATATTTACCGTATTTGGTATGAGTCATTATCAAGGTGAGTCATTAATCAGGTTACTGGTTAAGTTTGATATATCGAAGCAGTTATTGTATGAGATATTGACACAAATAATATATAATCTTTAAGCATTGCAGTGTCTATTAAGTATCACTATTTTATATAAATATTAAATACGCGCATTTAATATTCATTCTCAGATAAATTTATTTTCAAAGGATATTCCATCTAATGCGCACCGTACTATGCGCTATCGAATAATTTATTCAATTAAAAGCTATTAATGAATAGGCTAAAATCAAAATATTTTACTCTGTTCAGGTACAGAGTCTGATGGTTTACCGTGTAAGCCACGAAAGCTTGCGTACTGCTCTTGAAATGGAAAGTCTGTAACGTAACACATGCTTAATGGAAAATGTATTTTCTATGAAGATAGCGCAATTGTTGAACAACGATATAATTCTCTTTTAATGAACCATTTTGATAAGTCAACTACTCTGATCTTTTTAAGTAAATGGTTTTTTTTCTAACATTTTTCAGATTTTTCGGTATACTTGTGTTATTCCATAATTAACTACATAGTATAATTAACTAATCGATTATCCATGTCTTTAGAAACTTGCCATTCCTCTTTAGCGTATCCGAATCAAACCTGCATTCTGTTTTTCATGATTTTCCAATAGTTTTTCTTTAAGCGAAGGTGCTCCCTTCGCTTCTGTGATCAGAACACTTCAACGATCAAAATCCTCCTGAAATAACGGACGATTTTTATGACAATTATTACGTAGCCTATTCACGTACGCGAGTAAGTCTCGCAAACAACTCATTATTCCGTCTCGTTTTCCTTTTAACTACTCTCGCAGTTGAAGTTCTAATCAGTTTTGCCATCTAATAAAAATGACAAAGAACAAAAAGACCAACTCTTGACATAAATTGGATGATAATTTATGTTCTCGTATTGGTTCATCGTCTGTATTATTGTATGACGAATCATCGTTGGCCATTCGCATCTTGTACGACAATTAAGCCTTCACTAGCTTTTTATGAGCAGACTTCTGTCGGTGCTCTTTTTGTACCTTCTGATATAAACCCAATGAATGCAAGTTCCGTAATTATTATAAATGCGAACTCTGCAGTAAGCGTGTGCAATGTAAAAAGTGCACCAAATCGCTTGACTGCAGTCATGCATTTGCAGTATTTCTAATGGTGCGATGATAACGTTGATGATGATGACGCTACTAATAGTAATGATACAAGCGCTTAAACAGCCTATTAACTGGTAGTACAAATTTTGCATTTATTGCATTACAATAGCATTACAACATATGGCAATGCAAATTTCAATTTATTGCTCTTTTATTTAAAGACGATCTATTTCAATAATTGAAGAGTCCGAGAGTCGATGATCGTTATCTGCGAACATCTTACAAATTTATAAAAATATTAAATTAAGAAAGTGTCGGTAATGATATTAATGTATAATTTCAGATATTCAACGATAATGTATAAATTTAATACAATGTTATAAAATTATCATTACAAGATACCAAAACGTATCTTATCTAATAAACGTAATTTATCATTTGTATAAATCAATTAATCACTACTTATATCGGAAAAATATTGAAACTAAGTATTCGCAGCAAGTAGATACGATTCGAACATCGTGTAATCTTCGTAAATACAAATGCGCACTACATTGAGCAGCATTGAGTGCAACTCTCTCCATGTTATCATGGAACTGGAACTCGTATTTCTAGTTTATCAGTGCTCTACCGAGTTAGAAAAATACATTATCGCTTATTGCAATTCAACTGCTACACACCTGCGTGATTGATAATGAGCTTAACGAGATGAACACTGAAATTACCGAAGGTACCTTCCTACCTAAAAGTGCCATTGACGTTTGACAGCCTGATAAAAGATAAAGTGTGCTTTGCCCAAAAACAGTAAAATAAAAGAGAGAACTGCAATTTGTTTATGACTATTTATGATTCTCTAATGAACGTAACTGGAGGTTCTGTTTATAGTGTTAAATTAGACAAATGTTTCCAACATACTTATATGACACACTACGTCAGAGTTTTTATTTTACAAGTATTTTCGCTATTTGCAGAGTACATATAATATTATAGATATTATCTGTTTATGCTATAGTAAAAAACGTAGTTGCAATTTCTTTTGTTTACGGATGGACTTGAAAGTCATTAATTTAAAAATGAACCGAAAGCAAATTTCTTTCCAATAATTTCGCAATTACATTTTCTCTTTTACTTGTAAATTTTATTATTATAATATTTTTATCTTTTCTTAAAAATACTCCGAGGCAGAAGATTCTACATTTTGTATGTCAAATCTTTTCAGTATTTTTCTCGCTCAAATGAAGTATTTTCATACTATTTGTCAAGATGACAAATCAAGCTTTTTAAGATTCTTGTATTAAAATGAGTTTTGTAATACTAAATTCTTTAAAAATTATTTATCTAAGGAATACATTTGAACTTCTGTCCCCCATAAATTAATATTATAAATCGCAAATATTCGTAATTTTCTTATGATATCATTGAAATTATAACACGAATAATGAATAATACAATAACCGTCGATGTCACGTTAATCATTTTTTTTTTTTCTTTTTCATTGAAAATTCATTAAATGCCTACTCAAATTAATGACTATTATCTATTATAAAAAACGACAAATGTGATAAAAATGAATTGGTAATATTTTTAATGGTATTTTCTACGTATGAATTCATACAAATACATATTTTTATGACTTTTTAATGTGCACTTATCTCTTAAATTGAAACCGTTAACTCGCACAATGCCGTAGATTATATTATAAATATGCTAATGGACTAAAGAAACTTCAAATGAAATTATTTAAAGAATTTATTTTATTTGTAACTAATAACGTAACAAAGCACTTAAAAATACAATAAAAAGTTATTAGAGTAGAAAACAAGGCTATTTAAATCAAAATATTTCTAGAGGTTTTTTTCATTTTAAATTATTACCCAATCTCTAAATATATTTGTAAATTAATCTTTATTAAATTCTCTAAATATTCTGAAAATATAAATATCAGTTTAACTATTTTTCTTCTAAATTCGATTAAAGTAATTGAAATGTATTTAAAATCGTTCTTTACAATTAAGCAACAGTGATACTAATAATGGAAAGTATCTTTTCCGATTGACTTACAAATTCCATGAATTTGAACTCTTATATGTACGCATGTGCAACTCGTATCACATAAGTGGAAGTTTCATTTTGCAAATTTAACTAATCAATTCCGTGAAATTTATCTTTTCAACTAATATTAATTCATATTATCCAGTAATAATATAACTCTAACCAGAATTTTCGACATAGAAGTGCATTAAATACATGATACATCGAAATTTTCCGCAAAATCTTTGTATCGAGTTGAAGTTTCGGCTACAAATACAGTTTACAGATGATTCTTGAAAAACGTATTTCAGTTCGAAGGAAAATATTATCCAGTACAGAATTGATTAATCAAGAGAAAGGTTAGTAAGATATTTTACACAATATACATATATATATATATATGTGTGTACGATTCAGTAATGTACGATGTACATATCTCAAGATTTTTATACTATACTTAAAGCATGTTCGCAGGCATGCAGAGAGAAATGAAACTCAAGTGATTTAACGAATCTTAATGCTATTTTTCTCAACTTTTTCATCTTTGTATGTAATATTGTATAAATTAAAATTCCCTTTAAACTATTCGTAATAGTACGTTTTATAATAATTTCGATGTTCAAAAATATTAAAATATTAAAATATTAAAATATTAAAATATTAAAATATTAAAATATTAGCATTCTCTTTCTTGCGTACATAAGGTTGTTGCGATCGATGAAGATTTTCAGTCTATAAAATTCACAAAGTTATTAAATTAGTTCATAATCGAGTATTTGTAGGAAATTTTATGCATATATAATTTTTTTAGTTTATTGTGCAAACAACATAAAAGATAAAATTCATTTATAAAAGGCTTTCGTTATGATCGTTCTTCCAAATTTTACATCAAAAGTATGACATTCTTCAAATAATAAATCATAAGTACGAATAGATAAGAATGTAAAATGCACTTTAATATTTCAAAAATTTTTAAATTTTTCATGTACTTTTCAAACTTTCAATCTACTCCTATTCATTACATCTTTCTATTCTCTTGTCAAATAGTTACGCTTATATTGGCACACAAATAAATTCTGATTCGTAGGTGATATATACTCATAAAATTAGTAAGCATACATTCTTATCACATTTTCATGCACACACATTCTCAATTTTGCAAAATGTCTTTGCACAAATATGTTTTAATGCGATACGTGATACGCACTGGAAAAGCGCAGTAAATAGTGATTGATTATCTAGAAATATTGCTAGTCGATTAGCTGAGTATATACATATATGTACGTACGTATGCAAACTTTGAGAGAAACTCTTACCTTTTGAATTATCGAATTCTCGAAACGTACAGCTTTTAGTAATAATAAAAAGCAGATCTCGCGTACTTTATAATTTATCGGAGAAAATTATTTGTGTCTAATATATTAGTATAAACTGTCTAATTTTGTTGTACTTGGTATACTTCTTATTTATTTAACGGTAGATTTAATTTAGCTAATGATTTTTATTTTCTATTGAGAAACGCCTTGAATTAAAGTAAAGTCTCATTCTTCGATATAAATTTTACAATAACACGAAATTACGAAATACACGCCTACTTACATACACATTTTGCAGCATAAACTTTATATTGTATTTGACAATCGTGACAGCACAAAATAATGATTAATTGCACAAAGCGCCGTCGATCGATCACGTTATACGTGCTACGATCCTTCAGCTAGTACGAACAGTAGCTGTAATATTACGACTGTAAATCGATGAGAAGGTAAGAAAGTTGGAAAAGAATTTGTAACGGATGAATTAAAACATGACTTGTTTGATCGAGGACAATCTAGGGTTTCGACAGCATGAGTCAACAATACCCGACAGTCGAGTCGTCTATGTTTGTGTTTGTGTTCGATACGCAGTAGATTGATAATTTTATCCGGATTCGAAATTGGTGTTATCATTCAATAATTGCTGCGAGCAATTTAAAAAGAATAATACGACCTTATTAATTAATTAATAAGTGTATTTAGAAAGATGAATTATGCGTTCATTGCTCAAGTGACTAAAGTTTTTGCAACACGTGATATTGATTTAGTAACTTTAGACACTATCCTTTTAATGCTTTTAACGAGTTGAGATAATTTCGATGAGTAATTATAAAGAGAAATATAAGCTGTACAAGCTGTAAAAGATACGTATTGTTTTCGGTATCGTTGAAGGGAAACTTACTCGAGTTCTAAATATCATTCAATACGTCATTGAGCTTATAACGAAATTCCTTTCGGACCACGATTACTCTACAATTTAACTATTTGAATTTTCTTATTACTAATAAAAATGCAATTCCTCCTAAGATTTGAATGACATTTATATAATTGTAATTTCTTTCATCCTCGCCCGAACGATCGGCTCCTTCTCTTGCCTTCCGGTTATCTTTGCCGTTGCCTGTCTCGCTTCTGAAGCAATTTATTTGTACGCACACGACGATAACGACGAAAATTCCCGAACCGAAAGAAAAAAGACAGATAAACCCCTTAAAGATTTGCCCCAAAAGCAGCGATTGTCAGTAGCCAGACTCGTTAAATGTTTCTCACCGCGGAGGCCAAAGAAAGAAAAGCTTTCGACTCGGCCTGCAATTAGGTTATCAAGCACCGGTAAACTCGTACCTCCGAGTTCGTTTGATTTTTCAACTCATTTGCTTTCGACTCACGCGCGCCTCGTCGCTTTGCACGTTCCCCTCGTTCGGTTACGCTCACGAATTTGGTCGTTTCGTGGCAACAGCCTGTTCGAGCTGTCGAGAAATCGCGAGACTTCGTGCCGCATGAATTTCACGCGCACAGAGGCATCCGCGTACGTCTGGTCTGGAATATGCAGTCGATTGCTCTCGGAGTATCTGAGAATTCTTCGGTTAATTATATTGAGACGCTGCTCCATTAGAGACAATTTTTGCTCACTCGAACAACTGTGACATTAAGACTAAATCACTTGGAGAGAAATGCCACTCATAGATAAATTCCGGATAAGTGCGAAAATTTTAAGCTCTCGTTGATTGCCAATCGATTTTTCCGGTGAACTTCTGCCGAGATAAAGGATTTGACGTGGTTAATCATACTAATTGCCAAGATAAAGTAAGCAACGAAGCTAATTGCAATAAGAAATCAATCAAATTGTAGGATTTTATCGAAGGATTAACTCGTATACAATGGTTAGGAAATTCATAAGCTTTTTTTACGGTTGATAAAATTTATCAACACTTTAGGAGGCAAATCACTTCGTTTGAAAAATTGAATGCCTATTGGATTTAAAAATTAACGAATATCGCGTTCTAATAAATCTAGTCTACATAGACGGTTTATTTATATAATATTATCGACGTTCTTTTGAGGAGTGCGCACCGAAAGAATATTAGGAAATTTGTTGCTTTCGTGACTTTATAATATAATTATTTAATTACTTACGAATTCTATTATTTTCACGAGTATTAAATTAATCAATAAGCTCCAATAATCATCGAAGTAGAATTTAAACGCTCAATTTTCTTCCGCGTTTGTACGAGTTCTGCCGAAAGAATAAGCTAATACGTAATATAAATTTGTGTCGAGTTCGCTTTCCTTTTGGAAACTGTAGGCAGGAGTGAGAAAAATTCAAATCTATCGAATGCTACAATCTTGGAGTTTTATAAGTTTCGCGAGTCACTTGTACCAAATCACCAAACAATCGTTTATACAATTCGTCACTTGTGCAGACTGAGCAAGAGGATAGTCTAAAGCCTAAACCGCGAAACACTTATACGTATAACGCTGAACCACCTAAAGGTTTCCTCAGACTCGTTCTCGCGCCTCTCGTCGTTGTTGCGCTTATGTCAGCCTCCCGATCTCTAATAGTACCGAACTGATCCCGTTACACATTAGCACCATACCGACGAAAATGGCAAAGTCGGGATGATTCGCGCTCGCTCTGCTTTTTTTCTCTTCTCGTCCGTCCTGGGCGGTACCAATCTCTGCTTAAGCGTACTGCAGCTCAATAAATTACAACGATTTGTATCGATCGCTTTTAACTAACCAACTCCCCCGCGACCGTCTGCCTTTACGTAGGTTTTGCGACGGCAGAAAGTGAGAGCAAAGTGAGGAAAAGTGTGCCGACACTGTTTTAAAATAATCAGCTGCTTATTTGGGTGGTATTTTAATGAGGTTCGCGGTATATTTAACCTGTGGACTGCAATTGAATTTAACGGATTATTCGTTAGCGTTGTGAGGGGAAACGGGATGACAGAGTAATCGGTTAATCATCGAGTCGTTTTAGGTTACTAAGCTAGAAGGATAGTAGCAATTTCCCTTACCAGCATTGATAGCCGGTCATTATAAATTAATCTAATGAATAATTGAAAAATTACATAAGTTTAATTACGAGGCGTGGAGTTATCGAGTGGAAAAGTATATGAATATAAAGACGACAAGACGTAAATATTCATTTCCATCTTTTATACGTGCAGTTTAATGTGCAAATGTAAACGCTTATTTAACGTATATTTAACAACAAAAGTGATACTACGGCAAAAATTCTTCCTCTTTAATTTCGAACAAATCACACTGTAATAGTTATAAAGCGGCGTAAAACGTAATAACCATGTATCGTTAAGATCGTTAATAATATAAAAATTGGGTACCTCCGTAATCATAAGTGTACATTTCATAAAACACTTTTTACAGATCAATAATTAAAGCTAATAGAGTGACTTCGCTAACAATTACATTTTTTTTATATCGCAAAATATATTCTTCCCCGAGACAGTTTGACACGAACTACGAGTCGTTAACTTTTTTAATTACGAAAGTAAATAACGACTCTATAAACACTCATACGAACAGCTTTACGCAATTGCACTGAAACGTCTTGCGGTGAGATTGACACTTACTTATACCTCGGCTCACTCGGTTTCGTAAAGAACTTCAAAATATTTTACTACGTTTTCAGTTTATGCTTCGTAATTTTAGTATACATGGACCACAATATTATCAACTTTACAACCCGTGGTTGCATTGTTACCAGACGTGTTATTTTCACGGGTCACAATGTGCTCCGAGTTTCGCTGGATCGGCAATGCGAAGGATCGAAATGGCTGGTGTGGTGTGAAAATAAATCCTCGGCAACGGATCATCAATTTGTCTGCAGAGGACAGCTCAAGCATCGGTATATCCGACCTGACGTCGACTTTCGAAATGCCAGAAGAGATCGTCGCGCAGAGATGCAGTCGATACCATTGCTGATGCTGCGAAAAAGATCAACTTCAGCTTTTTCGATCCGATCTGCCACTTAAATGAAACTGATTTATTGAAAAATTTCGAGCGTGAGAACGTTTTGTTTGTTTTTAAAATGAAGATTCTTCGTGTATTGGCTTACTTCGCGAAAGTCGAACTTGACAGTTGGATTTTAGACAAAATTTCATGAAGATATGAGTGGTTAAATTTATTAATTAGATTATGATTCAAAATGGAAAATTATTTTATTTAGTTTTACAATTGCGATTCGACGGATATAGAAATCACGTATCAAGTAAAGCTGTGTCAGTTTCAAAAATGTGAAAATGCGAATGACCAAGCCTTTAAGAAACATAAGCTATGATAAATTAAAGCAATCCAAAATATTACGTTATTGCTTATAATATATGTGTATAATTATTCATTAGGAAATAATGATCATTAAATTTTTTGTTCCTGTAAATCGTTTTTACTTCTTATTTTTCTATAGCATCTATAAGCAAAATATAAACCGAACTACTGGCATATTATTTTTAAAATATAGCAATTAAGATATAATGACAATAATGTAGATACCAAGATTAAAATGTTAAAATTTTCGCAATTCACGTGATTTCTCTTTAACAAACAAATGTTGATGTGTAGGTAGTTATCGTATCGTATTCTTTACTCATGTGCTTCTATTTCATTCTTGACCAACTGATTCAAAGTATAAATTAATTTTTTAATTAGATTGCATTAATTTATATAGTTTGCTAGATCCTAACGATATAAATGAATAAAGAATAATAACTAATAAACTAGGGCTAAAGATTTCATATTGAAATATTGTAATAATATCTTGTAATGCTTGTTTAATGATATGCTAATAGGTTATATTAATTATTTATATGTACGTGTGATACGATAATATATGCATGTGTGGTTAGTGTAAATAATTTTTTTCATAAAACTGTAACTATTTGTATTAATGTTCGTATTAATATATCAATAATTCTTTCAAATGCAATTACGAAAGTAGCACAAATTTTTATACAAGTAAATATTATAATATATGCCAACCTACATCTTACATATCAATTAAAATAGTAGCCCAGATTAGAAGAAAATATCATCCGCTAATTTTGGAAACGAGTACTCGAGTCTAATTATGCACAAAATTTAGCAGCAGAGACAGTCTCGTTGATCTATGTAAGTTCATAATTAATAAAAACCCACATACGTACATTTGCCGAAAGGCACCTCATTATAAATCATGTTTGGTACATCGATTGAAAATATTGGTTAGAAGCAAAAAACTTTGCATTTTATTTTAAAAGACCGATAATTTTATAATACTGCGAAAAATTTGTTAATCGGAAAATTCAATCCGAAACTCGGAATATCGGAAGAAAATTTAAATTCAACTAAATTTATTACTTCGAGATTTATTACTTCGAAATCCATTTTATGCGGATATTTCACTTACCAAAATAGATTTTCTTTCAGATAATTTCTCATATTATTATAATTTCTCATATCATATAAAGTTGTGCGGATTAAAAATAAACTAGAATTTTAACAGTCGCGTATGGTATTACTACGATATTAAAAGTAATATTTCTCAATGGAAATTAATTGACAATTCCTTATAACTGAAAAAATACAACTCTCAGTGTAATGCGTGATAAGTTTATTAATATATATGTATGTAATTTTGAAAATAAGCATTGTAATCGTAATTCTTATTTTGAACATTTCAAGTTACGCTTTTGCTGATTTTTTATGTAATCAATTATAAGAAACGTTAGTTCATAGAAATATTGAGGTAAATCTGTTCGCCTAATGAGCTTTCCTTTTCACTTTCGTGAAGCTGTCGCCTATTTCCGGATATTGAGAACGAAGCTGATGTCCCACGGGGAACTTTTATTTTCCTAGTTTTAAATCGCAGCTATCACTGTTTGCTCGTACGTATGCGTAGTATGCACTAACTGGTTGTAAAAGTAGCGAGGCCGGTGATATTATGGGAATCTTGATAGATACTTTCCTTTGCTGCTATGACTTTTGTATAATACATTTCTTGGAGTTAATTAATGTAAGTAAAGGAATCCTGTATCTGTATGTTAGACTAATTTAAGAATTTTTCCTAAACGCTATGTATTATAAAATCTGTATATCGAAAATTAAATCTCTAGAGAATTTTAAATTCTTGTTTAAACAAAGAAAAATTAATGAATAATTCCCGAGTATATATTTTTTGTCGTGTCTACTTTATAATTCATGTCAATTTTAGGAGATATTTCTTTAACGTATGCACAATCGAATTTGGAATTTTATTTTCATAGAATCTTTGCAATGAAAGCATAAAATATGAATAAGTTTATAAGTGAGTAAGCTGTACGCAGTAAATATAAGTTGTTATTCGTAACCAGGCGATTTATATCTATTTAATGGAATAATCGTTAATGTCTTACTGAAAATAAAAATAATAGTGAAAGCAGTGATGATTCAACGATTATTTAAAATTAAAACTATATGTAATACATTTACTTTCGGAAAATGTCTGCTATGAAAGATTGCACTTTGGCCTCTGATATTCTGACAACTTAAATGTACAGAAAACTATCAGGAAGTTTAATAATACTTTCAATGCATCTAAATTTCACGCGAGTAAAATTTCTCACTTGTACGAGTATTTTCCTTACCCGACTTTCAAGAATTGTGTACTTTACTTAATTTCTAAGAGTATAATTGCGCCGAAGAAAAGCCTATTTTAAATAAAAGTTATTAAAAATTACGTATAAACAATGTGTGCGTGTGTGTGTGAGTTATGTAAACGACTGCACATATAAACGTATTTCTCTTATATGTATAGTTAATTAGCAACTGAATTGAGAATCAAGGGAAAAATTTTTTAGGTAACTTTAAAAAAATAGCGAATACGAATGAATATTATTTTTCGACAAATCATCTCAATACAAAATATAAAATAAGGGATACTTTTATCAAATTCAAAATGCAATTAAATAGTTTTCGATTTCACTGATATTTACACTCGATATTAACTTTTCCTTAAATTATCTTTATGGCTTCGTAAATTATGATTTACAACACCATGCCAAAAATAAATATTGATTTCTTGCTAATTTCTAAACTTGCGTGTGTTACTTGAATTATAAGCTTTTAACATCTTTATAAAATTACAAGCTATTAATTACACGATGATTTTTATATACAACAAACTTACTAACGTTATAATCGATGCGTACAGTAATTCTCAGAGATTTCTTGTATATTTTTTGTATCTCCGTAACGCTTTCTTTTATTCTGTCGCTCATCGTCTTCTATTTGCCTCTCTCTCTCTCTCTCTCCTTCTCTCTCTTTTGTACGACTCATCCTATCGGACTTTACGTGTAATGCAACGACAATTGAGAAATTGGTCGTACTCGAAGGACGTTGTATCGCCCACGCATTGAAATCGCCGATTATATACTCAGTACGACAAATTACCAGGTTCGCTATTGTTCCAATCATTGAAGTTGCAAGTGTTTCCTCTCTACGTTGCGATAAAGAAAAATCTCGGCGAATACCTTTAAGTCTTCCCGATGGCATATAATGAAGAATTTTCGAAGTAGCTCTTGATATTTCATTCGTAAACAACCAAATAAGAATGAAAAGTTAATAAAATTAAAGGATTACGTTGCAATTCTTCTTCCGAATGTACTCATGGATATAAAATTTAAATAGGGATACAACCTCGTTGTTTATTCTACTTCGTATAATTTACAATGCCAGGTATTACATGTAAATAATCGAGCTTCGTAATTTTACCAAATACTTAAATCTATGAGACATAAAATATTCAAAATTAAAGTGCACAACTATTGTGCCAGTTTATGAATTATCATAATATTTTTAGTAATTAACAATATTTTTAACTATAAATAAGAATAAAACACCATTTTCCTAAGGATGGCAAAGTAAATTTATTGGGAAACGTGTTTCAAGAGGTTGATAAGTTATTTTGAAATTCATAACTAATTTCACATAAGCTTGTCATTATTGATCGAACAATGATTCAAACGAACAATGATTAACAAACACCGCATTTAAGATTTATTCATTTGTCGTACACGATGCAAATCTTGAAAAAAGGAAAAGGAACAAAGTATCGTCATCGTTCCAGCATCCGATACAAAATATTCACCGAAGCCTCTAATTACTCAACACAATTGAGCATCACAATGCGCCACTGGCATTAGGACTACTACACCTACTTGAACCCAAGTGTCGCAACGGCCCCATTTTCCCCTTCTCCTTTAAACTCCGTTTCTCTCTCTCTCTCTCTCTCTCTCTCTCTCTCTCTCCCGCTCTTCTTTTCCACCTCTTTTTCATCCTCTCTCACTCTCACTTTCGCTTTGTTATTCACTTGAATTAGAGAGAGAAAGATCCGCTCCAAGATAACCCCATTATCGGAAGCGAACCCCTCTGGCGTAACGTTGGCCGAAGCGCACACTTTCGTTGGCACGGCGTCTTGTTAGCGAACGTACCGCCAAGGAAAAAAATGACGATGTTTGCTTCTTGATTACTGCACAGGAAGATCAATCGCAATGCCCGTAATTTTGTGGGAACTGTCATTTGTTTAAAGAGCTGTTTTTAATGAACCATGATAAATTAAAAGATGGTTATTGCTGCTATTTATTTGAGATAGTTCAATAGTTTAGTATTCGTAGTGTTAGACATCAACGAATTAAAATTTGAGAAGTTATGTAACTCATTTTAACATTAGCATGACCGAATAAATTCAGTGATTTATTAAACATTTTAATCATTTATCTTGATTACTGAATAAGGTTGTTTAAGAAATCAACAGATACGTCTTACTAATTACTCAAGCGCATTTGTTCAATTATTTCAGAATGCACCAGATATAATTTATTATTATTATTTTGTCTTATATATCGAAGAAAATGCATAAACAGCCTCTAAGAGCGAAAATATGAAACTATTAATACATAGATTAAAACGAAAAAGAAGGTAAACTGAAAACTGATTTTAATAACACTTATATAATGTGAATTTAATGTAATAATATGGAGACTACGTTGTTCTAAAAATAGCTACTGGTCTAAGCTTAAATGTAAACTTCTTTAATGGTCTATAAATAGATTTTTATACGATAAAAGGCTCTCTGACTTTTGATACGAACCGAATTTGAAAAAGTTACGATTTCAAAAAAATATTCACCGCGCACCGCATTAACTAGAAGAAATTCTTTACCTTTACTGTATTGTTTCAAAGCGAACGTAAAATGTAAAATACTTTATGGTACGCAGAAATGACAATATTTTCAACGATCAAGACATCCAGTTAGAAGAAAATACTTCCGCTTGGGTACATCGCGAATACACGTAAACGTAAGCGAGTAACAAAGTACGGATGAGTAAAAGATTTTATTTTTAGCGAAGGAATACCTGTACGTACATATTTAGCAATCCGGTTATACCGCACACAGCCTACGGAGAAAGTCACCACGTTTCTGCGCTACTCCTTTACAATCGCGACTGATTCGCTTCCTCGGCTGCTTCTAAGATTCTTCCTCCGCTCGTTTTTCTTAAAAAAAATGTGCAGAAATTATTTCCGTGTATTTAATCGCGTGTCTTTATTTATAACTGTCCCTTTCAGCCTTTCTGTTTACAAAGACGTTATTTGAGACTTTTGTGCAAAGAAAGCACATTACATTATGAAAACGTTTTGAAAATTATAGATTTGAACAAATACGTTTGCTTTTATACAAAAAGCGACAAACCATCCGTTTTCGAATGAGATCTTCGATATCTCCATTCTCCACGTAGTTCGGTAGAATTTCTTCTTTGCAGATCTTCGGACACTTGAATTGAAAAACGGGGTCGATAATTGGTAGTATCAATGGTCAACTTTATGCGCTGATTGAGTTTTATTTAAATTGATCCAAAGAGAAATATTTAGCAATATTTTTTTACTTAAAAACGGATATTTATTATTAAGCAATCGTATAGTGTAATGCTGATAATATCTTTACTATAAAATTACTCACCCTCCGCAATATTAATATAATTATACAAACATTTAAGATGATCCATCAAACGATACATTTTTTCATCGAATAAAATGTCTTGCCCATTCTAATTGCTGGACCTAGTTAATTATGTTGCTTGAATTTGTACAATTTAAAAATTTTAAAAACTTCCGATACAATATTCTCGCTCAGAATCTTAACAAATTCATAACGTCGATTGTGCCATAATTGCAGGATTTTACAGTCTCCTAACCCTCGCCGATTTGAATATCAAAATTTATTAAACTAGTACTTTATTCAACATTTAATTTTTAATGGCTTATAAAAAATGCTCTTAAGAAGCAAAATGTGTCAACTTGAATATAATCGTACATTTTTAATATGATCTTAATTACGAATATGTGCGTATAAGTACATTGTATAAGCTACGGAATTGTCATAATTTCATATTTTCTAATATTTTATATTTATAAAGTTGTTTCTGTCTCTTTTTTCCTTCTTTCGATCGGTTTTCATTAAATTTATATAATTATTAGAATTTTTAAACTTTCAAATGACTTTAACAAAACATATTTTATATACATAATATTATTACATTTTCGTTTAGTGCAGCCACAAGTGCCAGGTAATTTTCAATTTAATTCAGGAATGAATACATTTTTATTTCGTAATTTATAACATATTAAGCACTTTTATTCACACCTGAATGAGCAGGCAACCTTGTTGGAAGGAAGTGATTATCTAATACAAAGAAAGGAAGTACAGATAGAAAAAAGCGAAGTCGCATTATCACGGAGTACGTTTGAAGTTGCAGAGGTAAATAGATTAAATCGTTTTTCATGCCCGAGAAAAAGCTGTTGCTGCGTATCAACAGCAGCAGCAGAGCTCGTGCATTTTCGCCGGCACCACCCGAGGATCGAAGCGAAAACTCACCTCCTCGGAGCACCTTCGAACGTAAGATGCGCACAGTCTTCACGTTCACATCGATCAACGCGATGACCCAGCGAGATACTAAGGACCGACTCTTGGTCTCCTGCTACGACGTCACGACCCGTAGGAACGCGCGCGGAAGCGTCTGCATTCCTATCCCCGAGCCACGCCGGTGCAGCAGCCTCGTTTTGCCGTGAGAACACGCGCAGATTTACGATCTTGAACGCGTGCTACTGGTGGGATAAGCTATCGCACTCGGGAGTCGTGCAGGTGAGCGTCATTTCGCACGAGTCAACTGAATTACGCGTGAAACACGCGTGTATAATCGCTGAAGAATTAATAATGATTCTCCTCGGTAGCTCGTATTTGTCCCGTTTATTGCTCGATCTTGATTTGCACTTTATTCTTTTGGCAGCTGTTGCGCCTCTTGTGCGATTTGTAAAACTACCGGATTCGTTCACGTTCCACGTACTCTCCTGTATCTTGCGTGGGTGCTCAAACTTCGCGAATTTATTCAGTAACTTCTAATTGCAGGTGAAATAAATAAATCTGCATAAATTTGTCGATGACAAGATTATGCTTTGTATATTGTATTTTATGCGGAAAAGTGTATGTAGCTTCTTGACAACTGAGCGTGACTATTTTTCTATAAGGTATCCAAATTATCGAGTCCACGAGTCACAGTGACTTGTAATCCATGTTTAATTTGTAATAATGTTTCTTCTCACAGTCGGTTAGATAAACTGCCTTGACAAACACAAAAAATTATACGTAACTCTACTATCGCATGTAACTCCTGCGAAATTTAAATGAATTTCAATGGTTAATTTTAATAATCCAACGATTTCACTCAATAAACTATTTAAATAATTATCTAGACATTTTGTATGTTGACATTAAATTCCATAGCTTTTCAACGTTACGTTTTCTTATATAAAATTTATGCTAATTCGAAAGGAAAATCCGGAGAAGGTCAAAAATACTATATTTAACCGAGGCTCGTAAATCTGAGTGAAAGTAATTATTAATTTTGTTCATTTAATAGAAAAAATTATTATTATTATGATTATTATTATTATTTTCTGAAAGCTAAAAACGTTTATTTGCCAGTTTGAATATTATTTACGTATCTTAAAGTTCCAAATAACTATAATATAATAATGTACTATTCATACGTGATATAATATTGCTTTCGTACCCTTTCTTAAATGAGGTTTATATCTATAAATACTCGCTACCGATTTCATCTATACTAAAGTAGACTAAGAATTAAAAAAAAAAACCTTTGTCTTTGTAAAAAACGCTTATTTTAAAGGAACATACAATTTTTTCAATTGTTGAATAATTTCTTTCTTAACGCGTACCTTGATGAAGAATTTATATAATCGTATATATGCAGATCTGAATTTATTCATCGATCTGCATAACAAAAAAGCAAAGTGATATCTCATACTTATTTAATGCCTCAATTACGAATCGAATTTATACGAGAAATAAAAGAAAAGAAAATCTTTTGTGGAATAGAAGCAGAGACGCTGGATGAACTTAACGAGTATGCGATCTCACATTCATGTGCCTGTAGAATTCCTTTCGGGATTCTGCTTCGAAAAGCACTGATGAACATAAATTCAAGAATTCCTGAAGTGAAAACAAAAGTGTACATTTACAAAACCAGGTGAGCCGCAAAGAAATGTGCGCCCGATGACGCGATTCGCGTTCATATTCACGTGAAAGTACGGATTGGGAGTGTGGACCTTGATTTTAAAAAATATACCAGACTTTCGACGATAACGCTGCGCAGAATATTCGGTATGACGGGAAAATCGATCGTTCACAACATTAAAGAAAAAAATATTACCAGGCAATGATACTAATATAAAGTAAGATAAAAGGAACGAGCAAACAGATTTCGTTGACGAACAAAAACAGTAAAGCAGCGTGAAATTGAAAGGAAGGATAAGATCTAATTAACTCTTTTATTGTTATAAAATATCTATAAATATGATAGCAACACGCGCTATCTCATCTAAGTTGATTGTACTTTCTATAAAGTATAAAAATACGTAAAAATGAATTTTATTATAATTAATTAATTAATTAATATGAGCAATGAGTATTAAAATGATTTAAATACTGTAAATTCTTTAATTGTTTAAAAATGAATATAAATTTAATCCAGATTTTTAGGAGGTAAATTTACTTGGAGATAATCCAATAATATCTGCATTTTATTGCTTTAAGTATAATCTTTACCTAAGAGAGTTTTTTCAAGATAAAAGAACTAGATATAAAATGTTTATAGGATTATAAATTATCAGCTGCAAGAATTTTGCAAATAAAAGAATAAGTTTTGCGGTATTGTGGTACGACTATCAGTTTCTTAATATAAATAAACATTAAGCGGTATTATGATTTTATATTAAGAATCACATTTATTTTAACTAATTATTTGCTGAGACACATACATTATACTCAATGCCCTTGCGATACGAGCAGCCATAAGAACGTATTTACTAATACTTTCTTAAAAAGTATTAATGAATATTTATGCGAAAATAAGAAGATTAAAAATTTTTGTTACACATAAGTTATAATTAAAATATCGGTATCTTGTAGTTATAAATAAAGAGCGTATGTTAAATCTTAATTAATGATGTAACTTTACCTCTTTAAAATTTTAAGATACAATATTTCTTAAACCAATTCGACTACAGCCTAAATAAAAAACAGTTCACGGAGATTTACATAAGTTACTATTTTTTTCTGATTTCACATACGCTACAACTGATAAATTTTTTCAATCGAAAGAAAAAACAAGAATGACATAAGGTTATGAATTACCAAGATTAAAGTCAAAAATGTTTTGCGCAATTTAATTGTGAATGCTGAAAAGAAAGCTATTCTAATAAAATTAAATCGACAGGCTATTTAATAAAGAAAGAAGATAAGACTTGTTCACGAGCGAGCAACGGATAACAGACAAAAAATTGTTTTCGATCATTCAAACAAAAACTTATTTGTCGCCAATAGTTTCATATTTAAATTAACATTATCGCGAAATAAAGCGATAATCACAAACAAAGATATACGAACTTTCAAGTTTTTCTGTGCGTTTTAACAAAATGTAAGAGCACCACATTCGCAGTGGTACTTTACTTTGCCAAACTACGTTCTGTTTTAACATTAATTAGTGACACAGAGTTACATAAGACCGAACTTTTAAGAAGTACCTTTTAATGAATTTTGCCGAATATCTTTTTAAAGGATTATTTCAAGAAGTCGGTATTATAATTGACGAGATATTAAAAAGAAAAAATGCTTTCTTCGTGAGATAGCAACTTTTATCGCAGTCGTTACTTTTATATCAAATAGTACGAAGTTATGCAATGAAACAAAGAAACGATCGCCGAGTATCGGTTTCTTCAAATGTGCAATACCACTCGTTTACCGAAAAATTTGCTTTCAACTCGCCTACGGAGAGAAGTGCAATCCTCAATGACAAATACAACAGTACAAAATCAATTTTTTTTAACGAAAATTGTAATTTAACCAAGGAAAAAGATCCGTCCGCAACATCTTTTTGACTATCTACACAAATGGGACTTTCTCAAAAATATAGCAATTTCCTTACAAATGTAAGTTTTACCTCCGAGTCCTTTCCGAAACAAAAAATATTCCTCTCCCTCTAAAACATTTTTAAATGAGCTTTAAAGCCCTTACAAGAGGTACATTTTCTTCGACTTCTGCTCCGTCCATTCAACAATTACTCAAAAAGTATATGTCACAGAGCATTACCAGCGACAGTGAATAACTGCACGTCCACAGAGATTATCATAATACCAGCAATGAATAAACTTCCATTAGGCCTGATGCAATGTAATTTTCACTCTAAAAAGTTCTTAAATCTTATCAGTGCTATCTGATGAGTAAGAAAACCAGCCTATGCCGACACAGTTTTCACGTAATCGCCTTGGACACTCGAGATGCTCGGCGCCCAGAGCAAAAGCGGAAAGACCGCGTGAGCGCCACGCCTCCGGGGATGTTTAGCGTGCGTGTTTATCGAGCATGCGCATCGCCTCTCTAATGCAAACAAGCCGCTGTGCGAAAGTGCTAATAGCTCGCGATTATTATCGATCGATGAGTTTTGCAAAATAAACGCAATATACGGGATATAATAAAGAGCTATTGCTCAATGGCGATAAGCGTACCAGAAGATAATTTGAGGTATACGCGTAAATTTCACGAGCCTATTGTTTACCTCGATAGCCTGATCTATACTAATAACGTTTTTTCAAATCGAGTATTTGATTATCCGATATCTAATGCGAGGGAGCATATTTCTATGGCCACTTTCAAATCCAATAGACGATTAATTTCGCAAATGCAATGAACTTAAGAACTTAATAGTGCTTTATGAAATAGATGTAAGTATAGCTTTACGATCATTAATCGAAAGAAAGTAGTTTTGGATCGATATTGAAATGTATTTTCTCTAAATGAGAAATCGGAATAAATTTATTCAGGATTACGTTTAGAGACAAAAAATTGTATTGACTATTTGCTGCTTACTCGCGATTTCCAAGATCTTTATTACGATTGCGCTAGATGCTAGACGGAAGCTGCGTTCCTTCTCAAAATATATCACATTTATCGCTATACCTAGTTGGGATTCAGAGAAAATAGCAGAAAGTAATTTCGATTGTATACCGCCTCGGTGTTAAACAAGTGGAACAAATACGTCATAGCAAGACTCTGATCGCAGATCTTTGTTATATAATCGCGTTCAATCGTGGATTGATTACTGGACAATTTTTGATCGATTTTCATCGATCTGTGCAAGTCACCATTGACAAATTGAAAAATTCAATTTTCCTGCGTTCTATATTATATTAACGGCCTTTCTGACTTTAGAATTTTATATTTTATGATAGACATGACTATTTACAAACGGTGACAGTGCGTTGCTAAAAACATCGAAATATACAAAACTATATCTGTTCGTAATAAACATGATAAATAGCTATTATAATCGATTTTGTTGCAACATTTCCACGTGATTAAATAATTTAATGTAGCATATATCTCCAGTCGGAAATTAATCCTTTTATATACGAGATCGTTATAAATTGAAAGAAAATAGCTTAAAAATCATTACCAAATAGCTTTTTCGCGTAATTTCAGAATATCATCTTACGATTATTTTTAATTATATTTTTACAATTATTGCAAAAGCATTCTCTCCTGTTTCACTATTATTTCGTAATAAAATGATATCTACTTTACGACTAGTACGAAATGCAATGTAATGAAATGTAATGAAACGTAATGAAATGTAATACCTTTTGTCACAAAATAATTACGCTCGCCACAAGTGAATCATTTTCTAAATCGCTTACGCTGAGCTGATGCATCGTAGTGCACCTTGAAGGTGTATTTATTACAATCGATAGAGCGAAGGATCGATATCGATCGCCTTTTCAGCTTGGGTCGATGTAAGAACAATGTCTCAATTGTTACAGTTCGCGACGCTTCCGTTGTTATACGCGCTCGAAGATTTTACATTTGCAGATAGTCGATCGATATGGAAAACAAGGCTTTCCTGTTCCTGACTGCGCTTTTTCTGCGCTTTCTAGGCGCATTATGTATGCGATCAGTTTTCGCCTTACCAACAGCGATCAAAAGCGAACGACTAAAATTGTTTGCCAACTTCCTCGTCCATTTTTCCTTTACATTCGTTTGTAATATTCTGACTACGTAGAAAAATACGAGGAAAGTAATTACGTAAGCTAAGAATCCCAATGGAACAAGAAATCTTCAAAAAGTGATCGAGTTTAAAAAAATTTCATTTGATGTAATTGCAGGCTTCCGAGCAACCTCAGAACTAATAATAGTTAGACTTCAGAACTAATAATAGTTCTGAATCTCACAAACTCATCACGACTCCTCTCTGTAAATAATAGGCTGTCTAAGAGTAAGTAATCTAAATGGTTGGATATGAAACGTAGGATTCAATTTCATTTTCTAAGCAGCTGTAAAAGTTTGTAGAAAAATAACGATATGCCGTTATTTTTAACGGAATAGTCTTGGACTTGACTCGTTTTATGTAAGCTAGTTTTTGTCCTCGGCTCTTCAATTGCGTTTCCGCTGGTGCATTCGAGAAAACCTCTAGGATTCAGATATCGAGCTATTTTATTGGCGAAAATAAAACCACGAGCTGATGTATTACATTACGATAATAAGGAAACTAATAAGTTACACTATATGACTACGACGTTTAACGTAAATGTAAAAATGCTTTAGCATTTTAATTACCGTCGAGACAAAAGGAGCTTATTTAGTAGTTTAGTAAAATAATTTACAACAAGGAATAGAGGCCTGCTTGTTGAAAATAAGATAATATCTATAAGTGTAACGCGAAGTGTACTTCGCGTAAAAAGGAAGAACCTGCATTTACGAGATACGATTTTTATACGAGACATTGCATTTTCTTCTGGATGAAAAGTCGTATTAAGGGATAAAATCTCATTAGTGACCGTATTTTTCGAATTGATATAAAACCTAGACTTCTGGTAGCTTATTATTTTGTATCATTAGAAGTTCGTCTACGAGAAATAAGCGCTCGATAAAGTTGGAAATACAATTAATATCTGTCATTTAAGAAATTTCTTTTTTATTTCTGTAATAAAATGTGCGAGAGCGTGTACCGATATTTGTAAGGTTACCGAAACGCGAAATGCATTTCACGATGATGCTCGATACTCTGTACCTCTGTAATTCGTGCGAGGGCTCGTCTTATACTTTCAATTGTGTAACGCGCAATGGGATATATGGGATGACAAAATTATTAACTCAAAATCATCAAACTCTTCTTTCACATTTTTATCATTTAAAGACTAGGCTTTTAAGCTTTCAACGACATTTGTCGAGTTTATTTTTGCAGAGGAGACTTTCAAAAAACGAATGAAATATTCGATCGATTTTTCATCAGACTATTATTGAATTGTAATCAACTTGTTAAATTGAAATACATGAAAATGCAGTTAGATATACAAGCTTTTTGTATCCAAACTTTTATATAATTTGAATTGAAAATAAAGACGTTTCATGAGCTTCCTCGAAGTTAGGTCAGAAAGAAAAGTAGAATTTTTTTAATATTCGATAAGATGATACTTTTCTTTCAGCGATAATGATTTGCGATTGAATATAATTGTAAATAATTTGTAAAATTGTTTTTTCGAGGTTTTATGTACGCGACTGCACATAAATGAGCGAATAGTAAGAGAATTATAAACAAAATATGTTATCGGTAAACATACGTAACACTGAAGCAATTATTTATTCAAAATACTATTTATCTAACAACTTTCATACGACCGCAGTACTCCGATAAAAATTTAGCCAATCGAAAGAGATCTTTATTTAGAAAGAGAGTGATTCTTCAATAACTTCTTTAATATAGTGTCGATTATGAAAAAGTTTTAAGAGAAGTAATATTACACGTGATAAATAAAATTACATTATGTTAATGAATAATATTTTTACTATACAAATTATGTTTCATTTTAACGACAATAGTCTTTAAATTAAATTAAAAATAAATTATATCACGGTTTCTCTTAGGAGTAGAACACATTTAAAATCAAAGATATTTATAATTCTTTAAAACGGTACGTGACAAAATATTCGACGAAAAGTTTATGCAATAGTTCACTTAAGTAAAATTTTTTAATGTAATAAGTCGAAAGAATTAAAAATACATTATCTTACCTCCTAATATTTCTTTCTTTTCTATAAATAAAGTATTTTTAATATCGTTGCGTTAGTTTTGCTACTTAACTCAACATGGCACGAAGTTACATATTGTTCATTGACCAAAATTATTATGATTAATATTCATTAAAATTTATGAAAATTTAATAATTATATAAGATGATCGAACGTTGGATTATTTTCATGAAAACGAGAAAATAGTTCGCTAAGAAGAAAAATGTTCAACGAAAACTAATATAATTATAAGCAAACGATAAGAGAGATTTTTAAAATACTATACAAATTCATAAAAATCCGTTTGAATATCCACGTGTGACATATATGAAATTATTTTAAATTTATATTTTCTAAGATTTCATGATATAAGCCGATTAGTTACTGTACAGGTACGTTATTCCTTTTAATTCGACATAACGAAATGTTAATATCGCAATAAAAATCCGTATCTACTAAAATATTGATTGAAAATTCGTGTACTTGTCTCTTCAATTTGACTAAAATATTAAATAAATTATAATCTAATTACCTTTATACAAATAGCTCAAATCCACCTTTCTCTCTGATAGGAATAGAAAACAAAGTAACCACTGGGGACGAAATTTTGCTGCTTATGTAGAACAAATCAAATAGACAAACAAATGAAAAAATGTCCAATTACGGGGAAAGTTCACTTTTCGTACTGTAATTTTCGCTAATTTGGACGCGATATTTTACGGCGCACATAGGAAAACGCCCTGGTAATACGCGTATAAATTACGCCGACTGTCAAACAGTCACATCCTTAAATGCTTTCACCTTGCCATTCACCGACTGTTGGCCGTGTGCGATTAGCCGTCGCGATCATATCGATGGTGTCCATGAAGCTCGTGCCTAATTGAACGAAAGTCGGTGGATAGTGGAAAAAAAATTCAAATTGAAAAACCCGTGGCTTCGATTCGTACTTTATTGACTTACATAAGTTCTTGTAAGTTTTTCTTCGGCGAGTCTTTACCGCAAAGTGATGCGACGAATATATAAGCAATCGGTTTACGCGTTACCAGTTACGTTATGTCTTCAGAGGTCTATTGGAAATTGTTTATTTTTCCTGATACAACGCATCAATCAGTTGATGATTACGTTAGCTTTGAACAGGTTCACCTAAGTTTGAAAAGGTCCGACTCTTACGAGAGGACGTAAACACTATCTGCACGTGGAATTATAAATTTCGAAAGAAGATTCATTGAAGAACGTTTGCTTCGCGTTTTTCAAACTTCAAAATCGAATGAGATTATGGAAATAAGAAATCTTATAATTATACCGTTTGTGAAATAAAGCTTAAAATGTATATCATTTTTACATTATTCGTGAGCCTGTAAGCATTATTCTTAAAAACAAGTCAATAACGTTACCCTGTCTCAATTTGTTTAATTTCAATATAAAATTAGAAAGTATTCAAAATTATGTACTTATGGAAATATATGAAATTTATCAAATATTTCTATCAGTATTTAAATTCTTTTACTCTGAGCATAAAACAAGTAACAAAAATAAGCAACATTTTTACTTAAATTAGGTATTTGGTTTTTCTCTCGTATAATGCGAAAAAATTATGTACACTAAGTAATTTTGGAAATAGGAATACACTAAATATTTGTGGGAAAGTTATGTATTTGTACCCATTAATACTTACTTTATGTAAGAGAAAAAATATTTTAAATGCATAAGATCTTTAAAAAATATAACGTTATATGCCTAGGAACATTAAAGTACGATTTTTAAGATTTTAAAGTCAAATTTTAAATATTTTGTTACTTTATACCATATTTGTATAATAACATTAGTATAATAAATTTATTAATAATTTCACTCAAACATATGGACCAATTTGTTGGCCATAATAAAATAAAATAAAAAAAAAAGCGAAATTGAAAATTATTATTATCATGCTAATGCATTCATCGATTATTCAATAATATTATTATATTGCACATAGAGCTGATGAAAAAAGTAAACAAATTAGCTACATTTATGATGTATAAGTATGTACCGCGTAATAAGTATTCGAACCTTTGATCCATAGAATAAATGAGAACCCCTTGATATCTACTTTGGGGAAAAAGGTCGCATTGCCAACAGGGTAAATAAAGCCGTTCGCGCAGATAATTCATTCTCTTAACACTGCAAGCTTAAAGTTACTTACTCAAGTGCCTGTGTACAGCTTCTGATCGGATCGATGAGAGTCTAATGATTTATGGAAATCACGCGGATGGAATGCAGGGACTACTGGCTATATATCGGTAACCGTGGCATAGCCGTGCGAGGATATGCGTGCCAAGGATCACGAGTCACGCATGGTCACGTGTTGTTCCCTATCAACAGTCATTCCATATTTCTGAGCACGTGAATTACGAATACTTTACTCATTTATAATCCTCTCTGTGTCAAAACCAAAACGAGCCAAATTCGATTAAAATAGCTTGATCTTCAATGCCTTCGCTAAATACTTTACTTAAAATACCTTTCAGTGATACTAACTTTTATAATAAGCTAAATATCAATAAGGAATATCCAATATAAGCTTCTTAACGAAGCTACCAAAAGAATTCAAATTTAAATTACGTTATGAATATTAAAACTATTTAACTTCAACATAAAAGAACAAAATCATGTCTATTATACCATGAACTTACAAGTAACATAAATCTAAAGGTTACATAGTTGTAAAAAAATGGTCAGTTTTCTCTTAAAGAATATTCAGCTACACGCTCGTATATTCAAAATTCAAATTTCGTTATTTTATAAGACTTTTAATACTTACATTTGTCATTACTGCGTTGTTATTATTATTATTATTATTATTATATAAAACAGAAGTAAAAAATTCTTTTGTTTTCGAAATTATATAAACTACGAGATAATAAGTCAGCTTATTAACAGTAGAATAGTAGAATAAGTAGGAAGCCAAAATAGTACACAATGTTGGGTTTATTAAAAATCTGTAATATTTGTTAATTTACGACTGAAAATTGCGTTTTCAATATTATGGCGTTGGAGAAACAAAAGAAATTTCTTTTTAAGATAAAACGGCTTTTAATAAAATTTCATAATAAAATTGGACAATATCGGGTACAAGAGCAATCACAGTTTAAATAAATATTTAGAACAAAGTAATAAGTAACAAAAAGTAAGAGTAACCATTTATATAATGATATACGGTCGGTTCTAACATGTATTTGATGAAACTATTGTTCGTTCCCGACAGGCTAATGGAAAATGAGCCTTTTTCATACTCTAAGAAACGTATTCGTCTAAACGAAAAAGAAATTTTTGTAATAATAATGAGTTACTTTACTATGAATAGTAAAGCTTTCGCTTAAACTAGTCAATACAAAGTATAAAGAGATAGTTAATAAAAGGTAAACATAATTTTGCTTTGTCAGTGCAACTTTTTTGAACCATCTGGTTAGTAATTACAGTACGTTTACAAAAATATTGGAACGAAGCGAAAGTTCTAAAAACGATCGTCTTATGCAATAATACGATTACCGTAAAAAATTAATTCCTTATTCAGTTTATTTAAAATTTAAATGTAAATATTTACAATAGAGATATTAGGTTATAGTTTCTTCAAATTTAACTAAATGAAGTATTATTACTCATGCACATATATATTTCTTAATCCATGTAAAAAGATTAATAGACCTTTCCAGAATGGCTTCTCTACCGTTAGTTACGAAATAAAAAATTCCTTATTTAATCATCGAATTTGTCAACTTGTATCGTACGAGTTTTCAGTCGCCAACTTTGAAGTCCGATACTCTCCCCGCAAAATTAATAGAGCCCTCAAAATCGATGAAACGTAATATCATTCTATCTGAAATAATGAGTGATCTAAATGCATAATCTAAGTGGTGGTCGGTATGCAAGTGTAGGCATCAATGTGCACTGGACTTGTTTGACGATCTAATAGGAAACGATGTGAACGCGATGCGAACGTAATCGATAGTCTTTTATTACTTCGGTCTGATTGGAAAAGCCCGTAAGCGAGAGAATTATAATCGAATCGAGTTACCCTTGCGAGGAATGCAACGTGAGTTTGGAACTAATATTTCGTCGACATTTCGTAAATTTGAAAAACCCCTGCAGAGTGAAATAAAAATATTGCCGCATTAAATAATTGTTTACTTGAGTTAAGCATTGTAGTTTAGTTGCTTAATAATGAATGTAGTTTCAAGCAGCAGTTAATAAATTTAGTAAAAATATCTAGTGATGAAAATATTCATTTAATCAGTTCCAGCATGAATAATTTAAAAGGTATAGCTCTCTTATGGTTTGAAAATTGTAATTAAATATATATGTTACTGCCAGCAATCGCGCATGTGGTTACGATTTACATTACTAGAAGAACTTTATATAATTTTAGAAACAACATAATATCTATACTTTATAGTTATAAATTAGTTACTGATTTACTTATCTTTCGATTAAAATATTCTACTGAAACTGTAATTCTTTCATAAATTATAAATATATTAATTGGAGGTAATATTTTAAAAAATTGTTCCAACGTGTTATTTTTGTATATCGACAATTTATCAAATAATAAGAACAACCCGAGCAAAAGCAATATTGTACAAATTATTGCAGATTGTAAAATGTAATGAAAAAACTGCAATTGCAATCAATATGAAAGTAATTGTTAGAAACTATGACGCGTCACTTAAGTAAGAATAGGTTAATTCGACTGCTGAGTTGAAAAAGGTGGTCGTGTGAAAACATACAACAAAAAATAATTTATTCTTTAATGTACGCATATATGTACATATAAACATAGTACAAATAAATATTCTACGAAATACCGTTAAAGCATCGACAGATAATCAAACGAATCATTAAAATTAATTAATGAAGTTATATTTTAAAAATTTGCAGTATTAGAATATTAAATTTTTCAATTTATGCATTTGACCAAAGTACAACATTTAATCGAATTTAAATAATAAAACTGGTAATTTACTATTCGTGTCGTGTTTACAATTTTGAAATAAAAAATTTGTGGAACTTAGTATTTACATATTTAACTTCCAAAAGGATAATTCGATAAGATTAAAAAAAAGAACTTTCATACATACAATTTAAATAATAATCTTTAATAATAATCGTCGCATAAATTACTCGAATTAATAAAAATTAAGATTTAAATGATACCGTTGTACTATTATATAAATGAATATATAAATATTCAGCCAATTTTTATAAATAAGCATTGCTATGCAAAATATAAGATATCTAATCCTTACTATTAATTAGTTATATACTGTCCAAACATCCAATTTTAATCTATGCCTTGAACTTAATTCTTGCCTAACATACAAAGAGCGGTACTTTTCGAAGATCGAAACGAATGAAAGTTTTGAAATTATTAAACTGCTGACATTGGACAATAGAATACTACACATTTATTTAGAAAGCTCTGAAAATTTATTAAAGGAGCAAAATTTATTTTACATGCCCAAAGCAAGTACAGTAAATGATATTTGAATCTTTAAATAGAACTGCTATTGTCCCCTTTCAATATCTTGCCTACTTCTAGTTGAAAACTTAAAAGTAAATTCGGTTCGCTCTTTCCAGCGACGGCCGGAAATTTACAAAAAAAGGTAATAGATTCAATGAAATGCACCCCACGATGCAACTGCTCATGTAATAAACAGTGAACGACAAGCGTCACCTCCTTATTCCACCTTTTCTCAGACGCTGCCGAGTTCTCGGATCCTCGATACTGAAAGAAACATTAACAACTGTGCCACGTCCTTGTCTCGCGCGATCTTTTTCTCACCGATTTTTTCCATTTCGTTTCCCGCGTCTTTCAAGCATTTCAAGCGTCGATAACTTTTTTTTTATACGCGGAAAGGCGCGCCTTTTCTTTTTTGTTGTGCTCGTCGACATTTTCTTTTGGTAGCCGGTTTCTATTCTTACGAGGATGAAGTAAGGTTACGACCTCGACCTAGGCCACAAGTAACGAAGTAATACTGGATAGATATATCGAGGGATTTCAGCAACGCCACCTTCGTTAAATGTTGACTGTGAACCTTCCTATTATTACCGACATGATTGTAAAGATGATCGTATCGTTGGGTAAGCGCATTACAGAAATAAAACGCTCTTTTTTATTGTCATCGCATTTTTGTGGAACGCTCCTGCGGCCTATTTCGACATTTCAATTTAATGTTATTATTTATGGCTTAATTGCAAAAAGCAGATGAATTATTAAGAGACTCAAGAATTTTGTAAGATTTTATAAATAGAAATTATGCTATTTTTTATTTTTGTTTTACTTGCATATGCTAATTACGTTGGTATTGTAAGAAAGCCATTAATCACTTCTGGGATTATGATACGCTCTTGAATAATTTTTACGAAATTTTTTAGTCATACTTTCTGTATGGAACAACGCATCTGAAAAAATGTCTTTCGCGTTAAAAATAAAATAAACTGAAAATAATAAATAATACTTAATCTCCAGTACGTCGATACCAAACATCAAACTACAGCTTTATTTTTTAACGATTTACCAAATATTTTAATTCTCACCATCAGATGTTGAGTTATCAATTATCGTATGAGTTGAATGTAAAGATGATAATGATGTAGAAAATAAATTTTAATATTTTTCAGGTATACTTATGAAAGTGACATCTGGTGTGCATATTCGTGATATTTATGCATTTACCATTGAATAGCGTCGTTGTAAGAAATTCAGTTCCTTTCTAATAAAAAAAGGTTTTAGCTTGTATGCTTATTATATACAATTGTATATTATACATATGTATATATGTCGATTTCAATAACTTGTTAAAATTGCGTACTTTAAATAATACAGCTTATCTTTAAATTGTAAGGAAATTTTATTTATTAGCCAATAATAATTTTCTCCCACATAAGAAATATTTAATAATTAGTTAGAAGGATTATTCAATGTACTGTTTATAAATAAAGAGTTAAAGATAGTCTATTTAATATTTCAAATACGGTTATTTATGTTAGTTTCTATTTATGAATAAATTTAAAAAATAATATGTAAATATTCTTACGTGAAAATTCCGACTTGTAACAATTGTCTTAACAATGAATAATGAATAAAAGTCCATCTGTATTATAAAGACGTTCTAGGTGAATATATGCATAAAATATTCAATTTTTTATAAAGCAAAACAAATTTTCATGATTATAATAAATGTTACGTCTAGAAAAAGTAGTAAATTATTCTTGTAATCATTCTAATGTATACAACATATTTTATAAATATTATAAATAATCAGGCCTAAAACGTCTTTCGCGTAACTTAAATAATTATGAGCTCAGACTGATTTATAACGTAATTAAATTATCGCTCTCCGGTTGAAATAGAAAAAAGCAACTGCTCCGATAGAACATCGAAGGTGACAAAAACGCATGAAGATTTAGAAAATAAAAGAAGTCATTGCAGAAAATCAAATAACATGTAGTCCTGTAGTCGTGGTGCATGTACATATCGAAAAGAACAAATTCGCCAGACAATTACGTGCATTTCCCTCTTCACGTAAAGAAAAACATTGAAATTTAACTGCTCTTGCTGAGAATATATCTGTGCGTGTGGGAATGGATGCAATTTTGCCGCACTTGGAAAAGTTAATACATGACCACCAACTTTACATTCCGGTTCGTTTCTACTGTAATTTACCTTATTAGCTTCGTGTTACTTTCTTTATTATATCCCTTTTTAAATTTGTATTTGGAATTGTTGATGGACAGGTTCATCGTGCACACTCGACACACAAAATTGAATCAAATGATGCCTAATAGAACGTATCTTCTGAATTTTCGATAATTAGGAATAATTATAAAGTTGTAGGGATGTATAATAATTTATTAGTAATTTATAGGAATTAAGATGTTAAACTTTAAAAGTATTCACTTCATTATATTTTCAATTTTTTATTCGTTTACCTTTATAACCACCTTTTTAAGTAATCAGAGTTATTTTAGTTGCCAATCTTCAATCGAAGCATTAAATGGGATTTTATTTTATCAAAATTTATTGCTATTTTATTACTTATCTTTTTTCTAATGAAATCATCAATGTAAAGTTACTCCTATTTGAATTTATTATAATTACAAATATTTCTCCATTTCAGGTGAGTTATCATTTAATTCTGCTACATATGCGGTATTGGTGAGTTTTTTAATTTTTATTATACCCGACGCTAACTATAAATGTTTCACTCGTTATCATTAAACTCTGTCAATAATGTTTGTTAAGTAACGGATGATCTCAGACATTTAAATACAAAATGAAAGCATACAAATTTCAAACATGGAAAAATAACTTTATGTTATAATTTAAACAATTATTATTTTATGCAGAAGTACCTTGAATGATTTTTACTCAGAATGATAAACCGCAGTAGTCTTGTACTAATAACACATAATGTATAATTTGAAATTTCTAAGAGGAGTTGAATAATAATAATATTATATTCTTCCAGTCTCTGTATAAGAAACTAAATTGAAATAAACGCGAAATAAACGTCTGTTAAGTTAATAAAATTTTGTTCATAAGTTACAATGGATGTTGTACAATGCTAAAACTATAAATCAATAAGTTACTCGAGTACGATAATCCAACAACTTAAAATGTTCCTACTGAAAGTGCTGAAAGTCAATACTTTATACATATTAATTCCCGGAAGTTTCGGAATCAACGGCGACGTTGTGCTACAACGCCGACGTGGGACGTTTGTAATGATAGCGTCAACGAGGATAGTAACGATACTATAGAGAAAGTATCTGCACACTTGCATGAGAATGAAAATGCCTCTTCTCGCATCTTTCACTCCTTCATTCCGGGAGATCGAACAATATAATGAAATCGGTGAAATGCGGAAGTCACAATAAATCGTTTCTGTTCGCTCTTATAAAAGAAAGCACCATTTTTTTCTTCCCGATAAGTACCGATGAATTTAACTTACTTAACTGCGATTTTCGATTATTAAACTCGGTATCTCGAATATCGACTTGATATAATGTAGTAGTAGTATGTTTGGCCTTTGGTTTTAAGGTTAATTCGTTTGAATTGACGCGTTGGATTAGTAGCATGAAAGTTGTATCGAAATCTTCTTGCTTTTTAATTTTATGTCTAAATCTTTAACACGTATTAAAGTGTGTTCACTATTTTTCTTCAAGGACTGTATTCTTAATTTTTATCAAGTGTACAATTAATCGAATAAATTTCATAATACATCATAAAAATTAATAGTTAGATAACGAATAACCAAGAAAGTATTGTTTAAACAGATAAGATTTAAAACTTAACGTGCGCATTGTTTACCGTAATTAATTATAAAATATTTTTAAAATATAAGAATTTTTTAAACGTCTTGGAGTCGTGAAACATTTAATATGTTCTTAACCTACTTGAGAATCTCATATGTACTACTATTCAAAATATACCGATTTTAATTAAATTTTATGAAAAAGAATAAATTTTAGAAGGTCATACATTAAAATATTTAAAGTTTGTGAAATATGGTGAAATTTAATAAAAATCAATAGGGAAAAAAATTCTAGTATTTACGACTTTAAAGACGACATTATTATTATATCTTTAAATAATGCGGTTGTTATATATTCTATTCTGTACTATAATTAAACTGCATAAATTCGTATAACATAGGATTTATAAGTCTTGTGTTGCGCTGATATATTTTCTTATATTAATCATAATGTTTTGTTAGATGCGTTATCACTTAGATATGTACATTACAAACTTTCTAAAGTACAATGTTCATTATTTTAAAAATAACAAATAATAACATGAAATATCATGAAATTGCTTGAAGATAAAAATTTAATTAAAATTTAAGATTACGTCAATTACTTATATAATTATACTTATTTGCAATTACTTTGAAACATTGTACTACATTTTTAATCAAGTTCTGGAAAACATAACAAAACATTCACTCAAAACATATCAATGTTAACACTGCAGCTACTTCCTTTTAATTATGTCGGTCGTGATTAAAGATGTATAGTTGTGCATACATAATAAGCATATATAAATAAAATATCTATTTAAGAAAGCAATAACTAATTTTAGTTTTCTTTTCAATTGCATATTAGAAAATGTATACTTCCAAGTTTTATAGTTATATCACTCCTAAAGGATTATTATTAAAAGTAATATGATCGATCCTTTATATCCCTAAATATTACGTATACGTATATACTACGAATGTTATGTTAATTTTCCAATACAATCTTATTACTTATACGAAATGTGAGTGTATCAAGAAGAGCTCAACGAAAGTAGCAAACTTCTAAAAATGACATTTAATTATAGTATATTAAGAGTTATTAATAATTAAGTTTTTATTTGATTGTACTTTTTAACTAAATTAAATAATTGTTAATTAGTATTAATAAGTATTATTATCATTATTATTAGTAATAGTATTAGTATTATCAATCATTATTAATTGGTACAATCAGTGGAAGTATATTATAAGAATTGATTTATTTATATTGATTTATCTATACAGAAATTTAGTATTACTATTTATGAAATTGTGAGGTAATGTCTTGGATTTTATTTCAATATTTATTTAAATAAAGTTACAATTTTCTAAATTAGATTCTAATATCATAAAAAATTATAATAACATATTTCAAATTTATAATTCGTAAGAAATGTTTTTCATTCAATAATACCTATAAAAGTATTAATGTAGTTACCAATAGGTGGTAGATATTGTCTTTGAAGATTTTTTTTTTTTAAAGAAGAACAATTTCATACGACATAAATCGTAATGCAATAATAATTGGAACTTTCGTGATGATTTGCATGCTTTAGTTTATTTCGTTTAATATTTATTTACTATTGTCATTTAAATTGAATACATTATTCCCTTAGAATATGTATTAAATCAAGTTACTATTAAATAGCAAAATTGAAAGCAAAATAATAAAGATTAAATTTTGATAATATATTACATGAAATAAAGTCTTATATTTGTTAATTGGAAGAATTTAAAATTTTTAAAAATAACATATCTTAAAGCTAAATATACTCTTTTGAAATAAGAAAGTATTTAGTAGAAATATTTTCATCACTCTGATCTTCACATTAATCACCCACGGGTCGTTATAACTTGAAGTATATATAAATATTTTTATAAACGATATCTGACGTTTCGTAGTTATTCTGTTACATATATACCGTATTTTCACTTCATGGATTGGAAAATACGTTAATTCGATATTATGCATGTGTATACGCATCAATGATTTATATGCCGTATTACAAAACTTCGACATTGATCTGGAATCTCGTGATTTTTTGTAAATTATAACTTTATAAGTATACCAGCAATTATACACGTATTGCAACAAGTAAAACTACACCTAAGAAAATCGTAATCTGCGTTATGTTCAGCATTCAACATGTGCACGCTATTTCTCTCTACTTACGTTTACATATGCATGAGCGCATTTATTTTTCAATGTATATTTAGTTATATGCATCTGCTCATATACAGGGCCGTATTTCTATTTCTTTTCTTAATAGGATTTTCGTCTTGTTTTCACTGCATATCGCTAGTATCTATGCAAATAATTATAATTCACTCTAACTAGAAATATTTTCCATTTACGTTTTAATCAATTATTTCGTCAAAGATTACAAAGCTTGTATAGTTTGTTTTATATTGGATAGTCTGGAATACATAATGATAATTTAGAAATTGAAAAATAGCTACATGATAATAATGAATTTTATTTTAATGTAATTTTTAATAAAACTTAACAAATTTCTTAGTATTTATATGTTCCTGCTGTACTTATGAATCCCTACTAATGATCGTATAAAAAACCTTTCCTCAATTTTGTTAATTAACTGAAATATTGTAGAGATAAATATTTAAAGAAAAGTGTTTTCAAAATAAATTTAACGTTTTTAGAAAAATTATTCATAAATTTAAAAAAACAATTAATTTTACCAATTTTTAAATATTATAGCTTGCAGACTTTTATTTTCAAATTTCAAAAGAATTACATTATGAAATAAATCAAGAATTATAATTAATTTTTATTTAAACACGACATAATGATTGAAAAACTCATAGAACATAATTTATTAATCAGTTATGGTATTACCTATAACATTTATTTACAAAATTTTCTTAATATCATACTATTTTAAACATAAGTTTATATTAAAATGGTATTTGAAGTATTTAGAAATAAATTAAATTTAAAACAATTGGATATTTACATGTGATTTCCATAAAAAGAAATTTAATTTTTGAAGGAATATTGTATCTTTATCTTGATGATAATATTCAATAAATTGTTAAAACAAAAATTATTAAAATATATGATTGTATTGATCAATATATTATTATTTTTAGTTATTTTTTATTTTATAATGATTGTTGTATTATTATTCTAATAGCTATTTGCGAATCGTATCTAAGTAATTGATTTAATCGGTAAATTGTTTAATAATACAATGTGCTGAAACTCAACAAATCTATTTTTCGCTATTTCGCTTGTAATCGACGTACTTTAAATATTTTTATGCAATAAATTATCGAGCACTAATAATAACAACAATAATAATAATAATAAATTAATTAATAATACGTAAACCCGATTGAATTGAATGTTAAAACAATGCATATCACTTTTTTATGTTATTGTAAACCAATTTTAATGCACTGTTTTTTAAATTCCAAAATATGTATTCAAAACTATACTTTCCAGTGCGGCTTAACCATAATTATAAATATACGAATATCTCATATTAATGATTATAAATATACACTGCCATATATAATTCAACTTAATCACCTCAATTTTCAATTTCCAATGGAACAAATATACGCCTGCGGCATTCGTTTTTCCCTCTAGGTAACATCGAGTATGAAAACAGGTTTCACGTAAGTGGGATGTAAAGAAGAGCACACACATGCCTCCAGAATATACCTATACGTATAGTGAAAGTGCCATCGAACTCGAACGCGTTTTTCATCTCTCGGTGTCTTTCTCTCGCTGCAGCAGATATAAGTATTATCGCGACCGATTGTCAAGGCCATTGCATCCAGGAGTCCGACCATATAAAGCTTTATTTCGTTAAAATGTGAATTAACATGCCATTCAAAATATAAATGGTCATATTTACTAACGATGTAACTCTTTTGATTAATGTCTAATTGCCTCGCGACTTTCTTTTTACGCAGATAAATTTCTGTTTAGAAGTTTATGGACGAGTCACAATTAAAATTATGTAAATTGAAACTTAAACGAAACTTCATAAGTATTACGAACATCAAAAATATTTTAATTTCTACTTTGACGTAAACTTACGCTTGAATGTGCAAGAATATTCGAATAGAGCTTAAATAATTTAATTTTAAAAGCATAAAAATGGATGCAAATGACTAAATTACATTTAAATTATAGTTCATATAAATTCATTACAAATATCATAATGCCCCGTAAGAAACCAATAAATTAAAATTTATGTATTACAAAAATATTTTAAATAAATATATTCTTATATAACGTATTTGTTTTTATAATAATTTAGTTTCAAATAAAAATGTTTCATTTCCTTAAATTCATGGAATTGCTTATTTACATAAGTGAAACTTACATTTGTTTCTATCATATTTGTATAACTCATGAAAATAAAAGTGCGTATATTTAAGGAAATGAACGCGGAATGATGCGGAAATATTTTAATATGCACTGTCATCATTGGAGGAATGCAGCATTACATGTTGCGCAATGGATGTTAACATTTAAAGTAATATGAATTAAATTTTTTAAATATTTTAGAGCCAGTAAAAAATTACTTTCTCGATTTCTCCAAATAAATATTTGGAAGCAGTGTACTGAATCAAAAGAATTAGCTAGATTATATTAAAATTTTTTCTACGTATTTACGGTTAATCAATATTACATGCTTAGCTTATTTATTTTGAAAATCTTATCAATGCGAATGTGTAGCATCGATAACATCAAAGAATTCGTCTTCAAGAAGGATAAAAATAATGCAAACTTGATAAATAAAACTAATGAGCATAAAATTCGTTAAGCTACTGAGATATCTTTGAAAATAAATAAGCAGTGACAAATTGATACTTCATAACTCAAAGTATACAATATTAATTCGTTGACTTTAAATGAACATATTGTAAAGTTTTTTACTGTGGATATGTATTAACATTTTTAAATCGTAAAAGATGAAAAACATTGAATTTATAGCTAATATTTTTTAAGTTATTTATGATAAATAAAGTAAACTGTATTTTTGGATAAATTTATTTTTAATTTTACATGAGCTTTTAATAAATAAAAATAAAGAAAATGAATTTTGCGTATATTAATAAATCTAAAAATATAGTTGTTTTTTACTATATGAGACTTAATTTAATGAATAATGAAAAATTAACTTAATATTTTTAACACACGTCATTTTTCAAAATTCGCTAATAAATAATTTACAAGCTTATTATTCACATATACAAATAGAACACGTTCTTTAGTTATGAATAAAAATTCTGATGATTTTCAAATTTGTGAATCGTGTGGTTTCGTTTACGATATTATTTTTTAGTTTATTACAATTTACAAATCAAGCTATCTGATGCACATTATAATTCAAGACTCAATAAATGAACGGATGTACACGAAAATTCTACTCAGCTAAAGAACTTTTCAAGAACTAAATAAAACATATTTCGTAATAATATTAAAAAATGTATCGTTATTAATTGAATTTATCAGTGATAATATGTACAATATTAAATACCTATTCACTTTATTAAAATGTTTAATAATAGAAATATGTATATCTACCTATAGTTCTACACCATACATACACCGTAAATACAGTGAGCCCAGTTGATATTCAATTATATCGCTATTCAAATATCTAAACGACGCTTATGTAATTATAACTGCAGTTTTATTGCTAGGATCGCCTTATATTTTAGTACTTGGCAATTTTTCATAATAATTCAACAATTTTTCATAACATTCAGAACAGTAGTTACAGTAGACACAGAGGTAAAAATGTTGCACGCTGCGATTTGAAGGTTCATTATAGTGGTGATTTTACTTAAAATGACACGATTATTTGAACATTAATAGCTATTTACAAGAACAGCATTATACAATTTTATATGCATATAATATATTATGTAACTATTGACAGAAAGTAAAAGTTTTTTACACCCTTACTCATTCTTTCTATAAATTCTTCGTTTATGGAACTTTATTACTGACTTTGCATAATTTACGTGACTTTATTTACTTTACACAATAATGACTGCTTCTCACTAATTTAAAATGACTTTTTCGTATTCAAAAGAAAAACTAGTATGAAAAAATAGAATATTCTTAGATTGAATAATTCATCGATTTATTTTTCATAAATGGAAAAAATCTAGAAAAACTGAAATAAGTCAGATCTCTCTAAGTTACTGGTAATGCGTTTTATTGTGTTCTACTTAATTCAAATTCACATGAGTATTCGGAAAGTACTCTGAAGAACCTGTTTTCATCCTTGCGTTTGTTGAATTTTTCTTATGACGAGATTCACAAAACATTATCTATTTTCACAAATAATTAAGTAAAAATATATTTGATAAATAATCTCAAGTTTTTTTATAATAATTGTAGATCTTTTATAATTGTAGATCTCAAGGAGTATAGTCAAAAAATACATAATTATCTATAAGTATGCGCAACTTTTTAAATTTTTTTCCGTATAAATAGAGTTAATTCAAGGTGAAATCAAATTTCTTATTAGCCCTGATTAATTACATTTCAGTAATCAAGAAACGTCAAAATAACAAGTACAAAGCCATTTTCATAAAAATTGTGCCCACTCGAACAACAATTAAACACATTAAAGCTTTCGTTACTACTTTTCTTTTGTTCTCTACAATTATTATCATCAATTGAGTTGCCTCCTAAAATTTCATAATCTACTTAATACAGTATTAGAAAGCTCCAAATTCTGCATTAACAATCACTATGACCTATCTTTTAATACCATGTACTTTTAAAATCTTTTTGCTCGATACAATGAGTACCAACGGTTTCAAGAAAAGTGTATACAAAAGTTTGTCAAGCCGATCGCTTTGCGATCTCCCGCTAAATCGCAAAAACGTATCTTGTAAGTTAGAATCAAAAGTCAATTAATTAGATACTCGACATATGAATGCGACGTCCACAGAAACTAATTTCACCTTTCTATATTCAACTGCAACACGCCGACTTTTCTCTTTTATCCATAAATGAAATTTCCTGCACGTAACTAGAGGTAGAGACAAAAACAAAGATTTTCGGTTACACTGTAAATTTTCCAAGCCCTATTAATCCATCTTCATCGAGACCAATGTCTCGATTTTGTCTCTTTTCGGTCTTTTACAATTTAGCGACTCGTAAATAGAAGTCTTATGTAACAACAAAACCCATTACTCTCGATATTTTGATAACGTCTGTACAACTATTAACCGGTATACAAAAAGCCATAAATTTATAAATTTTGACTGAATCGAGCAGCTGACACTGACTCTCATTAATGCTCAGCTAATTTATCGCTACTTGATTAAAACGATCAGAAATTGACGTGAAAATGAATAATAAACATAGAAACACTTGTTCTCGTAATAAAAGAGAGCATGTATTCACCCCTCCCTTTATAGAGAAAGTGCTCCAATTGGATATTAGTTTTTTTACATGATCGAGGTACCAACATAAATTATGTAGATATGCATACGTATATGTCTGCACAAATGCAAATATATTTGTATTCATAAATACTGCCTGTTCATATTCGTGTACATGTATTTTTCATGTATGCAAAGTTGCAAAAGAATTTTATCGATTATTCGTCGTTCGAAAAATTGCAGAAGCTTTCACTCATGCTCTCAATTCGAAGTTCAGTTTCGTGTTTTGTCGCTTCTTTCATTTTGTTCGCTTTATAATATATAATATCGACTTTTATTTTTATTCTTGGAAATCGTTCAAAAAGATCGTACATGTTATTCATACAAAATTTAAACTTCGCTCTTCAATGGAATATGTATGCTTTCATTGAAAAATAAAAGAACAGTTTTTTTATCGTCGATAAATATTGTACCATATTTTGAGTTATAATTAGTTCTATGCTTCATTTATTAATTAAATTTCGGACAAAGTGAATCATATACTCGATATAAACATCAACATTTAAGATACAAGCTTCAAACACTGAGTTTTTTATTATCTGTCGAAGAAAAAATATTACCTACATCGTAATCTTTTTTTAAACGTATAAATCAACTTATTTATTGTATCGTAATTGCATTTATCGAACAAAACTATTCATTATATGATTATAATATGGGATTATAACTTTGAAATTCTTTTAATATTTTTTTCAAATTTCGAAAATTAAAATATTTAAACGGAGCTTCTTACATAACGTTTATATTATATATATACATAATTATCTCAAACGGAAGAATACACAATATTCAATGATATTTTATTTTTATTTATAAAATAAGACATTAAATATACAAATATATTTTGGTTCGAAAAGTGATTACCAATAACAGTATCTTTTAATTGCAAATTTTTATGGTAGAAAATGGAAACAAGAAAATCGGAATAAATACAAAGTGAAAGATATTCCAATGAATAATAAGGCGCAGTGCAACTGCGATAAGATTATGAGACTCCTATGATTAGTACAATTCTAATTTTCGTAATTTTCAAACTCTGTTCTTAAGTTCTTCAGTGTCCTTCTGCCACAGATACATATTCATTAAAGACTGTTCACGCACCTACAAGATATATCGTGCATTATTATGAATTACTTAACGTTGTTGCGCGTCTTCAACTTGTTAATATACACAGTTATTATATATACACGCATACCTCATATCTATTGAATACCTTGTAATCAGGCTTTAGAATATACTTTTACGAGCCTTTGAGTATTGTTCCGCAAGATTCGATCGTTAGGAACAATGCTTATACTTTTCTACAAAGAAAGAAACAAAAGATGGGTGTAATATTCAATATTTAATATATTCGTATATTCCATTTAATAATAAGAGCATAAAAGCGAATACCATATACCGAGAAGCAAATGTTTATAAAGCCTATTAACTCAGCCTGAGAGTTTTCATCGTATTCGAAAAATTAACGCAATTTTCAATAAGGACACGAGTTGAATCTTTTTCAAGTTTTATACTTCATTATTAATAAGAGAAGATTTTCTGGATAAAAAAGAATGCTTAAATTATTCTAATTTGAAAGTGCAATAAAATAGAAATATACTTTCATATAAGGAAAACCGGATTTGATAAAAATTCAGTTATTATATTCAAGAATTTATATAAATATACATTTTCTGTATATTAACGTAAAGAATAATTTTTACAAATTTAAATTTTTTAAATAATGTTATTATTTAAATTATTAATGGCAATCTTTAACAATGGTCTGAATTTTAAAATATTTCAATACTACTTTCAATCAGTAATAATTATTTGAGTGTATCCTGATTACTTAATAAGATATATTTCTTACTGGAAAAAAAAATTTAATTATTTCGCGTTAGAAAAATTACGCTTTCAGAACTATTTTCATAAGCTGTAATTATACATTTTTGTATTATATATTATATATTGTAATTATAAATGTTTTCTTCGCAATATTTAGAAAAAAAAACAAACAAACACCACAAAATTTAATTAGCTAAATATTTAAGAAAAATTTTGTTTATTAAGTCCATTAATAAGCAATTTTCCTTTACTATTGACTCCAAATATAATACTAATTGGCTTTAATATACTATATCAGATATTCTTAAACTTGTAAAAAATTTCGTCTTGATACGAACGTAATACACATACATAAACGTGCATAAATAAATGGGATATTTATTCGATAACATTTCAAAAATTATGTTATTACTGATTAACTTATAATCATTTAATTGAATATCATTAAAATTTAATAGGAGTCCTAAAATTATCATGGAATAAAACCATTGAATTTTATATTTCTACGGCGTTTATTCCAATTTTTATTCATTAAAATTGAATTTACTCTTGGATTTTATCTTAATCTTCTACTTCTCAATCTGCCGACGGATAGAGGTGCAGACGATAAATAAAACAACCAGTCGAGCATGCAAATAGACCGATAACTACCTTTATACAGACATCCTCTGTTTCTTACAAATCTTGTATTTAACTCGAAGTTGCTAGAAAAGTAATTACACTGGTATCATCTATGCAATGATTAATAATATGGATAAATGTACGAGTGAGAATGTGTTTGGAAATGTTATCGAATAAAGTATTTTACCATGAATGTTACTGATGCTACAACAACTCGCACATTACTTTCATATGTAATTGTTATTCTTTTTATATACAATTATCCATAAATGTCTGTATTTCTATTACGATAATTGACTCTGCAACTTGGTAAGAACAATAATATTTATAAAATTAAGTGTACGTTCTGCATTATTCTGAATTAGTGGTAATTTTATTAAGTTATTATGCCTTTAAAAAATGGTGTGCATGTATAGTCTTCCTTTATTATTTTAATAATTAATGACATGGAAATTAGGTGTTAGAAAATGTTCAACCTTTTAATTTTATGGTGCTAGTGTTTAAAAACATTAAAATGAAAATTTATAACCGATCTTTCATTTATTGTGATTATACAAAGAATTATAATTTTTGTTCTTTTAAAGATACACTTAATATCTTTTCAGTCTACAAGTATCTTCTGTAACAACTACATTCCGTTTTAATCATAATTCAGAGTATCAAACATATAAAATTCGGTAGTCATAAATACCTTGCGTTCGTGAACCCGTGTATGTTTTTGCATCAACTGCAATGCCTGCTGAAAGTACACGTGAATTCATGTATCTACCTACACCTGCACGTGAACAAACTTGCGTATATTTATGTGTCTACATATATATATATATATATTTATGCGCATGTGTACATATTAAATTGCTACGATGAACTAGTAAAAACGGCAAAAAGAGGAGGTTCAATGTGTATTTATTGAATGGATCTATGTGTAAGTATGTACGCGGAGAATACGCAGTGTCACTGTGCAACTAGATGAAGTGCGTATGTAATAAAATTGCCTGTCCCATTAATTGACCGTAAAATTTGTCTTCTGTATGGTAGTATTTCACGCGCTACTTCGTGCCCATTACAAGGAGGAAAAACGTGACAACTTGCATGACTGTTCGATAATGATATTTAGTTATGGCTCCGAGGACAGACCGAGCAGAGAATTTTCTATGACAAGCTCTCGTACAATGTGTTCCAGTTAATGTATTGTAAAAAAGATCTCGGTTCGAAAAACAAAAGCGTTATGGAATATAAAAGGATTATTGAATCGACTTATAGTCGACGATGCCTGCTTTCTTATACAATTTCTAAGCAAATCAATGATTTTCAATGAACAATGAAAAAAATGAAATGTCTAATTACTTTTTATTTACATGTTAATTATTTTCGATGTTTCTTACAAATGTTTCTTACAGATAATATTACTTTAAAAGAAAAACTTTAAAAGATGGTATTATGCTTTAAAAGTTAGTATTTTCTAAATATTGTAAAAATTCTGAATTTCCTTAAATACCATGTGAATGTGTTTCATTAGATTATACCACGGATTAAAAATATAGAAAAATTAATGTACTTATCAAAACAATAATTAAAACTGAAATTATGATTTGATACAGTTTCATACTTAAGGATTCTATACTGGCGATTCTACTTACCATTTGTTTCTCAGGCCCTATTAATCAATAACAAGTTTCACCATTACAATATAATTGGTAGTTGTTTTACCCAACTTTTAGACAATGCATTTGTAAAGTTTCCTTTTATATTTTACTATCGCTACGTATACTTTGTACATATATTCTTTATAATCTTGTTTTATACAATATACTATATTGCACAATTTCCTGTATAATATTAAATGTTTCTCCAATCGATTAAAGTATCTTTTGTCAGAATACTCTAAAGGTATAACTTACATTCGCTCAAATTACATTAAATTCCATTTGAAGTATTACAATAAATCGAATAAGCATTATCTAACAGGAGTAACAAATTGCACTAGTCGCTCCTTTACAATAATTAAAATAATTTATTTCACCCCTTTCGCTAACTTATAAATAACTATAATATTTATAAAAAGAATGATGACTCTAGTAGATTCGTCAATCAACTTTACGTCGTCTATAAATGATTTGTAACTTTAATCATAGTTTGATTGACGTTAATATGTATCCTTTAATTATCAATCGGCATTTGAAAAAGATAAAGTTCACTACAATGTTTATACTAATTATACTAAATTATGAGTTATATTTAAATTTTATATTGGTAGTCTTATAGATTCAAGTATTAATTTGCCGTTGAAATTAGTAATACTTTATTGAAATATTTCAACGATTCAATATATACTTTCAAGAAGTCGTCAGAGCATCGGGTTAATTTACTTTATTGCATGTCGAAGCACAGCAAGTAAAATGTTCTTCTCATTGTTACTCAACAAACGATACTATAACTAGTTTTCTACTAGCCTCTCGACTTATCTCACTTTAATTAGTGTGTATGAGATGCGTAAATATGCACTTCGTATACGTAATATGATAGATCAGAAATTACAATAATGAAAATCGACACTACAGCTAGAATCGAAGCAAATCGTAAGCATAGTAATTAATTTTATATTATAATAAACAATTATAAATATGAAATTTCGTTGTAAATAGAGGATAATATTAACGTAATTATAGAGTTTGAAGGCACTATAACATTTTTACACGACTAGTCGCAATAATTTAGAATCTGATTAACATCAGATTAGAACAAAACGCTATTAGAGATAAGGTAGATGTTTCTTTTCTATTCTTGGAAAAGATTTGATATATTTAAATACTTATTTATCGGAGCGTAAACAATATAGTTTACGATGCTCATTGAAAAGTATCTTCTAATGATAATTTTACTCCAAGAAGAAATCAAAATATTATAAATAATAACGCTATTATTATCGAGTTTAAAGCTAATTATTCGAAAGTAATGTGAGATCACTCTTTCGTAAGCCCGGCGTTTAGTATCTAAATCGCTGGAATCCGTCAAATTTTATCTTTCCAACTCTTGGAATTAACTGATTCTCTAATTTTATTATAGCAAATATCTTTGCTATATTACGGTATACTTATTGACGTGAAAGTTCCTTGGTCATAAAGCCAGCAGTATTGTCAGAGTTATTTGTTCCTCGACTTTGCAAATAATTTTCTTCAATGGACGACAAAACGATTTTTTCTCATTTTATTCATTAGTCCGATCCGATTGTTAAGCAACTACAACACAGAATGTATTTCCGAAAGAAAGGACACCTACATACGCACTTGAAGCAATTAGACTCCAGCAAGTAAACTTATTATTATAAGTTTTTTTATGCAACTTTTGTATGTCTAAAAGTAATTATAATAACTTTTCGAAATTCATTAATGTTTTGAAAGAAACATCTCAGTATAGAAAATGTTTACAGTTACGGTAGAATTCTCCATGTCTGGAATATTCGTTGATTCATAAGCATGCAAAATCAGAGATCTATTCTTGCAGAATTTCCTTAAAATGCACTGATTAGTCGCTTTGATCCTGGTTACCCGTAAATAGGCATAAGAGCTTAGGGGGTAAATAGTCGCGCAATTCATCCTATGACCAGAAAAACTGTATACACCTTTGGAAAGTACATTACTGCAGACTCATCAACAGTGTATTAACGCAGCACCCGTTACTTCCTAGATCATCATAAATCGATTTTGCTTCTTCTATCGGTAAACATCTCACAAATAGAAAAACGTAATAATTGGCACGTACAAATTTCTATACAGGCCATTTCTACAGGCAAATTTCGTACATGCGCGGATAAATAAAATATTGCGATGTAGCGAGACCAAAGGAAATTATTAGACGTTAATTGCAAGGAATTGCAACAAGCGATGTACCGATGCCAAGAATCAATCGCCCGATTACTTGGTTTTATGATTTTCGATGTGTTACAGGGCTCTCGTCTGCAATATTTCTTTTGCTTTCCGTCCCGATTCAAACTATCGCTGGATGTCTGTTCGAGAATACTTGCGTTATCCGAGTATTTTTCTTTATGCTCAAAAATGTTGTACAACAAAGTTAGAAACTGTCGATTGTACGAAAATATAATTAATTAGAGACTAACTGTAAGACTAGGAATATTTGTATTACACGCGTTGTATTTCATTATTAATAATGAAAAATACGCTGCGTAATAGATTCTTCAGTAGTTGCACGTAAATATAAACCAAATTATTTATTCTGGTAAAGATCATTTGTACAGCGATAAAACTCTTTTTATTATATTTGTCGCGATTTTCATGGCGAATCATAAAATATAACGGATAAGACGATCTTTTCAAGGATCTTTTCAGCTTCCGACCTCCGCTAAAAGTAAGCAAAAACGAAGATGGGAAATTACCGTTTACATATGATTAAAATTATTTGTAAGTACACCCCTTCCTGCATATCGTACATAAAATAAGCTTTTCGTTGTTGAGAAAAATAAAATAGGTACAACCTTCATAGATAGTATTTCAAAACTATGTATGAATTTTTTAGGGAACATGAAAACGCCCGTAAAATTAAATGTTTCTCGTTTACTAGCAGAACTTTCCTACTCTTTACCTCTTTACGATCATAAGCACGTAATAATAATAATTACTTTTCGGCTGTGAATGCGGACCGTTTCACGGTTGGTCACAAATACAGTGATCGGTGGCACTTGGCTTTATTTTGCAAATATTTATCAATCACTTTTAATTATTTGAAAACTTATAAAACCTGTATAATATGTCGTTTAAATCAATTTCTTACGGAATGGAGAGTAAAGGAATAAATTAAAACTAATCATAAAACTATCTAATAATATTTCATTAAATACCTTTATATATTCAAAATTTCAGATAACTTAATTGATTTTCACTAGTAAATAAGCAATACTAAGAAATAAACATTGTCCTGCAGATCTTATGCAATACTTACGTTCTCGTATATTAATATTTTCCAATCGACCCATTTTGTCATATATAAATGATTCTTAAAAAACTTTTTAAAAAACTTCCATTTTGAAGATAATGGATTAATAATGAGAAATTAAATTTATTTTAATGAATTATTTCATAATACTTTTAATTAATAATACTTTAATAGAAGAACTTTCAGATTATAAATTTTTATCAGATGAATAACCAGTTTAATGTAAACCAAAGTATAAGAATTTTTTGTGTACTTTCGCGAAAAAAGTATAATTTTCTTTTCATTTTAATAGAAATCATTACTCGCGTATATTAATATCCATAATGATAAGAAACGTAAATGAAATAAACACTTTTTACGTATTAAAAATATCTGTCGGTTTAAAGATAATTAAGTGAATTGCATACCTCATAAACTTACTAGTTAATTCAATAGGAAGCTGTGGATATTGTTTATTTGTTAAATTACATAAACGATGAAGTTCTTAAACGTAATATTTTAATAAATGGGTCTCTTACGTTCAAGGTTTACGAATACTATCTTAAGGCGTTCAATTACAATAAATTATTTATATTGCACTGGGATCGTGTCGTATCTTTAGAATAAAAATAACCTACCATCAGTAGGTTTTACACGTTTAAAATAAAATAAAAGAATTATAAAGAGTTAGATACAAAATTTAATAGAGAGTATTTAAAATATTTTTCAATTTCAATAAAACCTTTTGGTTGATAAAATTTTGACCAATTATATAACTTCGTAATTCATATGTAAATGCAAGTATAACTTGATTATAACTTTTATTTACCTTTTCATAAGTTATGCTTACGAAACCTCGGTTTAATTATAAACGTTTGAATATATCTTATAAAAAGATAACTTATAAAAAGATTCGAAAGGATAATAAAATCTATTCTAGAAATAGGGCAGACTGTTCAGGTAATGAGACATTCCCGATGAGATGTACAATTTGGGCAGTGATTATTTGCTTAATTACTCGACACATTGTACATGAATTGTCTTATTCAAACGTTGATAATTTCTAAATGAATTATGGCTTCGGTAAAATTATATATTATTCTATCTTGCAGCGGCTGATATAATAAATTTAAATTATATGCAAATTTATCTATTTACTTTACAAAGTAGTTTGTAATCTAAAATCATGATGTTGTACTGTGTTATCAATCTTATCAATTTTAACTCGCTCGCTATTGTTTAATTAAATTTTTCCTTTTATAAAAAACAAATTTTATAATTTCTAAACTATAATTTGTAAACTCTGTCTAGATATTTTTCATCCTATGATTTCACTTATTATAAAATAAAGCTTAAAGCCATTTATTAAGTAAAGCTCTGAACGACAGCTATTTTTATCTAGTAGAGTAGCCATTATTTCCTCATTATCGATAATTCATAATTAGTGCAGACCCCTTATCTAGCATATTTCTCACCATTCTTTTATTTTCTTCCTCGAGAAAATATATTTTAATACTCAAGTAGATTGAACGTTGAAAGCGTTAATATAGCGTGCACACTATCTGTATTTTTTCTGACTCATTCACACTGTACATCAAACAAGGAAGTATCTTACATCAAGAACTTCAATGGCTTGTCAGTTTTCTCTAGTTTATTTTACACGGTATCTGATGTAAGATTACTGTACCTTTATAAAGTTTATGTATTTTTGTCAAAAATTAATGAGAGATCGTAAAGAGTGCAATATTAAGGCTAGATTTTAGTGACTTCATGTAACAATACATATTGTAAAAGTGATTAAATTTCAGGAGAGTGATGAAATTCTACATAAAATAAAAAATATGAACAAATTTATGAAAGGTCAGATAAGATTTTCGTTATACGATACAAATTTTATACATTTCTAGAATAATATTTAGGAAATCATGATTTTTACAGAATATGCAATCGATTTATTGTATTTGTCATATCTTATTGAATTATACAATATTTCTTATTTGGCATGATATCTTTTATGACTAATATAATGCAGCATTTTATACAATTCTATTAAAAGATAATTTTCTCTTGTTTCCGAATAAGGTGTATCGATTGTTTGTTTTAGAAGTATGTCGATTTCTTAATAATTTTAATAAGCACGTCGATTTTCTTCGTGAACTAAATTTGAATAATTTTCATAAATTACATAAATATTTTGCTCTATCCAATACTTCATGCCTAATTATGTAAGTTTCATGACTTTTTGTTGAATCTCAATAAGTATATGTAAAATCTATCCAGTAGTAATTATTTTACGTTACATGATATAAAAAATTCACAAATAAACAATTTCCAGATTCGATATATAGTAAAAAAGAAGAAAAGATGCTGACATAGTGTTTGCAATGTATTCGTGATTTAATTGTATCCTCCCACACCAGGTACGCGAACTTTAACGGCAACACTCAACCTTTTAACAAAAATTGTTAAAAGAATAATTTTTCTTTTCATTTTTCCCTCGTCACGTCATCGTTAATCTTTTTAATCGCGATTTTATAGAGGTTCGCAAGGAAACACCTTCTTTTTACCCTTTGCCTCTCGAGTATTACGTGTAAGTGGATTTTATCTCGCGGTGAAAGCAGTTTATGGGATTCTTGTCATGTTATAGCTTATTGATCCACATGCGGACAAGAAGAATTTATGCAAGGAAGCGATCACTTGAAAAGTTATGCAGTCGACAGAGTTACGCGTCTTAAGAAACATTTATCGTAGAAAGTTGATACGATTTTCCATAAATCGAGTAACTTAACAAAACGCGTATTTAGAGCATACGTGGAGAAATTTCTCAGGTAAAAATGACCATAGAATTTGCGTAATCGTCCGACATTGTTAAATACGGAAGAAAAATTGTTCTTACAGTAAACGTCTAGACCTTCTGGAATTATTATTATTTTCTTGTTGTTTTAATAGTCATTTTGTTATCACCTTATTGCTTTCGCTTCATTAAGAAATCTCTAAGCAGAGGCAAGTAATCTCTATAAAACAATCGTGATTTTATAAAAATTTAAACAATGAAAACATCAATTGCAATCATTACTTTGATTAGGAATTTGATTGTAAACAATATTATAAGGTAAAATATTATACCTACATAACACAAGTATGGCGTTATAATTACGTACACGCACGTGTACATACGTAGAGAAAGACTTTTTTACATAAATGACATACTTACAAATACATTTTGGATAGAAAAATCACTTACTTTTAAATAAATAAATAAATAAATAAATAAATAAATAATTACTTTTCTGTTTTATATCTTTTGAATGGAAATACTGTAAACTCTTAAATCAAATTTTCCTTCTAAGGCCATTTAATGTACCATAAACTGAACAAATTATAGAGTTAATCATAAATTTACTCAAGTATAAAATAATGAAATATCCCTGACTTAATGTAAAAAATAATTATTACAGTCACAAATATACGTATAAACCATAAATTACACTCGAACGAAAATTTGTTGTATTGGGCAAATGGTGAATTATATCGTATTTCTAATTCATCACACTTTTATCGTTAATCACGAAATACGTAGCCCATTTTGATTTTATTTTTATAATAAAACAAGATTTCGGAGATCAAGCATTAACTACATACGTCCTCCTACTTGTCATCAAAACATAAATAATATTTTTCTTTAAAAATAAGCTAATTCAAATGCCTTCCGATCTCTGACAGCCATGATAACCTTTCATCGAGAACTAATCAAATTATCAAATGCGCCGAGCAGAATTATACGTAAAATACGAATAGTAAATCTGATACAATAACAGCCATTTCTTTCAGTCGCAATCTATGTGAAACTCAAACTCGTGCTCGAACGACTCGTCATTGAAAAATGAGGCCACGCGGAGTTGCATTGAGCGCCGATGTATTAACGCTTAATAATAATGCGCGCAGCTCCAACGACGCGAGGAAAGGCTGCCGAAGTGCAACGTACGCAAGCGACGACGCGCCGCTGCAGGTTCTTTCCTTCTCTCTCGCATTCCGCGAGGCTAAGGAGTATTGCCGATGGTAAATGAATAATGCAAACTCATCCGCCGCGATTCAAAGGGATGTGGCATTGTGCGCCAGACTAGGAATATTGAGAAACGCGTGTTTTTCGCGCGGACGCCGCATTGTCACTTTCGTAATAATAATTTACGCACCGTTGGATCAATGATCCTTGGGCCGATGCGTTTGAATATGCACATGCTCGTAGATCTTCATTTGAAAAGGAGCGTTTCAGAAGAAGATATTTCATAGCTTTCGTTGCCATCAGAAATCTATGTCATTCTATGAAGATAACTAACTGTTCTTTCGCCTAAAGTTAAGTTCGGGCTTTAAAAGAGAAATTAGTATTACCTGTAATTAATAAATAATTAGTATTGAACCAAAGCAATCACTTTGGACAACGCATGCGCTCAGAAGGAGGTTTCATTTAATGAATCGCCAAAAATGTAACGTAGACGTAATTACGTATAATAATGATAATAATGATAATAAGAATAATAATAACATAAAACGATATTTAGTTTTTTGAAAAACCTCCTACGTATATCGCATTGCTTAATCTACGGTAATAATTTATTTTTCATAGTTAATCACTACTATATAAAAAAGGCTTTATTTCTTCATAATTTCAATGATCAAACAAAAATAAGATTTTCTATCGCCAATTACAGCAAAGACGCCGTGAAAGAAGATTTTTATACATAAAATTTATACTTCTGTATAAATGGAACAACTATTTACCTTAAGACATTATTATGTGTAAAAGAATTTTATAAATTATATGAAGAAAAAACTAATAGATATTTAAAATATTTCTGTTTCAATGCAATGAATTTCATCAGATAAGAATTATGAAATTTATTACAAAACATTGACTAAATTACAAATTATGTTTTATTGACTTATCATTTAATAAGCTTACATATTCAATTGTATAAATACACTAATTAACAAGTATAAAAAATAGAAATTTATATTGATACTTAGATATAATCTAAAACATGTCATGTATTTCTATTTGCATGAATATACAACAAATACAGTTAGTAAATAAAATTATTGATTAAACTGCGAATAATTATTCGGAGAGATTTTGTAAGTGAATTCTACTGTAAATGAAAGAGTTCACTTTAATTATCGATGATACAGTTGTATAAATGACATAATATAAATTCGTGTTATTCACTTCTTAATATTTTATAAATTTGTAGCTTATTTCGATAACAAAAATTACTCTAAAGAAGACTTTTGTTTAAGAATTGCAATGAAATTAAAAATTAAAAACGGATTTTTCCTCAAACGTTTATATTTAGACTTTTATTCCGTAGAAAAATAAAATCGTATAGAAATATATCTACAATATTTTTAAAAAACCTTTTTTTATCCTTTTTGTTTATAAATCGGTAAATATTCACATTATTGTGAGATAATGGAAAATGTTATCATCGTTCTCAACTAATCAAAACTAGCAGTAGACAACTTACAAAGATTCAGCTAAAGCCAATTTTTTTTAGAAAGGGAAGATGCACACTCTACACGAAAGTTATATAATCTATTTTCATCTCAATTATTATCTTTATGTGTATTCATAACGACATCACTAAACGGAACTACGGAGGTTTCATTAAAATTAACTACAAAAAACTCATTTTATTTAATAAATTTTATCTTTTATTTTGCACACGTCAATGTACAGTATAATTAAAAGATATCAATCATTTTTGTTTCAGATGGAGCTTCTGTTTCTGAATATAAAATCGATCTCAAGGTATAGTTTAATACTTATAAGTAATATAAATATAAAGTTAATTTTAAATTTGTGGGATATCATTCCCAAATGCATTTTTCATGTTTAAAAAATTTCAACCTTTAGATTACACAAAATAAGGCCTTCCACATAATTTTAAGTATTAGAAATACATTTGATAGCAATACTACCATCGTAAACACTATCGCTAAAAAGGTATCTACAATTTTCGAGTGAATATTTATATTAAATAAATTTATACCTGCAAATATGTATAAATAACGTAGAATAAAATTCTTTTTAATATAATAGAAGTTTTTGCTTTCAACAGAGAGAATGTCATTTCTTTCTACTACCAAGAAATAAGATATTAACTGCAGAATATTGCATAAATATTCATTGTGTATTTTTGAGTAGAATAATAGCTAATCAGAAGTACGTGAAATGCATATTTCGAAAAGGTTTTTATTATCATCTTAATAAGGTATATAAATTTTTACATGATAACTTATGCAAATTATGCTATCGAAGAGAAAATTTAGAACTAAAAATTTTGCATTATTTAATTTACTCTATAAAGTTGAAAAATTAATTTAAGTTCTTTTTAACAAAAGAAAAATATTGGTGATACGTATTTATAATAAAATTTATATATAAATATACATATAGATGATTTCGAATTTTATTTTTAAGCTATGCGTATTTCTCTTTGAATTGATTTTATATTAATTTATAATAGCCAAGACTAAGACAATATATATTTAAACAATTGTTACAAAAACTAATTAGAAATTAGTATTGAATAGCAAATAAAACAAAAAAAAGTGGCAATGGTTTTACCATAAATATATTATTTAAGTAATATTTTCAAATAGTTTGTACCTCAGTGGTTCAATACAAATTACAACTTCTAAAAATATTATAAATTTTTTATCGAATGATAAATTCAAGAAAAAAGGGGAATCCACTCGAACATCCGACGGAGAAAGTCTCCGAACGAGCGAGTGTGAGTGAGCACGAAATAGGGTAAGTTAATTCATTGCGTTTCTTGTATAATTCGACCGCTATAAAATCCATTAAGTTTCATTTTCCGAGCACAACGGTGTGATAAATTATTGTAAAGTTTACACAAGGGTCTCGCTTTAATTCATTGCAGTTAGCTCCTTGATCAAAGCATTTAATTCATTTCGCGAGCACGTCGAGACGTACATCCGACGTGCATCCTGAACTGCCGGTGGGAAACGCAGTAGGAAGTGCGCGCGAAGGTTTGCAACCAGGTACGCGGAATGTATAAGCAGGACGTGCGAGAGTGCGGAGCTCAGCACCAAGGACATTCGTCAAAGGGCGAGAAAGTCTCGTTACAAAATGAAAATATTCTAACAATAAAGACTCCTTTGCTAATACAAACAGTTAATTAATAATCATATTTCCTTTAATAAATGTAAGAATATTTTGGAAAATTTAGTATAATTTCCCTGGACTGAAAATTACATTATTCAAAATTAATTATTCAAAATTGAAACACGATTTAGCTGAGAAAATGATAGGATGCCTGATATTCGAGAATGTCCTGAAAACAAAAGTTGAATGAGTATATCTGAACTCGAATTATATTCTCTTACCCCCTTTGCATCGATTAAACAGAATAAGATAGATAAAGAAATATTCTGCAATGTACGTATAATTTCATTGAGCGATAATATTAATTATTTATACAATTACAAATTTAGCGAGAAGGAAATTGTAGATTACTACAATGTTGCGGATGTTATAAAATGTACATCCTATATAATTTTATAACGAAGACTGATGATTATATATTTAAAAAAATCAAATTTTTTACATAGAAAGTTACACCATAATATTGAATTCGTTATTTCTTAATATTGTAATTAAAAATGTATTTACATCTAGAGAAAGTAAAGAGAGTGATATCAAATTAGTTAGACTGATATTACACGTTTCTCATTTACTTATTTTTGCCATTTTTACTTCTACGAAATTATAATCATTAATATGAAACTTCATGGCAAAAGATTTGTAAGATTGAAAAGGTATTTTTTGCAAGCCTTGTAAGTTTCATAAAGCGATAACTTAAATAATTGGTTCTATTCAGATTTATTTGCTTAGAATTCACATTACCTTTAAATTTTTAATGGCGAAATTATTACTTGATAAATTCAAGCGCTTAGCATTAAATAATATTCTTTATAAACCAGACTGACTGTAGTTACCGAATGACATCAGCGTACATACTAAATAATTTGAGAACCTTTAAGTTTGAAGAGTAAGTTTAAAAAGATAATTTCTCTTCAAAAGTATCGTTACTGTATATAATGCAATAATAGGTAAATACTAACATGAAATGAAACCGAGATGAAAAGTATATTTACACTTCCTACAAATTAAAATATTATTACGTGTGCTCGTTTAATTTATCGATATATGGAAATAGAAAATATTTACGATCTCTGATCTGTTCATTTTAGTAAATTTCACCTTTTTATGAACGTGATATAAGAAATGGTATAGGCGCTTTTTGCGAATCAAATCTTTATATAGGTTCACCTGGCTAGACTTCAGGAAAGTTCTGGTAGGAAACAATAAGGATAAAGGAATAAACCCAATAGGTATCTGAACTAAAATTAACTTTCGTAAATAATACCTAATTTATTGTATGTATATAACAAGTTCTTCTTATCAGGAAATAAGGCTTACGACGAATGACATATTTCAAACATGGCGATTTCACTCGACCAGTATTCGGAAAAATATCTTATAATTTCCGCGTGACATCGTTCAGTATTCCTAAACTTAAAATCGGTGACTCGTGTTGCACTCGGTACAGCATCAAAAGAAGGATTCCGTAGTATACGCAAAATATTGAAAAAGCACGAACAAGCATTTTAACTTGACAAATAATAAATTTAATGAGAAACGTCATAATAAGAATAAAAATAAAATTATTCGATCAATATTATTTCAATGTTTATTTATTTTCAAATTGGTTGGAGAAGTAATTTTATACATCTCATATTCGACAAACACATAATTAGATAACATTTCTTTAATAATAAAATAATGTGATTTTTGATCAATTTAATATGTCATTACCTCAAATTAACATAATAATTTAAAGCTTCTTTTATAAGACACATATATTCATTTAAAAATAGTTACAAAGTAATACAAATTTAAATATTTCGTTTATTCATAAAACATAATTTTCTTTTACTTCAAAGCAGATGTTAATTAATTACAATATTTGATTTTATATTCACAAATTCTTATCTCATGCTCGTTATATTTGTTTTTGTAATTATGAATTTTGGAAGGATTTATTTGTGATAAGAAAGTTTTTACAATTTATTTTTTAACAAATACATGTTCCAATTAAATACTGTGATTTTGATTTGTGATTCTTACGTTGCTTTATTATTTGACTTTAAGAAATGTGCATCGTCTGCCTTCGAATGTTAAATAATAAGACTTTAGATATAAGGAATATTTCATAAGCAGGAACGGAATAAATTAGTCCATATCAGAAATCAAGTTTAGCAATTCGTTATATAAATATGCACTTTCATAATAAATATTTAATACAACATTTTCAGTAAATATATTTAGTTTTTAATTATTAAATTGCACTTACTTTTCAAATAAGCTATTATATTCACCCTAATATGATTAATAACTGCAAATATTTTTATACGATATACTTAAGTTTATTTTAATATACAGCGAAATGAATTTGAATAAACTTGTTCGTGTGCGATCGCGTTCAGTATCGAGTAACTATAAGAATATATAATATAATGCTTGATTCGATTAATTAAAATATTAAATAGCGATTAATAATGTAAAACAAAAATGTACTCTTTCAAGACAATACAATATTTCGTCTTATAAAAATACAAAAAATACAGTGTTTCTTACGAAACCGAACATCTTATTTCTACTATGCAACTATCTATCCGTAAATTCATTTCTCAGAACTTTGTATTTAAAGTTTCGTAAAATAAAATTTGATGGTAATGCTAACTGTACAATTGAAAGCATCTTCCATAGAATAGTGTTTTTAAATTAACGCATATTATAAATTTTGTAAATGAAATCAATAGGTTGAAAGCTCTTGAGTATAGAAATTCGTGTTCATTTTTATAAATAATTCGTTAAAGATTGGAAAGAAACACATAAATTTTCGAAAATACAATATCTGTATAAAAGCAGATCAGGCATTAACTTATGTCAGAATTAGCTCCGTAGTACCTAGTGCACTTTATGATTGTCTCCCTCTCTCTCTCTCTCTTCCTCCGTCTCTCCGTCTTTTTTCCATTGTCACTCTGTCCGTCTGTTTCGTACACTAAAACCACGGACTTCGAATCCACATGGGAGTGCTCGCGACATGGAATTGCGCGGACTACGGTATATTGCCTTAGTGGCTAAGAGCACTCCTGTAGCTGTCACTGACCTGACATATTCGTAACAATGCTAGGTGTGTCTATTTGTGCGCACACGTGTTGCAATTGATCCTGCCTGAATACGTTTTATATCTTATATCCTACAAGTACGTGAACACGTATACAGAATCGGGCTTTCATCAGACCAAAGTAATAGCGTGGGTATAAAAGTGCAGAAACAAAAAAAGAATAAAAGGTGTATATTCAAGATGAAAAAAGAAACAGAAAATAAAAAGACGGAATGGCTTAATCTATCTGAATAAGTCACTGGTGCTTTGGTAGCCTAGTGGTAGTATTTCAAAACATATTAATGGACTAATTTTTAGATATTCATTTACATCGATAATTTTTTTACGAAAGAGTATTCCAAACGTTACATGTTTTCTTATGTATTTATATTGCACGGAAATTAAACTGTAACAAAGTTCGAAATTTCGAGACTAATAACGAGATTTATCTTGGATTATTTTAAAATAATCACGAAAATAATAGGATAACAAAAGCGTTTTATAATTACAATACTTGAATGTTAAAAAAAGCGCCTTATAATAATAAAAAGGAATCCACACAATTTCAATATCCAGTTTAATAACTTTAATTTTCGAAAAATTACAATTAAATCTGCAGCGCTGAATTGGAAATAATTTTGAACAAAAATTGTTAATCTTATATTTTACCTACTCAAAGGAAACTTTTTAAAAAAACATATACAACAAGTAACCTTAAAAAGACTTTCTTATTGCAGGATTCCCTAGCAGCAGCATCGGAAGCAGATAGCGCTGAAGAAGTCGCCGACGATGGTGACGATTCCGACATGTACATGGAACCGGATGGCGCCGAAAGTAGTCAAGCCGATTCGCCAAACGAAGCTCAGACGGAATCATCGACATCGCAACAAGCAGACGAGTATCAGAATGAAGATGATAGATCAATCGCGGTAAACCCAATCCAGACATCTATTCAGGTTACTTCTAGCGAGTCCGCCGATTCCCAGAAAAACAAAGACAAGTCCAGTGTAGAAGAAAAGAGCCTCGAGACGGACAGTCAGAATTTCTTCCCGTCGTTCGCCGAGTTATTCGGTAATCACCGACTTCCTTTCACCGAACACCAACAGCGATACCGTCCCAGTCGTTTCCTGGGATATTTCCAACGCGATAGACCCTATACTGACGCTGCTTCTTCTAATAAGGAGAGTCAACCTGCTCTCCTAGGATCCGGTAACTTTGGTGTCATCCGCGGTGGAACTTACTACCCCGAAAATAAAGAAACTGACGAGTATAGTATTGATGAGTCTGCCTACAGTCCCTTTTATCACGGGAATATCAGAGGCCATTCTAATTATTACAAAAATCCGAAACCAGAACCTATTCATGGTGGGGACTTCTTCGCTAACTTCCGAGACTTTGCCGACATCACCGCGCCGCCAAAGTCCAGCTTTTCCCATCTCTCGGTAGTATATGCCAATAAAAACGACAGTACAGCTGGGCGCATACTCGAGCAGCCCAGAAATATCATTGAAACCCTGAGGATGCTGGAGGAAGAAGAGGAATTCAATGCATCAACCACGACAACAACGACAACCGAGATGCCGCAGAAGAAGCTCAGCCAAGGCAAAAGAAAACTCATTACGATCAAGAAATACCAGGAAGAGAAGGCCAGAAAATCACGTATGACGATTGAGCCTCTGCTCGCACTCAGTTGAACAAAAAGCTGAAACTTGTGTGGAGAGTGACTTGATTAAATATATATAATATATATATATATATATATATATATATATATTTATATATGTATATATTTTCTTTTAACAAAAATAAGATGAAGAGAAGATGAATGAATGCGCGAGAAATCGACGAGCACAATGTATAGCTTTCTTATACTAGGTACATGATTCTATTGTATCCCTGTCTCGTGTATGTGTATGCGTATATGCATTTAAATGCATATGTGCATGTGTGTGTGCTTGCGTGCGTGCGTGCGTGCGCGCGTGTGAATATTATATGTACCTAATGAACTTGGCCTCTAGCCTGGCCAACCAAAGTCTGAAGCGATTTGCTGCCGTCGTCATCGTCTTCGCGATTAATGAACAAAAAATGTTGTAACACGTAATAATACGTCATGGCAGTAACTGCTAGAGCAAAATCGATTTGAGTAATCGACTTAATTCGACCGAATCGAATTTCTCATTCGACTCGACGACACTTACAGACAGCACTTTAATCGTAACTTAAATAATGCATTATTATTTTATCATTGAAGAAATAGGATAACGTTCGGTAAGTAGAGGCGTTTGAAAAATGGAACGACCATCTAAGCATGGATACGTTTTTCCAGGCACTTGAAAGAGATATCGTGGAAAGAATGTAATCAATTTATTAAAAGTGATTAAAAATTTTGTTCGTACAACTTTGTATGCCATTACGTTTGTCTTACGATTTATTTTACTTTGGAATATCGTTTCAAGTCTCATAAACATTAGAAATAATCTTTTATTAAATTAACGGATGCATCGTGCGCAAATAAACTTCTTATTGGTATGAATTATCAACAAAAATATAATCAAATAGAAAATAATACTTTGCAATATTTTTGACCTCTTTATATTGGGATGAAAATATTTTAGTAGGACTTAAAGAAAACGGCACTTGGGTCTCCTTGGCTTAACTATCAAAGAAATCAGTACTACAATGCTCACTCTTTCGGCGCTTTAGGAATAAGTGAAATAAAAATAAAAGGAAATTGTTCAGAGCGATCCATTTTTCAAGCAGCTTTACAGGAGGAAAAATAAAACAAAAAAAAAACCACTTCCCGAATGAAAGCGAAAAGAAAAAACTCGTCGACGAGTCATTTTCCCTCTCTTTCCCAAAACCTCGCACGGTCTAAGACAAAAGAAAAATTCCCGCCCACCCAAGCAGCAACAATTAGCTCAGGCGCTCGTCATTCGGCGACGACAGCGAAAAATTGCCGAGCGAGAGCGAACGCGACGACGATTCGCAAACGTGTATGACCTAAAATGATTACGAGCGTGCCCTTCTCGGTTGCAGTTCTGCTCGAGTAGCCATATAATGAGCACGAGTAAATAAACGACACGCGTGCACGATCGTGACTTTTGTATTCTCGCTCCACCGCCATTTCCCCTTCTCGCTCCCTCTTTCTCTCTTTGCGAGCGCACGCATGCCTACGATAAGAGATGCATCATTTCGCACCACTGCACTCGTCCGATAATTTTCTAAAAAGCTGCTTGCGAGAAACACACGTGCAGTGTACATTTCTGTACCCCTAAAGAATGTGCGTGGCAAAACTTTGCGTAAAATTTCGATATCAAAATCATAATAATTTTGTCATGATATTTTTGTAGTAGAAGCTAGAGTAGAAGGTGGAGTTACATTGAAATAAGATTTTGATTGCTGTTTGAATGGAGTTGACCAATCGATCTACTACCTTTCGATTGAAAATTGCGTACAGGATTGTATCAGCGATTGAAAACTTTTCTCTGGACTTTGCATGTTTTACTAAATTATTACGCTCGATGTCACTTAAGATTGCGTAAAATCTTTGTAATAATTCATCCATTTATAAAAATAGATTTTCTTGTTTTAATTTCATTAGACAGTTATACGCTGGAAGATTATAAGATATATACACTTTTACAATTGTGAAAAAGATACTTTCAAAATATTTTTTACAAGGTAATTGTTTTCCGCTCGAGTCATTGTAAGCAACGTTAAATTTTAAAGCATCTAGAGAAAAGTTCGGACTTGTAAATTCATGTAAAGTTGAGAATAGTATGATTAAATTCTTTGTGCAACGTGAATAATATAACTATATGTGCATGCCAAGTTTGGTCATCGTTTCTTTTATATCTTACTAGACTTGGTATGCATCTACGTACATCTGGAGATAAGGTACTTATAACTTTTCCTAAAACTTAATATTACCTTTCTTAACTTTCCCCGTAATTACAAGGTTAGACTCGTTCCAATCTTCAAAATTTTCTATTATTCACGATCATATAAATTATAACTTTTACTTTTCTTAACTAAATTCGTATTATGTAACTATACTTGTTTATCTTACTAGGAATAAGAACAATATTACAATACTTTTAAATAAAATTTGTTATTAATAGATTATGTATAATTTTAAAAATCTGGAATTGATTAAACATTTATTTTATATTTAACAGGGGTGTATTTTATAATAAAAAGTTCTGAATAAGAATTTTATTTTGAATTTTATTTGGAATTTTATTTTGAATTTTATTTGGAATTTTATTTTGAATTTTATTTGGAATTTTATTTTGAATTTTATTTTGAATTTTATTTGGAATTTTATTTTGAATTTTATTTGGAATTTTATTTTGAATTTTATTTTGAATTTTATTTGGAATTTTATTTTGAATTTTATTTGGAATTTTATTTTGAATTTTATTTGGAATTTTATTTTGAATTTTATTTGGAATTTTATTTTGAATTTTATTTTGAATTTTATTTGGAATTTTATTTTGAATTTTATTTTGATAAAAATAGAAAGAAAAGAACAACTGAACTTCTATTAACTTTCAACGCAATAAAATCTCTTGAAGCAATAACGTAATATTCAACATTTCGTATTAGAAATTTATCCGAAACACTAAAATTATTTTCTGAATAAGTGCTCAGAAAATAAAATATAAAACACACAATCATTTTTGCAATCTGAAATATTTTCTTTTTCACTTTGACAAAATTTAACAAGGAAAAATAATTTGATCACGAATTACATTAAATTCAATTGGCACTTTTGAAAATTAAAAAAGGGAAACGTCTTCGACGTTTCTGAAAAAGAGAAAGAAAAGGAAAATGTTGTTTTATACTTATGGATTCGTGATTGTCATTAAATCTTAAGCAAAGAAGTTCGTCTCGTGTCTTAATTTTATTCTCTCGCATCATAAGCATCAAACGACGAAAAACTATTTAACACATGTCAAAGAATAAATTACTAGTGATGGAACTCTTCGCGGACTTCACTGACTTTGTAATTCCATCACTGTAACTATTATTCTTCGTCAGAAGACAAGATCATTCGGCGAATCATATTTGAGAACGTGGCATTGCAGAAACAAAATGTATGTAACAACTGTATTATATAAATCAGAAAATTCGAAAAGTTTCAACTGTCAATTGGTTGGATCTGTTTTTTAATGTAAAACAACTGTTTAATTATGTAAAATATGCTATAGTCTTTTGATGAATTTTAATACTCTGAAATCAGTATATTTATTAAACCAGAGTTATTTCTTTATAAAAATATCTATGTCCATTTTTTAAATTCTATTTTTAATTCATCCGTTTATTATTTTGTTTTACACTAATTTTAATAAGCCATTTTAATTCTATTTACTCGATTTGCTTATTTTACCTTTAAAATTTGTTTTTATACGAATTGTAATAGTTATTAATTCTGAAAATTATCTAAGCAATTATTTGAACCTTAAGAATCATTATAAATAGCTTAAATTGAGATTGTCCCATTTGTAAACGAAACATATTTAAGATTTTACCGAAGAACTTGGGTGAATTGTTATCTTATTTGTTATTTACTACTTTAGTGATAGATATAAAGTTTATTCGACGATTGGAAAATAATGAAAATGTATGCAAAAAATGGAATAATTATATACTCGAAAACGATGAATAATTCTGCTTCCATGGCAGTAATTCCCTCGCATAAATCGACAATAAAGCGTAAAGAAACAAATTTATTATTAAGTAATTAATTTATTATTAAGGAGGTTATAATATGTAAAATTGTGCTTTATTCAATTTAAGATTTTTTAACGAGATTTTTCGTAGATTAAAATTTCGATTAATGCTACTAATTACTGCTAACAGAAAAGTTTTTCATTATTTCTAGTGTACTGTTACGAGCCTCATTTATATTGCAGAACTCAAACAGTTAAAACGAAGTATAAGTATAATAAATATAACTATTAATAAAATAAACGCTTTAATATATCAAATATTGGACAAGCATATAAAAGGAAATATAAAAAAAAGCTCATATAAACTTCCGAATAAGGAATCCTTCCCGGCTCCAGTTCGTTGTGTTTCAGAGAGATTTTTGAACGACCACTGACTCAAACTACTTGATGTCCTTCTTCATCATCGTAATCATGTTGCCGATACCCTCGTGAATATCGGCGTAGGACGCCCTCGTGTCCAACCAGGCCGGAGTACTGTAAACGTTGTTTTCTTTGCAATGTGCCACGCCCTTGACGTCGAGCATCTCTATTTTGGCGCCCATGTCTTTTACCTTTCCGATTGCTTTTGCGAAAGGCCACTGTTCCGCAGGACCTGCGGATAAGAACCAAGATACGACGTCTTTATCGTAAGACTAATTGACCGATGACTTTCTAAGCGCGAGACGGAGAGATGCACTAGCACGAAAACACACTATTGTACTATTAATTTTTAAGTGGTAATTTTTGTAAATAAAAGATTTCAAAATAAAACACTTGTTCTGCGTTTGTGAACTTACTTATGTACGATAAATTTTTTGCTTATTTCATAATCTTATTTTATTCTACTACCAAGTTAATCTCAATTGATGCAAGTGACAAAAGCAAATAAAATTATAACGAGAATATTTAATTTTATTTATCCAAGCGTTCTTGGTTGCTTAAGCAGATATCAAGGGATAAACCGAAGTGTGTGAGAATTTTATTCTACATACACTTAACTCTTACGTGGTCGTTACTTCATTTTATTAACTTTAACTAAAATATGGACGAATTATTATTGTTGGCGGTAAAATAAAGAATTCGATTACATCTTACATTCTTTTCCCAACGTTACTTTCGTTCCTAAGAGAATTTTAGCTATTAGAGCAGAGGCTATGCAAATGCTACCGATTGGCTTCTTTCGGCACCAAAATTCGTAGATGAGACTCTCTAATTCTGGATGTAGTACACAATTACATCCTTTTGAAGCAAAATCGCTCCTGTAAGAGAAATATATTTTATCAGTTTGTTTAAAGAAATAAAAAGTATTGTGAAAAATATTTTCTTTTGCTAAAGTAAATTCCAAAATATTAAAAAAGTTTTTAATGCGCTAGAAAATACGATTTCTTTTATTATTATTTTAATTTCGGCTAAAACAACTATTATTTAAATGTAACATTTAAATCTCTTCGCAATTCAAGTTTAATATTAATGCATTAGATTCGATCAATATCCTTTAAATCTAGAAGTTCGTATTGAAGATTTTATTTATGAAACAAATTTCACATGAGTTCGATAGTACTAATTAATTCATTCATTCGCCAGCCGACCAAATTTTGTCTTCCTAATCTAACTTCAAGTACTTATGCCTTACTGACAGAAAAACAAGAAAAACTCAACACACATGATTTTCTCTTTACGTAAGATAAAAAGTATTACGCTAAACAACGATTTACGCGTGTTACAAAAACAACTGAAAGGAACTAGTTACAGAGTCTTGGCAGCTCCCCAGCCTCCAGGTACGATGACGGCGACGTGTTCACAAACATTGCATTGGCAGAGCGGACTGATATCACCGCGGGCAAGTCGTGCCGCCTCCACGAGTGCATTTCTCTGTACGTCTTCCGGTGCTTTCGTAAGGTGATTCGTCAATTCACAGATGTGAATATTTGGAGCGAAGAATTTGGGGATCAAGTTGTTCTTGCTGAGATGAATGGCAACGGATACAGCCTCGGAGATCTCGGAACCATCCAGTGCGCCACAGCCAACCAAAATCTTTTGTTAATTAAAGCCATTTTCCATTAGCTATAACATCTATTTTTTATATTCATGTTTGTGCACTAAAATTACGTTCCGCTTTAGAAACGCACTGAACTTTCTATATTTGAAGCTTTGAATACTGGAGCAACTGGTCCACAGTGCTTTTAGCTTCGTACAACTACTTAAATATCAGTCCAAACAATTTTTAACGTTTTTAATGTATTAAGAACGGATTAATATACTTTTCTGCGATACATCGCCCACTTCCATCTGCTTTTATGCAATTCTATATTTAATCAGACATTTTAAGACAACTTATCAATGTACAATATGAATATATTTTATATGAAGATCTAATTATCAAATTCAATTTAATATTTTTAATATTGGAGTACCTTTCTTTTATTACCATTCTTAACGTTAAATTCAATTTTGCGAGTGCAATATGAAAGCAACTACAATATCAAGCAGCGTTACTTTATTCACTAAATTAATTATCCTGAAAACTTCTTTTATTTTTACGCATATATTAATATAACTTAATTTATAATATGATTATTATTATTATTATTTAGTAACTATTTGTATGTAAGTGATAATAAGAAGTCTTCTCATATGCGAGATATTCTTATAAGAATTGGGAGATTTCAAGCTCTCGATATATATTGTGGTATACATTTCAATTTGTGGTGCCATATAAAAATAATTTAATTCCCTTTTACACTTAATTTCATAAGCAATTGTACGTGAGTATACACGTGAGTAACAATGTTTAATTAACTTTATGTTTGTGTAAAAAATCTTCTTATACAACGTTCAAGTTTATTTATATTGAACAAACTGAAAATATTTATTATCTAATCATTGTTGCGAGGGCTATCAAGAAAATTAATTTTCCTAACTTCTCGCGTTAAGATAACTTTACGTTAAAAATAAATAGAGTTTATATTTGAAACAATTTATTATAGCCCATCAAGTGAATCGTAAACGCACTCCCGCATATGCATACACATAATTTAAAATCCAAATAATCAACCTTTTTACCACGCCAAATAACTTTATAATATTTAATATTTAATCTTAAGAAATAATTAATTGTTGAACTAAATTATGGAGGGTACTATTTTTATTTTCTATCATCTGCTTTATAATTTTATATTTATACTTAATGTAAATTATATATTTTACATTATTTTTTATTTAAATCTGTATCCAGTACGTTTCTTTTATTTATTCAATTTTATTCGTTTAATTCTTTGCACGTATTTTATTTAAACATTAAATTCGAAATCAAATAAGTCAAACTTTAACAAGAATTTATTCTTTAAATAATTTCAAAAATCTACGTTAAATATATCTACAAATAACGCCGACGATTATTGTAAAAGTCGGGACAATATAAAATTTATGTAAAAGAAGAAACCGTGTGATAGTAAATACATAATGCCAGACTACTATTAATCTGTTCAATTACAATTTATCCAGTTTTTTACTCGCAAATTAAACAGCAAATATGACTCCCAAAATAATAAACGATGAAAACAGAGATTAATTATTGATTATTTATCGGCGTATGTCGATAGAATATCCAAGAAAAGAAATATTAAGCAGAAAGTATTAAATAAGTATAAATTCACACAAAACGTGCCATACATATAAATATTAAGCTACTACTTACATTTTATATTTTATCAAAATATAAAAGAATAATTTATCAAAATTCAGAAGATGTGTGTTTCGATTTTAATAATAAGTTTCCCAACTAAATCCTCGAAGAACTTGCTTTTTACAGAAAAATATTAAAAAAGTAAAAAACATTATTAAAAAAAGTGCATTTAAGAAGTTTGTAATTTATTGAAAACCTTATGCACTTTGGTAATGGTTCGATAATAATTGTAATAATTTTATTGAGATAATAATATCAATGATGTAAAGAAACTTTATTGAAACATACCACTGCTACGTTTTGTGGAGAAGGTGATTTTTTTTCCTTCTTTTTTTCTATTTTCTCTTTTACTTGAACTTGATTTGTGTGTAATAGGTTAGTCATTGACATAATGCTAAATTTTGACATATTTTTCCATACTTGTATGGAAGCAAAATTTGATAACATTTTGTAAAATAATAAAAGTAAATGTAACGCTAAAATTTATAGAATATACGTTACTTAAGTTTTGAAAACCAAAAGTTTATGTATTGTCTGAATACAACTAAACATAATTATACTACGTTATTTATTTTGTTTTATCGAATTAGTAATTACGAAAAATTAAACAATTGAAATTATTTTATCTTCCGATTTCATTTAACATCGAGTTTTCCACTTTTATAATTTTATTATAAATTATAATAGTCATGCTGCGTTAGCACCGAGCTAAGTATTATTTGTTTTACCTTTTCCCCTGTTATTACACATAGAGTAATCCGTTGTTTTCCTGTAGCAAAATAGAGCTTTTATAATAAATAAAAGCCTTACCTATTTACCTTACCTTTTTCAAGATGGTGTCTTTGATCAAGTGCAAAATTATTACTCACACCTAAGCGCATTGTACACACCGTAGAGTCGCGTGACGGCATCATTGTGTATGTTTGCTTTTGCATATGTTTAGCAATTATGCGTTATGCGGAGTCGTAGTATTAAGTAGCGAAAGCGAAAAATGATCCGATTGGTCGAGACGTAACGGCGAGCGCCATTAGACGCCCTCGAAAGATACAGACCAACCTTTTGGCGCGCGACGCGGAAGAAAAAGCACGGCATTGTATCGTAAGTGTCGCCCTTTCGGACGGTACCTCTGCTGTTTATTCATCTGCAATTCACGATGCGAATAAAGAGTTCGTTTGCTCGCGCTGTCGGTGCTCTTACTCCATCGCATTTTATCTTTTGATTGAGCGAGAAGCTTCAGCGTGGAGGCAACATCGACGGGGGAACTACGAGGCAAGAGGATGCGGATGCCGCATACGGTCGCCGAGGCAGGAAACGAGAGCGACGCGAGACTTCGGCAACGAAAGGTGAGTTCGTTTTCTTTTATAAAATTGCTTTTGTTTAACGCGATTTTTAAAGCGAGTTATAAAACGCGACTGCGTGCGTCCTCTCGTGAGTAAGATAGGGAACGACGCGCTAAGCAGCATAACAACACGTATTTTACGAAAAGTTCAGTCGGTAAGTTCGAATTTAATTATCGACCATCTTCTATCTATATTACCTAGTGATCACAGTTGGATACCCCATTGAAACTTCTTGAAACTTCTGTACCACGAGACATTCTGTCAGTGAGTTAGTGAAACAGGGTCTAAGAGGTGGCAACACCATAGGAATTTAGAGGATTTTCGAGGATTTTGCGAGTACGACCTGAAAGAAAATTTCTGCGAGGCTTAAATAAACATTGGTCCAGTATTTGCGAGGCTGTATGCGTTTAACGTACTTTATGACTAGCATAAACCTTTACTGTGCTCGAGGAATAATTTTTGCTCAGACTATGAATAGCAAATGCATGATTCGCCGGGTGCTTCAGAGATTTAACGCATGCGCACGAGGCTGCGTAGCGATTTATATAGATTTGTATAGATAATACATCAGAATAAATTTTCTTTGCTTTGCCCCTGGTTAAATACATTCTAAAATAAATTTCAGAGCAAGTGCAAATTTTATATTCATAAATATAATAATTTACGATGAGACGGGCACTTTACACAAATGTAGAGCAGATTATAATTATCAGTTGAACAAAAGCATGTTGATGTTATAATTTTATGATGTACTTCTCTTATTTATAGTTTCTGAATTCAGGTCGTAAAATGAATATGTATACATATATATTTAAAGTGATATACTTTTATGAAATTGATACGAGTATTAAAATAAAATTTTGCCCAAAATATGTCGATTCAAAATTTATTTCACTTAGAATGCTTTATATTTACAAGCTTTAATGTATACTTTGGGTTAGAATGTGAACGTGATTTTTAAAGTGCACTTGTGACTTTATATAATTTATTTTCGAGTTATATTTTCATGAAAGAAGTAATGCATACAGCTTCAGAATGTGTGTTTCGCTTTAAAAATCGATAATTATATTTCGCAATTGTAATTACATTGATATTAATCGAAACCTACATTAAGAATGTAGAAACTGCATTACGTATGGAGTCAGTCTCAGAGTCGATCGATTTCACGGAAAGTTGATACAATCTCTGACTTATGACGCAGTTATAAAAAAAGGATATATTAGCTATGAAGAAAAATTGTACGAAAAAAATCACTATTATCTATGCAATTCCTTACTAAATTTTACATTATGATATCCAATTTCAAATAAATTTACAAGTTTTCAGTTTTATGGAAAAGTAAAGGAAAAGCATTAAAATAATATTTCATTAACAAGCTTTACACCATTGAGTTCAATATGCTGCCCATCAGTGAAAGTGTAAATAAATTGATCAAAGTTTAAAAGTTTTAGTGTTTCATATCTTTCGTTCAAAGTATTCTCTCGTTAAAAGAGTGGTCTCTCCTTATTCAATCACAGTCAAACTGTGATTTGCTTCTCAATATTACGAGTATTTATGGTTAGCCTAGCTTACTTCGAACAATCTTATCTTTCCCTATACATGTGAAAGCTATTTCTTCTTATAGCAATTGCATTTCCTTCGTATTTTATAGAAAGATCATAAAAATGGAGAAATGCGGCTGTATTCATCAGCACTCTTTACTTTGCGTTGTATTTCCTTCCTTATCTACATAAATCTCCGAAGAAAAAGCATCATATATTTTCATCGGAACTCTGTGCACAAGCTGAACTTTATCGAATATGGAAATGCATCGTCATCCCTCGCTCTACTCGGCGTCTGCGCTCACGCTTCTTCGCGCAAGGAAATGAGTTATACACGCGAGCGGACGAGGTAACGTCGAGGCTTTATTCTAATTATCAACTCAAGACGAGGGCACCCTGGAGAGCCCTGAACTCTCCCATCTGCGCTGTCACTTTCTTCGATCCCTTTCGCGAAGCTCGGGACGCCGCATAATCTTATGTAAATCTCAACGAAGCCGCGCCCTTATGCTCGCACGCGCGCAGCCCTTGCCGCCCTACTATTTCCTCTTCAATTCTGCGCTGAGGAGCTCACGAGGAAGCGACCATCTATCCTGACACCTTCTTTTCAGGACGGAGTGAGTGGAGCAACCGCGAAAGGGTCCGAAAGGACGACGCGCGCGAGCAGATCCAGTGCAATTTGTCTCGATGAAATTCGCAGGGCTCGTTATACGTTTTCAAGGGCGAATGAGAAATCCAAATTTAGAACGGTGTCTCTTCTGAAATTTCTAAAGGTAGCGGTGAACGTTAATTGTTGTAATAATTGAATCTTCAGACGTCGAACGAACCAGTTAAATCGCAAAATAGATCGTTCTAATCGAGTTAACCTCTAAATTATTAAGTAAGAAAATATTAGCAAGAGAAACCACTATAAATAAGTTGAATTATTAATTTTGAAAAGGTTTCTCGCAAGCTTCGAATAACTTTCAACCATTATCAGATTCTAACTGATCGTCCATTCGCCCACTTAGTGACCTGAAAGTATATTATAATCGTAACACGTTTTGATATAACGCGAACACCACTCGTTTAAAATAATTATGCGTTAAATATGAATTAAGTACGCGTCTGTACTGCGTTTTTTAATGAGAACAAATTAATTGAAATATGATGTAGTAGTGGTCAATGCCAGCCATAACCAAGGTCTACAAAAATATTTCCTTTTAAAATCATGTGCATCTGTGTTTTAATATCTATCATGGATTAGCGTAATGAAAAAAGTACTCGTGTCGATTCAATATTTACACGAATGAAACAAATCTTGTAAATTCAATTACGCAGAGTGAACAAAACGTTTGCTTATTTTTAATATCAAGTAGAATTAGAAGTAAAATAAAAATGAACTTACTTATTCCTAGAATTACGTAATACACAATCCTGATGAAGAGAAAAAGCTTGGTTCGAAAATTTATGTAAACATTTGAGTGGATAAACAGATGAAAACCGTCTTCTGCGAGCAGTGATCACGTATGCTTTCTCCTACTCTTTCTCGCCGAAAAGTATCAGACACAGATAGCAGCATATCACGAGGTTCGAGCTTCAATGTACCCAAGAAAGAGAGAGAGCTAAAAAGGGGGGAAGATGAAGTCTTCGTCGTCGTCGTCGTCGTCGTCGTCGTCGTCGTTGGAGCAGGAGAAGAGACAAGGCTTGCCGAAGGGCCAGAAACTGCCGGCGTTGCGGAATTACTCGGCCGGGTCTGCTCCCCCAGGGCTGAACTTGTCCTCGACAATTTCAAACTTATTTTAACATTCATATAAGCCTCCCACCTCCTCGACGACCTCAGTGAGGTTCTGTCTCGTGAGCGTGAGTGCGAGCGACTCTTATTGTGGCTCTCGCTTACCTTTTTATCTTCTATTCTGGCTATGTCTATTTTACACTTTTACCGTAGATTTCTCGTTGTTTTTATTTTCACGTTCTCTTTGTCGAACGAATTTTTTCTCTTATTTTGCTTTTCTAGTCTTCGCGTTATTCTTCTTTGTATTATTTAAAACTCATGTCGTAGCTCATTGAATGCATTCTTGTTACATATTATTATTAAGTAATTATTGCGCATGAATTTTGGGATTTTAGTTTATTTGTTTTATTTATTTTTAGTAAAAGAATTTTTGTTACCTACTTTTTTCTCAAGGCTTTTAAGTATAATAAACTATTCACTTGAGTTATTCGTAATTTTAAATGCAGTCGGTGCATTTGCTTCTTTAGGAATTAGGTTAAATTAATTTTTTTATTTTTTTTTAAAGTTATAATTTATCTATTTTTCTCTAATTTTGGCAAATATAGGTGGGTGCAATTTTTCCTTCCTACATTTAACAATTTAAGTGATAAAAATATGATGAAAATTAAATATTTTAAAAACAAGCCTAACGACATCTACGTATTAAAAGCCTTTCAACTATGTATAACCAATGATATTCACATATGCAACATTTTGATAAAAATGTAATCAATTCAATAAAACATAAATTTATTTGGAAATATATTTGCGTACATGTTTTTAAATAAAAAAATTCTAATTAGTCAATTTTATATTTTAAAGACAGATATCTATGAAATGTATAACTTTTGAGTTATTGTACGACAATAAATACAACTAATATGTTTGAAACTACAGAAATAGAAATATGAATAATAAATTAAAGATTAATTTATACGTGATAAGAATATCTCAGAAATCTTTTTCCATACATATTATAAAATTTTATTAAGACAGTACGTGTTCTCGGTATCACAAATCTGTGCTCAAGTTCAATTTTTATATTTGAACGAATGCAGTACATAAAAAACATAATTTTTCATGACTGTCTGAAAGAAAACTTGAAAAATATCATATTTAAATCCTGTAAACATATCTATTTCTACGTATTTTATTCATTAGTATGTTTCAAAAACGTGAAAATCCCTTACTTCTTATATTTAAAAGTTAAAATGCTTATTCGTTACGAATATGTAAGCATAACAAATGGTCTTCTTAAGGAATGTATAAAATGAATAAAAGAAATAGCATAAATAAGCTGCGTGCGATGCGTAGATCAGAAACCAATCAATGTGGCTCAAGGCGTTATGATAAACGATTCGCGACTAATGCAAACCTCCTATGCTCGAAAATTTGCTGGATCGACGTTGGCTTTAACTATTTATATCCCGCAGCGATAGATTATTAATGACTTGCGCGAACGGGGCTTGATGTAACCTCATGCGCGTCACCCATGACTCGATGTACGGTAGTCCATAGTAATTCCGTTTTACCGAGTAATAGGTATTGGTGCGACGCTCGTGTCATACACTTTGTATGAGATGAAACTATGCATGCGAAGAATTGCATCCGAAATAAATCATCTATGAGTATGTGACAGAGGTAAATTTTTGTATTTATTATTAGCGGGTAGAAAAATGGTACAAGTTTGAATAATAGATGCTTATTTAGGTGAGCACGTTGTAGGAAAATAATCGTTTTCTTTACATTCTGCGTAACAAGTTCCCAATATTTATGATACGATTGTTGAATATAGTTTACATATAAAAGACGAACAACGTTGAATTTTAGCAATTTTTTACGATAATTTCTTTTTTAATAAGACAGTGTTTTTTCAAGCTTGTAAGAACTCGACTAATTCTTTGGGTATTGTAATACATATTTTGGAATATTTGAAATGACCAATGAATGCTAAACTTGATTTATTTTATTAAGTAATAAATCTTTAAATTAATCATCATATATCATTAAACAATTTACTATGAACTTAATTATTAATTTCTAATGGACTTCAAACTCGCTTTATTTAAATATATATACATATATATGTACATTTATTTATTATTTTAATTAGATGTTTATGAATAATAAATATCTCTATAAATAATTTAGATACTAATTTGTAATATTAGTTAAAAGAACTTCTTTAATACAGGAACAATTTAGTTGTAACAATTTGTTACAACTAAACACGCGCTTAACATTTCTATTGTATTAAATATCTACGCACTACTAAATTTCTTGGTACTTCAATCTGAGTGAAAAACCCGATATACGCGAAACTCCTAAATTTTTTTACACTCCAAAATATGAAATTAGATAAATATCTCTGAAAATAAGATTCCCTTGTTTTAAATAAATCGTGCAAGCGTTTCATTTCAATATTCGTACTCTATGCACGTTATTCCAAGGCACGGGTCGACATGTTGCAACAAGACCGACAAATCGCTCGCCAACTACGAATTCTGATGTATGATACGTGTGTCACGAAAGAGCGAGAGAGAGAGTGACGCTCCTGAGAGACGACGCTTCATTCAATTAGCCACTCAGTTACTCGCATCACATCGCATTTACGCCAAATGTCTCGCGTCACTTCAGTATATACGGAGACAGAGGGCGAAAACACGTCGCGCTGCTAGACGTCATATTCGCAGCCCCAGTGGATGTATAAGAGCAGGAAACGAGGCGATAATATAACGTGCCTCGTGATTTTCACGAGTTGAGAAAAAGCTGCAGCTCTGCTCGATTGTCTTTGCCAAGCAAAGTTTAGACGGTGCGTCGTTGATAAAGGGAAGGAAGTACATTCAGAACTGCCGTCGTGTCGCGGCAATATTTTATGCAGTCAAACAAATGATATTTGAAGTTCTGTTCTCGTTTGTTAATTAAGTTATGAATTAATTTTTCAAGATTTATTGTTTTCAAAGTTAACTTGTATCTGTATGACGATTTGATATTCCATTTGATAACTGTTTGATTATTAAATGTAATTATTTAAATTCGAGTATTCAGATTTCTAAAAGGTATTTCAAGCTTCTGTATCCGTAACAATATAAACTCTCCAAGCGAATTTACAAAAATAAGAAAAGAAAAATGAGAAACTCAGTCGAAGCATCTTAAAAAAGTAGTCGACAAAAAGATTTAGTCAGACAATGAAGATCACTCCCTAATTTACGTATATATACATCGAGTTTTGTATTTTTATCTTGTAAAGAATCTTATACCGATTGATCACATTTTCATATTCGTAATGTGAATAATATTTAATTCGCTTTATTTGTATTGTGATTGTTATTTTTTTAATACGATCTCTATAAAAAATATCCAGAATGTTTGCCGGCAAACAATGAATAGAATTTACCTCAAGTTTCATAAATAAAAAAAATAGTGGCCCACGCATATCACTCATACTTTTGTACTACCGTTATTACGATCTATAATGTCAAGCTTTATTTCGTTAAAGTTATATTAGGATTCAAAAGTTCTTCGATTCTAGTGTTTATGCATTCATCAATTTTCTCTTCATCTGCGATCATAGGGAAAATATTTACGAGTGCATAACTCGTTTTAACTGCTGAGGTTCGACTGTAGCTACCTTGAAATTATAGGCTTCCGAATCGAAATGTTATTATCTTATTCATCTATATAGTGATAAAAACATTGTTAATTGATCAATCCATATATTATGATATATGAATTATACACGAATCATCGCCTGTAATTGATTTCTTTTATTCAACGTCTAACATTTTAATGCATAAAAAATCTTGTTTATAATAATTCTCTTGTTTAAATTGTTAAAAAATATTGTTTTAAATACACTTTTATATCAAATAAGATATTTTTATTCAAGATTCGTAAAAACGATAATTTGTGTATTCGTCTCTTTGTCAGCAAAAAGTGTCTAAAGCACTAATAAGTATGCAGATCTAATGAGGGCAAAAATATATTTGCAAATAAATCTTCAAACATAAAAGAGAAGAAAATGTTTCAAGTAATTTAAATACATTATTTAGTAATGATTGATCTGTTAATATGAGTTCAAATAAAAATTATCATTTTGTAAATATTTAAAATGATTGATCATGTTAAATCGTGTCATTTCTTAATTTATAAAGTTGCTTAAATCAGTTATCATGATAGTGTTCATATATATGTATGTATGCATAATTGAGTAAATATGTGCAACATATATTTATAATGATGTTTTAAAACGTGTGCATATAGATATGATACGTTTCATACGACTATACCGAAATACATCAAATGGTCAGTAAGTTGCATATCAAAATATACATTTCGAACTCATAATTATATTTATACTTAAAATTAAAACACACAGAAAATGAATTACATATATATAGTAATATGAATTATTACGTATGAGAATATAAAAGCGAAAAATATTTTCTAGACCGATATTGAATGTAATTCTCAAATAACCAAATTATACAACGGGCGATGGTCAATAATTGTAGAAATACTGAGATGATTAAGACTATGTAGTATTAAAAAATAAAGTATCAGAGAAGGAAAGGAGTAAATAAAGTTCTTGTAATCTTCTGCGCGAATGTTATCGCCATACAATCCACATGACAATAGTATTTATATTTTAATATATCAAATATAAATGAAAAGTAGATTTAGAATCTGAAATCTTATTGTGCGATACTACTCGGTTAAAGTATGTGGAATAAAGGGATGCGTTAACCATCTACAAGTGGATGTGAGACGAGCAACTACTCTGAAAGTTCGGTCTAGAAGATCAACTAGAGTGTATTACAGAATTGGACCCTGGTGGACAACAACCAGTTGTGAGAAAGATAGGGAGAGAGTGTGTGTGAGTGTGTGTGTGTGAAAATAAGCGAGAATGCGCTTATAACATACTAAGGTGTGGTAGCTAACGTTGAAGATTTGTAATTATATTCTATTTACAGTCGTTATTTGGTCAACACTGCAGTCACCGCATTCAAACAAAATGCAACACTTATCTTTATCTTGAATAAGAAATGATGCTTTCGATTAGTTTACACTTAACCGATAAGTACAGTAGATGTCCAGATATTACATTAAAACTAAATTCTTATTGCTGTAGCTAACTTTTACGGTCTCCAAAGATCACCACTTCCGCAGGTGCAGTGGGACTATTGTACGAGTAAAGCTACTGATATAGTTCAGTGGCAGAGAAAGTGTCGAAGGGATTCGAGGCGATTATTTCAACTACAAGAGTTGAAGTTTGAACTTTTGATTCTGCCTTACGAAATAAATTTGCCATATGATCTACAAGTGTCGCTATTTCGCGTGCGGCATCACTTGCAAAAGGTCTATTGTTTAGAAGTTTATAAAATTAATTAAGTAGAATAATGAATATTTTTAGGCTAATCAATGCAATGATATTTGTTTTATCAATTTTTATGATATGGAAGTACATATAACTGTAAGATTTTAATGAATTTTTCCCTATATACAAGTGAAACATGGAAAAGTTTTTAATATGAAAATATTTACTAATACGATGATAAATATCATTATGTGCACATTTAAAAATAACAGTAGTCGTGTATACGAAAGATAGTTTCAAGATAGTTCAAGAATAATAACTTGCTTCAACTTTTGATGAAATACATATTTGAAATACTAACTCCAATATTATGTTCTTACCAAAAGTTCATAAAAGCTTAACAAAATAAAACGAAATTTCTTTATAATATCTAAATATTAATGGAATTAATTTGATAATGTGAACCATCATCAATAAAGTTAATATAAATATTAAATTAAGATACTTATTATAAAATGGTGAATTTACGTTTCTCCAAATGCTCCACCTCATCTTTCATTTTCCTTTCAAGTTATAACTTACTAAAATTCATATAGTCGAACATTAGCTAATCATGCTGCATAAATAATCATATAAAATCAGCCGATCTCGCGAGTTTAATCACAGTTAAACCATCGCAATGTTTACTACAGGATCGCATAAAATCGAAATTCGCTCGTTCCGCTTCACCATATCTCTCTGTACTTACCGATCAAGCCCGACGATAGAAAGAGAAGGAGACAGTCAAGAAGAAGGGAAAGAGAGAGAGAGAGAGAGAGAGAGAGAGAGAGACAGATGGAAAGCGAATTCGGTCGAGCCTCGTGGGAGTCGGAAGCGCGCACGCGGGTTCCGGATGAACGGACAGAGACGTGTCTGAAGCTTCTGGCGCCGCTCCTAGTTTTGATTCACCTCGCGGCAGCTCGTGCCGGTCACGGCCCTGACGGCGCGTAATTGTTCTCTCGTCTGGCCGTTACTGCCCTGCCAAGATGCCGCGCGATTGCCTGCGCGCCGAGAATTCATAAGCAGATGCCGAGGAAAAGTAGGAGCTCTACATCGCTGCAGCGCCCGGGAGCTAAGGATTTCGAGTTCTTTCACCCGGTGTAAGTACCTGTCGACGACTGAAGAATTATTGGCTGATGAAGTACAACACAGGACTTGGCATTCAGGGGTTACTAAGAATTTCGAGCGAGACAATAATCGCGGTTCGGATGCGAGCATTGGCTTAAGGCATTGGCTATGTGTTACTAGATATGTTACAAATATGTTAATAAATATATTACAAAGTGGAATTATTTAAATTACTTAAATTAAATCAAGGAAATATGATTACTTCTTTAAGAAATTAGCTTCTTGACTCAATTAATTGAGATGATTAATTTATTTGTAAAATAACTGAAAAATATTTCAGTCGATATTCTTGCGAATGGCATTGGTTATAAACATTCAATTGATCGAATAGAAGTAGTTGCGATGAACGAAAAAATAGGAATAAGGGTGCGTCAGGATGACAAGAAACGATAATAGATAGAAGTTATTAAGAAGAGAAGTGACGTGAAATATCAATGATATACAAACACATAAAAAATTATAATAAATTATGAGAAAGTAATGATGATGATGATGATGATGATGATGATGATGATGATGATGATGATGATAACGCAATAAAGAAATATTGTTCAAATTAGTTTTGTTTCGTTTTATAAATAATTTTTGTTTTTAATAGTTCTTCCATCAAACAGCCACAGTTATTGAATTGATATTTAATAGAATTTTTTCTAATCTTATTTAAAGTGCGCTTACAGCAATATAGAGTTTAAAATTTATCAAATTTATGTATATTTTTCGAAGTCAGACAAAGCAACTACATGTAATTTTTAAACATTTTAAAGCGAGTTAAGATATTACATCATTCTAAAAGTTTCGAATAATATCGCGTTAATAATTCTTTTAGAAACAGTAACTCTATTGTAACTTAAAAGAACCGTGGAAGTGCAGACAATACGACGCTTTATTTTTCAGTGCAGCTTAAACGTCTATTCTGATTATTCGCATTTTTAAAAAACATTTAATTTACGTTATAAGCGATAAAGTGATATATTTGGAGTCAAGAAGCGCTCGAATTGTATTCAGCGTTTACCAAAAGATCAGATTCGTAACTTAACTAGTTATATATATTTTTTAAAATTCGTATCTATCGTAGGTGTGAAAGTGCAAATTTCTTTTCTGGATTTTCTAATCGTACCTTTGGGTTTTATGGTGTATGAAAATCTATGTTTGAAATATAATTATTATAATGATATTTCTACTAATCCGCAGTATGAATTAAACTTGCCTATGATTTATCTATTTATCTTATATTTTGATCCAAACTACTGATCTGATGATTAGTAAATTATCTACTTTCGTGTAGCCACTGATCTTTCATTTCCTCTTTCTAATAATGGTTTATACTGTATAATGATAATTATCATACTAATATGTACTACTATTAGATTGAAATCCTATAATTATTTTATTTAATTATTGAGCAGACCAAAACTTCGCTCAAAGACGTCACACAAGAGTCGTGCTCGTCCTTTAAATCGTCCTGATAAGACAAAGAAGAGAAAGACATCGCCACAAAAGAGCACATATATATAGTCTTGGTGCTACGAACTAAAAGTAGAAAATTTCAAATCTTAAAACTTTTACAATTGAGAGTTAAAAAATCTATTTCAGAACTTTTAATGCGTTTTCCTCGACATTAGATTTTGGCAACAATTTTCGTTCGACTTATTAGATATATTAACAGCATTATAATTAACCTTTAATAACTTGTACATATATACGTATAAGAGTAAAAGATAAATATCAGCAGCAGATAAATATATCGTTGAGAAATTTAAAGGTGAATTAAAGATGATAAAGATCACTAGCAATTATTAATTAATTTCGAGTAGGTGAAGGGACATTTAAAAAGAAGCCGAAAGATTCTCCCCAGAAAAAAGCTAAATAAATCACGATATGTTGAAGAATGCAAACTTCCAAAGTAGAATGTTGCATAACTACGATAAGAGAAGGTAGGAATGGTTTAAAGAATAAAATTCTAGATACAACATAAACTAAGTAAAGTAATACTTTGAAAGCCTACAACGTATAAAGTAGTTCATTGAACATTTTTAGAATAGATTGAATGGAATCAACGCAATAAAATTGTGCTCAGACCTGTAATTTATTATGAGAAATTTATTAATTACATATACACATTTCTATTCCATTATTAAATTTTTAAATCCTCGACTACTATAATATAATCATAAAACTATAACTTATGAAGCAACAATGTCATCAATATTCACAAATAAAAGAAATATCGGATATTTAAACAAAAAAATTTCGCATAAATATTCATTCGCGACGTAAATTAGGTGATAATACTAAGCTGTACTTCAGACAAATACGAGAAAGTGTAAAAGAGCAGAATTCCTTTATTTACGACAAACTTTTAACTAGATTGTAACTTAAAATTTATAACAATGATGTAACAATGATGATATTATTATTAGAAAAATTATTTGTAGACTATTTTAGTATAAATAATAAGAATATTCAAAAATTAATTAAAATACAATTAGCAAAACTATTTTTATTAAACGTAAAATTCGGAAGTTTTTCATTTACCGATGCTTTAATTTACGAACCCAAACAATTTCAAGTAATATTTGAAAGTAATATTACGAAATTAAAATAAAATCAATTTTTTAACTGTACACGTGGATAAATCTTTTGATGTCTATTGGATTAGTTCATCGACTATCTGAGTAAGCAAAAGTTCATGTTTTACGCGGCGTTTGAAAATTTTTATACAACTCATTATATCCGATAGATGGTATTTGAATATTGACATTATGATGTAATGCTAATAAAATTGTTCTACGTTATAATAATAATAATTGTGCGATCGATTGATTTAATTCGATTAATTTAAAAACTCCTTGTTTAAAAATTTCTTAACTAGACCTTATCTAACTAATCACATCTGAATTCTTTGCAAATGTTTGTTCTACATACCTCAACAGCTTTACTTGACCATATTCTCTGTATATGATGCTTTTTAAACACTTGAATACTCTCAATCAATGATAATTTCAATAGAAATCATCTTTCTATTTGAGATTTTCATACTCGCACATCTCACTCTACCTTGACTCATCTTCTGTAAAAAAAACCAGATCTTCGCTACTTCCGTAATGTCTACAAGATGACGATTAAGTAATGATGCATTCGTCATTATTTTAAATGGTTCAGTTAATCAAGGGAAACTGCGACGAGACCGAAGGAAAGCTCGACCGAGTTGTTGGCTAAACGCGGAAAGGAGTATGTATAAACTGAGTAAGAATAGCCAGAGACTTGATAAAGAAATAAAGAATCGCAAAAGTTGGCGTCGAACCACCGTTGGCTGGTTGCTGTGCTCCCGGGAGGCCTTATGACTTAAAGTCTCCTTACTCCGTTAATTCCGAACATTAACAAAAGTCTCGCTAAAACTCGCCCCGGCAACTTCGGCCTCAGCCAAGTTCGCCTGGGGACGGAAGCTCGGGACTTGTTAATGAAAAAAAATACAATAAAAGTCGAGACAGTGTAGTAAGAGAGAGGGAGAGATCAACGGAGAGGCAATGCACTGAGTTTTCACGTGCCGCTTCTCGCTTGCAACTTTCTGCGCGGGTTGTTCTGATAAGTCGCGATTGTTAATTTTTGCCTTTACTTTTCTCCTTTTTTCTTGTATTATAATTTTTTTGTCCAAGTTACTCGCAGTTGTTGCTATTTTAAATTTCAAATGAGTACAGCTTTCGTTATACTAATACCATTAAAAAAGTTAATAATACGTCCTACCGTAAGAGTAAAAAATTAACCTTGTATGCTTTATTTAAAAGTTTATGTTATTATTGATATATTTTTTAAATATAAAATATTTGAAAAGTCAAGAGCTGTGTGCAATATTTCTCATCTTACACGTGACATTATATTAAATTGCAATACGTTACTTGGAAGTTATAGATTTATTTACCTATCTTTTTAAACGTTTGACATTTTAATAATATTTTAATACTACTTTAGCAATACGTATATAATTCATTTATATATATCTAATTAAACTTTTTTTCATTCAAATTTTCAAAAATTACATTATTATACGATGGAACTTTGTGTAATATTTGCGTAAATAATGTTTCATTATACAAATATGCTCAGAAATATGCCATTTATAAGAATCAATAATATTTTGTACGCAATTTGAAGTTTAAAATATATTTGTGATCATGTTTTCAGTCGTTAAATGAGATATATATATATATATAAATACATGCACCAAAATTTAATAAAAATGTAAACGAAAAGGTGTCTCCCTCTATTATAATAATTTATCAATCATTCATTTCTTTCTGTCTTTACGAATACAATTACCTAAAAAAAACATTTTATATTTGAAAAAATCAAGATTAAAAATAATTGTGTAACAAAAATATTCTTTCCAATAAACTTTTTATAGAGTACGTCAAAATAATTTTTGAAAAATTACAAATATTCAGTATCGAATTTCTTACGCATGGTAATTATGTTTTTATAATAAATTAGTAATCGATAATCCCTTACTTATCATACTCTTTTAAACTAATGAGAGTAAATAGGAGTAGAAAATATTACTTTTTATACACGTATAAATAACAAATTTACAATAAGGGTTAAATTTTTATCTAAATGTGTTATAAAAAACATTTAAATTTAATAATAATTAAACCTAGATAAATAAAAATATGGAAAGTACATTATTTAAAATGTGTAAAGACTGACTTCCCACAAACCTACCAAAAAATTTTAAAAAGACTTTAAATTTTTATAAATATATTTTAAAGAGATTTTCTAACCAACAAAAGTTACGTCTCCACTTGTATCAATTCTTTCATTCAAATTAACTTCGCTAGACTCACTTGATTTATATTCTAGAATTTCATGGCAAAATGATTCAATACATTTGGCCTACCTATATAATTTTTATATATAAACATTTTATTGAGATGCGTTGATTTTATAATCTTCAATCCTTGGCAATTTTCGCTTATAAATGGATAAAAATTATCAAACAACTTCACGCGCGCGAGGCATTCTCATTAATGTAATAGTCTTTAGATAAAAAAATTGTTTCGAGTACTAATCTTTTGGAGAACATGAGTAACGTGTAAGCCAAGAAAATCTGAAATTTTTCAGTCGAAAGAGAACTTGAATTTTGTTTTAATCTGAGATTTTTTCCTTAAAAAGCTCAAAAACTCGTATCTTAACAGTCACTCTGTCCGGATACCTTGACATCTAAATGAAAATATAAGTAGCCTCAAGCAGTGATCGTATCCTAGTAAAAAGTGAGACATAAAAAACAAAGACTAAGAGGAAACAAATAAAGACAAGCGTTGCGCCGTGCGAGCAAAGTTATATTTCCAGTGAAACGAAAAACTTCCCAATATCAGTTACGTACGAAACTTGACTCCCACCTCCTCTCGTCGACATATATGTCTATAGAGCGGTGGGTAGAAAATGATGTCTGATGGCGCTGAAAATTAGAAAAGCGATCTGCGGTCGATGTATATACCGAATGGCACGAGGACGGACGCATTGAGCGCGATAACGAAGTACGAAGGAGAGAGAGAGAGAGAGAGAGAGAGAGAGAGAGAGAGCAAAAGAGAGACAGGGAGTACAGCGACTTTCGACCGCGATAAGCCCCAGGGAAAACGCGTGGAGCTCTCTGGCACTTTTTCCGGTTTTTTTTCTTTTCCACCCTTGGCGTTCTGCTCGGAAAAAATCATCTCGCTGCCATTTCGAAGCTCATCGCTCGTGTCACGATGCCAGAGATCTGGTCACGGCCACGCAACTTTCACTCGATTCAAATCGCGTTAAAACCGAAACAGAGCTGAAAACGCGGCATTGTTGATACTTTTACGGAGGTGCGTTAACAACTTTTAAGTGATGCAATATTGTCTACTGAACTACGTGTCCCCTAAAACACTTGAATGGCTTACGTTACATTGCGAATATAAATATATCGATTATAATTCAAAATTTCGAATTTCACTCAAGATATTTATCGTTAAAAAGACTTAATTAAATTAACATTAAAGAAAAAATTTAGTATTAAAATACAAATCGTGCATCGTCAACATTTCTAACGCATCTTAGCGAATTTATACTCCAAAAAAATTTGATTTCATTTTTTGCTGTAGACATTATTTTAAAATTATCTTACGTAATTTGATGAATTTTGTAAACGTGTTTATTCGAAACTTTTACAGAGACGTTTCTTACATTTTTTACACGTAGGGATTATTAAATAAAATTTGGATAATCTCCAAGTGCATTGATATACATTGGATACGTTAAGTGAGCTCGTCACTTAATAATAAACTAAAGCAAATCGCTACAAAATAGTAAATTGATAAATTACTTTTACTCGACTTATGTCTTTCAAACTAAATTATAATTTCAGTAGATTTCGGATATCATTACAAACGGTTTCGATCCTCGTACTTTAGAGTAATTGATAATTATTTAATTACTCGTCGGTATAAAGTCGATTCTCTTTAAGTCGCAAGTGTATCTTAATTCAATGGACGCACAGAAAATAAATTTGAGAAAGCTCAACTAAATGAAAGTTCTCGCGCACTTCCTTAGCGCATCTTCACGGTAGAGCAAAAGTAGTTGAACAAAAGTAATGGAAAGTAATAGAAAATTCGATATAAAACGATCCTCGAACGGCTAGAAATCAAATGATAAAATCAGCGAACAAGATTTGGTAATGAGGCAAAAATTGAGATAGATTTATTAAGCCAAGGGAAGTTACTTCTCTTCGAATTAAGTTAGAATTCGGGCCAAGAGACCCCCTCCGGACCGAAAGCGCATCGTACGCTAGTTACCCTTGCTCGCGACTAATTTTATTTATTAAGCAATTTAAAAATCGATACGACCTCGTGATTTTCTGCATTTCAAGCCAAGAGAATTAACGAACTGTAAATTTTTCTTCGAATTTTTATGATTGGCCCATAAGCCAAACTTGAGTCATAAATAAGAATTGAAATTACGCACATTTACTTATTCTGCTGAAAATGTTATATTAATAATAAGTTTAGTTTTGTAACTGAGATTGGCATGTAATTATTGATATACACTTTATTATCGTACTGGGTTTTCAATCTTTCTCATTAAATAGAGTATTCTGCAATGTTGCATAGAAAGTGTCTTGTTAATAAGCTTTTATGGCTACTAAGATTATTTATATTATAAACAATTATTGAGTGTAGTATAGGAACTTTCGGTGGCGTCAAAAGATCGTTTGGAGTGCAAAGATCTTGTTGTTGTATTTCGTCAATCGAAAGGTTTATTATTATGTCCTAGAAAAAGCTTTTGTTATTAAAATTTTCAAATATCTATTTTATTTGAAAGAATACCGCCCGAAATTATATATATATATATATATATATATATATATCTTTTTAGAAATAAACATAAGACTCTTCAATATTCTATTATTAAAAAATACACGTTAACAATCAATTGCAGTGCACTTGCAACCGATTAAAGATGAATGAAAGTTAAAAAATGTAACAGTATGTGATGAATTAGCGTACCGCGTTCAAATATTTAAATGGTTATTATTCAAAAAGTAAGCGTTGAATAGTTTCCTAAAATACTACGCAATTGAATGCATCGCATGTCAGCATAAGCTTATAAAATATTTGTTTTAATCTGCCGTAGAAATATCTCATTAAATTAAAAGATTCATCTATTTCTTGATTCGTTATGTATTGCGTAAATTGCGAGCGTGCAAATTACTAAAGTAAAGGAATTCTGAACGACATAAAACTTTTAATTCTCCATCTGGTAGAGTAAATCATATTTTACTTCTGCCCTACTACATCTGAACTAGTTTTAATTCGATATGAAAACCGATTTCCAGAGCAGTAGTTAGCGCTCTAGATGGAATCTAAATCACAACATTATAGGAATATCATCGGAAAGTCATGGTTTGATTTCAGCGCAAACTCGAGGTCGGATGACGAGAAGCGATTTAGCTATTTATGCGACACTAGCATGAAGTGGCGGTACACCTGATCCGCATATAACCAGTCGCCAACTGCAAGAGCATAACAGTCGCGGGAAAGAGTCGGAGAGGGGAGGGGAGGTTGTACTAACCGAGTTAATCTAACCCGATTAACCGAAGACTAAGGGCTGACTTGCACGAGGGGTTTTAGACGAGAAGCTTGGGGGATAACCAGCTACTCTCGCTCCGTCAACGCGCGCCTCTTCATTTTTAATTAATTAACGGTCAATTTGCGCGAGCATACCCACGAAAATTTTCATCGCAATCTCTCGTGACTCGCGCAATAATCGTTTGTGCGGAACGAGCGCAGAAATTATATATAAACGAATGAGACGAGCGCGAGTCTCTTCGCAATGTTTCTTTATCGTGTTCAGATCGAGAATTATACTCGCGATTCCGCAATTATGATTAAATGGATGTGTTTTTTATTTTTATAACGCTCCTGCAATAATAGTTAATATTTCAGGTGTTTAATCGTACTTTAGTAGAATACTTAAACCAGAGAATATCGTTCTTTCAAAGTCAATGATTGGTGCAGCTTTTATCGCTCAATTTAAGAAGAAAATATTTCATTAAACTATCGTTAATAGCTTTTTTATTTAGAATGCACAAGCAATCCAATTCATTTCACATCATTCGTGCATTAAGAAAAATCCTTTTCTTTCTTTCTTTCTTTCTTTCTTTCTTTCTTTTCTTATCAATGTCCACGATCCCGTAGTTTAAAACTGAAGCTTATGAAGAGATTTCGGCAAATGAAAATAAGACCTCCATCGATATGTCATTTAAATCATAGTTTACGCGCGAAAAGAGGAATCATTATTCTGAAGTTAATTGCATGTAAAAGAAATTCGCTGTCGTAAAATCACCCTTCCGTACATCTAATTGGATAGTTACATTTCATGACGACAATTTTCCATCACGTGTTTGATATATCGAGTACGTCGCTGAGAAATGAAAAATTATGCATTACTACGCGAAATTGTAACAATTAGCGATGAAAGTTCGTCGCAGCACTGAGATGCTTACGACCCAGAGAGGCATACGCAACGCAGCTTGAAAAACCTCCCCTACCATCGATCTACGACTACCCATACTGTCATCTACAGAGAAACGCATAAAACGAGTTGAAGAGTACAAGCACAAATCAAGTTTTACACAATGAATACGCACGCCCGATCGTGCGCAAGCACGTTGTCTCGAGCTCCTCTCTCCACACACACACGCGCGCGCGCGCAAACTAAGGCAGGAGCTTTCGATGAAGCGCTTTCGGTTTTCCCGTCGAAATCACGTCACGGAGAATTGTGCCTGCGACGCGACGCGCAAGCAGTCGCGCATCCAAGAGAAGATTGGATCCACCATGCTTTAGTGAGCAATTAGTAGGTAGTGCGAGTCTAGATTACAAAATTAGTCGAAGCGAGCAGCGAGTTCGCTCGCTCTCGACGTCATATACCACAGCACGTAATAAGGACAGGCGATACCTCTGGCTTTGTCCCCCTCGCGACGCTTCTCTTGCCGCTTCCATCAGCGATCTTTGCACGATCTTCGTTTGTGCTCCAAGACGCTTTATTGGCTGGTTGGATCGAAATTGCTCGATTGAATTTGCGAGATACGGTACGTCCATCGCCCGAGCATAGATATATTTATTAAATCCTGCGTCGGCAATTACATTTATTTAAGAGGGCAACGACGTCAGCCTCACTTTTAGTCTACGTGACATAACCGGTCTCGTTGATTAGACAAATCCGGTGGTGCAACAACTTTTCGATGCACTTATATCCTACATGTCTACTATTATCTAGAGCAGTCCAGAATTAAATTCGTTTGTAACTTTTTTATTTATAAATTAATTTGAAACGTTTCTAGTTTATCGACTATATTTAAATATAAGAAGACGTAAAAAGGTGATCGTTTTACGATTATCAGAAAAACTTACGACTTGCTACATTTACTACATACAGCTACTTGAGTGTCACTAAATTCATCTTCTATTATGTTTATCTACTTTATCAACTCATTTTTAAAATACAATATTATACATTTATTTGGTATAACATGTAACGTGTATAAATACACAGTTATTCAGATTTTGTTATAGAAAATAAATGAAAGCTCTAGGGACATTTTAACGCCGAAATTTATTATAATTACCTGAACAATGATTAATTTTGCTTGGAATTTGAAAAATCAAAGAAAAAGTGAAGATCGACAATAACGGACACTCCTTGAAACTACAGTGGCAATGAACTACATAGATAGCAGTATAATCCAAAACGTAATACCTTGAGTCAAACTTATATCAAACTCTGCATTTAATAAGGAAAATTGTTCACGCATATACGTTTGCTAACAATAAACTATTTGGTAGCTTCAAATATTACACGGATGAATTTGAATGACTATAAGTATATAGTAACTACAGCTTCATTCGATTACATCATACTTTAGATAAATTATCGACCAAAGTACAAGATAAACCTGCGATAAATAAATGTAAAGCTTGGAAAAAACAGCAATATGTGTTGATCGGACACTTAAATATAACTTGAGAATTCCCTCAATAATTGATCAGGGAAATTCATTAGATAAACATAAAACACTAATACTTTCTATTTATTCATTTTAATTTATCGTTTATTTCGTTAGTGCTACATGATAAATTGCCTTAACTCCGTTTTAAATATTAATAAAAACGAGTTAAAGTTCTGAGACCAGCAGTATTAACTTTGAATATATATTTACATTAAACTGTACTGTTTATGTTCAGCTCTTTTATAATAGAAACATTTTAATTCAAACTTTTTCTTCATGTAAATAACGCTCAAGTTAAATTCGGAATTTCCACATAGAAGCTTGTATCTCTGTTTATAAATCTCGACGTAAGATAGTATTATATAAAAAAACTTTTGTTGTAAAATAAAACTTTTTCGTGTTTGCCATTTATGAATAATTAGCCATAACTAACTTTAATTATTTAATAATCTGTCTTTGAAATAAAGATGATATAAAACTTAAAAACCCGTATGTTTTTTATTTCTTTTATTTTTTCATGATACTAAGTTTCATTAATAATACAGGTTTCTGCGTCTGAAATTTCAAAATATCGGCACCGTTTAAATCTTTGAAAAATATTAGATACATTGAAAGGTACTGGCCTACTTTTACTTTGTTGTAACGTTAGAAAACTAACGTTTCACTATTAAAAGTGTCTATCTGCCAATGGCTTCGATTCTAATTTAAATATTTTTACCTACTCAACTCTCATAGTTTAATGCATCATTTTTAAGCTGTACACTACATGAATCTGTCCACTTGAGTAACAGCAGGTCGAAAGAAAAGAGGGAAAATCGAAAAACTAGACCATCTAAGCAACGCTTAGTTCTCACATATCATCAGGTGCCCTAACTCTCTCTTTATTTTTTTCCCCCTCTCTTACCATCGAGGGGGCAATAAAACATTTCGCGTACGCGAGAGGATATAATTGCTGGGGCCGGACTCGCTCTCTTTTACAGTCGACAATACCAGCTACCATTGTAGCTTAAGGTAGAAAGAGAAAAGGTACACGTATACACACATAACGCTCGAGGGGTACGCAGTGATGAAGCGAAAGGGGAGTGAGAGCTACGGAGAGAGAGAGAGAGTAACATCGTAGTCTAGGTTTAGGGGCCCCGGGGGGCAGTACGCCCCCTTTTTCATCCTGTAGTTATTTATCGCTGTATTTCCCGCGTCCTCTCTCTCTCTCTCTCTCTCTCTCTCTCTCTCTCTCTCTCTCTTATTAACTTTCTTTTTCATAGTAGCGCGTTAGCCGATTGCTACCTCCTGATCTCATGTGCGCCCGCAACTCTAGAGGTCCTTTCTTTAACAATAAGATAACTTAGATGCTAAAATAAGAATTTTATAAATTTCATACTGATTTCGATGAATGCAAACCGAAGAAATGTCATCCGAATAATATTTTATACTAACTATACGGTCGAAACTAGTTTTCATTTTAACGATTTCATCAAGTCGATTTTTCGGATTTTATGTTCGAATTAATCCATAAATATTTTGTTTACAAAAGATAAAGCAATAAATAACAATATACTTTGAATAAAAATTTCTATTAGTTCAAAAATCTTGTTTAATATTAACCAACATTTTTCCCTTTGCATTTAAATGTAATCATACAACACGTACCACGATAAACTGAAATATATAGCATTTATTATAAAATAATTAAACGATTTTAAAAAATTTATAATAAAATATTGTTCTATCTCGTTACTTATTTATCTCTGATTATGACAAAGTTAAAAATGATAATCCACAACATTTTTTTGGAAATCATTTGTAACGCCTTTCCATTTCATATAAGAGCCGCTGACTGGTAAATTACCTCTTCGTGCAATTGATCATTCGCGAAAACTCTCTTAGAAAAATTGGTCTATTTAACAATCTAATTCTGACTAGCTAGACATTGACTAACATCTTTGTAAAAATTAGAATTTAAAACCCAAGTAGATTTGAAAGAACTTGACTACGCTCTTCCTCGTTCCCTCGTTCCCTTACCGATCCAATAATAACGATCTTATAAGGAAATATTTAAGTTACTCCTTTTAACGTCGAATAAGCTTAAAAGGATCGAGATTATTGGAAACCACTTTGTATCAGCCTGGAAATCAACTGCCTGTATGAGAACACTCGCGCAGATACCATTGGCTCAAAGGGAAAGGAAACCTTTTCATAACTTTATTAACAAGTTGATCGATACCGCGAATGAAAGTATCACGCATACGACGTTTATTTTCTGGCGGGCAAACTGGTGGCGAACACTCGATTGGAAGAGGCTTTGGCGTCATTTTTTAAAATCACGACTTCTAGCAACCTTTTGGAAAATAGTGTCGTGTCACTAAACTTTGTAGAGTTTAGTGTCAGCACTTGGGTTAAGTTCTCAAATCCGGCTCGAAGGGCCAAACAATCGTCTTGTACAAATGCAGTCGTTAAGAAATAGTTAATAACCTAGACTTACCACAAGTATTTAAAGCTGATTGCATGGAAAGCAATTAACTTGGAGTGTGTAAAATAAATTAACTTGAATAAATTAGAGCTAAATTAGAATATATGCAATTAGTGGTTTTGAGATAGAAAATAAGGCCAACATCAGTGGGCTGATTTTATTAATGACTCGTGCTACACCTTTTGGCGCTCGCCTATTTAAATTTTCGACTCATGGCCTCCCGTTACGATTCCTAGTTGTCTCCGACCGTTTCGTCCGTCAGATCCAGTAACCAATCGCCGTATGACTGGTGCGCAGCTCAGTACGGTGAAAAAAGAGGAAGCCAGTGCAGTAAAAACTGGAGTCAGTGACACGCATGAAATATTGGAAAAGTACCAGAAGTAACGCATTAAATAATCTTTTAATATCGAGGATTATCGATTTTTTTAAAGATTTAAAAAAGTGACAATATGCAATTAAATTCCCTCTCTGAAAAAAGGATGAACAATGGAAGCCATTTTTCCGATGTCGTTGTTAGTAATGTACGTAAGAGGCTATCTTTAGAAGAGACGTTCACCCGCGTATAAGAATAAATTCAACAAGAAAAATAATTTAATCGTTGAACAGAGACGAAACATAACAACGTATTTAACAGATTACGGCAACTAAAAGAAAGTTTTCATTTCAGCGTTCATCTGCTTCACTCTACGCTACGTCGAGCCGGTATTGCGGTCTCGCACGAGCGAACCTTCGTCAAGTCAACTCCTGATCTTTTCAAAGCTCTTCCATGGATCAGCACGCACACACGAGAAAGTATTTTTTCCCGTGTCATTCTCTTTTTCTTTTTGTGCAGCTTCGCGTGTTCTCTCCGACCTACCACTGTCTCCCTTCCTCCATATATATGTTGCTGCTAAACTACTTTTCGCACTCGTTTTATGGAGCGAGAGCCGTCGACGTTGACCTCCCGTGGACACTTGGCTAACTTTAATTCGAGTTTTCCTCGATCATTGCGTGCCGTGAACTTGGACGGGAGGATGGACTTTCTACAGTGAAAACGATAACTGCAGTCTAACGCTGATGCAGTGCTTTCCCATTTCGACGATGCGGTCACTCACGTGTATCATTGTCATCGATTCCTTACTAAATTCACATTACCGCGGATAATGACATTATCATTTAACGATCAATGATTATTAATAAATATTTAAAAAGCACACGTTTTAAGAAGTTCATACTGAGTGATAAATATAGTTGGATAATTATATAGTAACTTAGCTTGAAAGTACAACGTTCAATGTTCAGTTTCGTCAGAAACGAATATCTTCGAAATTTCATTCAGTAGGTTAAATTTCTTTTACTTTGAAAGTGGTTTTGTCTAAACTTCATTTATTTTAAATACGTATATTAATAAAATTCCGTTTCCTTTAGCGTCTATTTGAATTTCATTCTTACTTAAAGCTTTTTATAATTGTAAACAGAAAAATGATATCTCTGCATATTAGATACTGTTTTCGATTTGCGAATCGAAAAAGTTATACATTTTCTAAATGTATAACTAAATGTTTTAAGATCTTTGTTTTTTCCAGATAACTGTTCGCGTACTCGATAAAATTTTATCTCGATTAATTCATTTGAGAACTTAAATTATCAATTTAAGAATAATGATACTTATTTTTCCTATTCAATTCCTTGTTTTTATAGAAAAACGCTAATTTCATTTTAAACTATAAAATTATTTCTAGGGAAGATTATAGTTGTAGTTTATTATATGACGCTTATTATATTACATATCTTGACTTTGATAGTCGATAATCTGATCTAATAATTTGCAGATGTCATTGCAATCTTCATTTAATGTTAGTTCTTAACGTAATCTGCAATGTTAATTTTAAATTTTTTTATTCGAAATTAATTTTTTTTAATGCTATCGTAGGATATTTATTTGAGAAAAGCTGAGAAGATTTTTGAGAGTTCGCCATAAACGAAAGCATAAGACGGTCTTGCTATTGTACATACCCCATAAAATCTAGAAAAATTTTTATAAAATAATCGTAACGAAAAGAACTTTAAATTATTTAGTAATTTCAATTAACATATCGAACACAGATACACATTTTGTAATCAGTTATTTTTTATAGAATTGATGAAAATGCGAGTTAAGAGAAACCCAGAAGTGTAATATACGATCATTATAACTTTTTGCAAATTATTTTTATCGGAAAAAGAGAAGTTCAAAATAAAATTTACTCAATGAATGAATAATGCTAAATATCCTCTATGCAAGGATATATTCTTCATTGTTAACGAAAATGTATAACGAACAAGCCAAAATAATTAAAATGAGTCGGTGTAAAATGCTTTCCAACTCATAATTTCCGAAACAATTTGTGGATTAACATAGACATAAGTCATAATCGAAAGTTAAAAAAAAGCGAGATAAAAAAAACAGCGATTCCAATAAAATGCGCTCACTATAACATATAACTCTTCGAGCGCCGGAAAGCCTTCCTGAAATATTCAGGCCTCTGCCGGAAACCATCGGTGAACTCTCATATTAACTCGCTTCTCGTCTAACACGCATCCAAAGCTCGCTAAAACAAAGGGCACCCAAAGGCACTCGATGAAAAACACAGGCGAATCTCGGTGCGCGAGATCGTGGCCGTCGTTCATCGTCGCTCATCCTCCGCACGCCTCATCGTGTCGTAATTATGCGCGCCCGGGATGAATCGCGCCGACTCCTGTCCATTAGCGATTGACCGTTGGCTAAGCACCGACCAGCGGTGGTCAGCTAGAGAGGGAAGGGGAATTATGCCAGAAAGCAGACGTCGCTGACGCACTGGGCTCCGAGTACAATGTGCACCGAGGGAAACACTGCGCCTGACTCGCTCTCCGTGAACGTAAGTGACACATTGACGGGAGCTGACCGCCACTTGGCAGGAGCGCACGCCACCGACGTCCCATGGGTGGCTAGTTACCGCATGATTGGACCTCCATTACCATAGCACCATAGCGAGAGCTCGAGAGAAAGGGAGGAGGGCCGCCCCAGGTTGAGCGCTGATGCAAGATGATGCTTCATCGTGAGCAAGGATTGATTCCACGGGATACGGGCTTTTTCGATGCCTGATAAATGTCGCGCGATTGAAGGATGATCGCTGGCGGTGATCCTGATCGGTGCGAATCTACGCGAAGTAAGAGTGGCGCGTTGAGACCGCTATCACGACCATGTAGATAACACTGTTGTATCACGCTCGGTGTTTTACGTAAGAACTTGGGTTATTGACGCGCTGCTGTTCGACAGTTTTTGTAATTAGAACATGGACGATAGAACTGATTTTAGTGATCTCTTGGAATAGAAGAAATCATTACTAGGTAATCGCGTGTAAAATACCGATCGGTAAGACGGAAAACACAATTTTATAAATATGGAAGATCTCTTTTCGAGAATGGAACAATGCGACCAATTAACATTTCCTTGAAACAATTTTCATCGAAAGACTTATAATGCGTAGAAAATCAAACTGCTCGAATAAGCCTTTATATCGACGAGTAGGTAAACAAAATCAATTTTAAAGAGATGCATAAAAAATCTGTGCAATTAAAGCTTTAAGAACGTAATGATGGATTAATCATTCGCTGATAAAAATTCTTTTTTTAACGCCTATTGTATCGTGCAAAGTTCAAATTACTTATAAGGAACTTTTAAAATTTTAAATAAATTTATGATTTGTATGTAGTATAATTAATGAAAATAGACTACGTTACACCGTTGTTGTCTAAATCTAAACGTATTTGGAACGTAATTTCGTGCATTAAAAGCCGCAGATTAGTGTCCTAAAATTTTTCATCGGTAAATTTTTCATCTGATAAATTGCACAAAGTGTTAATATTATGATTATACGAGTGTACTATAATTATTTATGAACGTAATCTTAAAAATGTGAAAATGAAAAAATTTCGAACAAGCAATTTACGTCGAGGGACTATGAAATAATTTTGTCGCTATAACGATTGAAAGACCGCGTACATGCTACGCAGTAGCTGCATGAAATATGCATTTTACGACTGAAAATTATGAATATACGTACGAGAGAATTAAATAATAAATAAATAATAAAAGAAATATCTTTTTACGTAAGAAAAAATCAAAGTTACCGTTTCCTCCACTTCGCGATAAGCAGTTTATCCCTTAAAAGTATTAAGCTCAACTCAATGCATGAAAACTTATATTCTCCATTATAATGTATTTAAAAAGAAGTGGATGATCGTGCACAAAACTTTTAATGCCCATAATTCAAATTCTTTAGGAATACGAGGAAAAGCATATTTTTAGCGTATTATTCCTAAGGTACAAAACGATTTCAAGTTTAAGTAATAAGCAAACGAGTGACAAAAAGGCTACGCAAGTATGTTGCTCCTCATTTAACGAAATTATTCTCTGTAAATATAAAAAGCTAATATTAATACCGGCCTCGTTAACATATTCTGCAGCAAGGGATAAAAAACCGACGGATTAAAATTCAACGAAATATAAGTATTTGCGGGTGTAAAATGAATTTATAACGCAAACTGACCCCAATTAGCGATTGATGAATGAAACGGTATTTCGATCGCATCTACCTTTTAAATCCTACATACGCGTGATATTTGCAACTTTAGCCTCGAGCATTTTCTCTCGTAGATACTCGATATATTTCCGTTAAATAAAATCCCGTAAAATCCTCTCCTTCAGCCAATTATCGGCGCAGAAAGTGCCGTTTGCAGGAGCGCAAGAACGTGCTGAAAATCGCTACGATCGTCGTTGGAAAAATAACCTACACGGCAGTCAGAGGAAGTGCTAACGCTCGCTACCCCGATAATTTAAGAAACCGATTGAAGCAAGGCGGTACCTTCGTAGGAAAATGCCGATTCAACGAAAGAATCGAGTCGAGAGGGCTTCCGTCTCTCCAGCTACGTCGCGATCCCCGTGGGAACTGCAATGCCGCGCGAACTCGCTGTCGACTTCATCTCCGTTGCGATGTCTTGCAAGTGGAAACGATCCAATGATGTCGGTCGCCAATCGCCGCTAGATCCGACTTGATCGATCCGTGCATTGGTAATGCTAGGAGGCAAAGTCTTTTTAAATTGGATGCAGTTACTTCCTGATAGGATTTTGATAGTTTTTACATTTTTATTTTCGCGAATTGGGCGCACTTTAATTCTCGATGAGAGGTATTTTTAATTTTTAATTTTGTTAACGCTCCAACGAGATCGAGATATCTCTTATGTGACTTTATAGGGTATTGCGATTAGCAGGGATTGCCTGAGCAGAATTGTTAATTCAATAGGTAACGATATTTTGTAAAACAATTAAGGGTAACGTTTGTGGCTAAAATGGTAATAAAATTTACCAGTAACTACTGAGTTTTAACTAAAAATTTTCATTTACCAAGTAGAATCGGAATTAAAATCTTTTGCTCGCTAAAGATTTTGTTTATCGTGTGTTATTCTGAAAAACATAACAGACCGCGTGATACTTATTTGTCCTTTTACTATTCATAATATTACCAAATGCACATAACGAATAAACTTTTACGTAAAGAATTATAATTTTTTCAATTTACTTAAGTTTCTCTCAATCAGTCTCACCTCTCTACAATATCTTAATTAAATGATTATTTGATTAATATTATTAAAAGAACTGGTAATACGTTAATGTTTATCTATTAGAAATAAATATTTTCTACACTCAATAAATTAAACGTGTTGCTAGATTTCGCCATGAACGAAATAAAAAGCGTAACGCACATGACAGATTTACACGAAATTTCTATTTAAATTTTCGCGATTCTATATCACGTCATTACGTGATGTCTTGCCCTTTTTATCTACGTTTACCTGTCACAAACGACTACCTTCTTTCTCTTGAATCTCCTCCGGCACGGCCCTACGTCTAAGTGCGTATATCGCAAAGCATGTAAGGTTTTTGCCGCATACCTTATCTTACCCTATTCGGGTAAAATGGGTGAGAAAGTACGAGAGGGTTAGAAAGTGAAAGAACGAGAGAAATACAAAGTGAGAGAGAGAGAACGATACTATGGCACGGATAGAGTAGATGGATAGACGCGATGCGAACGTATGTAGACATGTGAGGGTGCACTCGCTTAATTACACCGACGGCCTCATGGGAGAACGAGAGCTTGCCAAAGCGACTTTACCCTCTCTCTCTCTCTCTCTCTCTCTCTCTGTATTGCACTACAATGTTTTGATGCTGCTTTTCTTCTTCGTCAGGTTTATTTTTATTTAACTACTTCTTTCGTTTTTCGTGCTATTGCTCTTCTCCTTGTAATCTCTTAAACCGTATGCACTGCTTTATATGAATTTGTAGCTTTTTTATTATGTCTTTCTTACAAAAGAAATGTATGTTATTCTGTAGACTTCGTTCTTTTTTAGTTTTATTTACATCGTGGCCTTTTATATCTTCGATGTTTTACGTAGCATATGTTCGGATATCTTATGCTTCAAGATTATTCTACGATATCTGCTGTGTGCATTATGAATTAAAACATTTAATACTGTATGAAAATTATTATAATAAGAGAGAGGATCGCTTGTATGTAAACTTTAAAATATAAATATCCAAAATATAATCTAGATCGTCAATTCCATGCAATAACATTGGAAAGCTACAAATCGATTCAACTGTTAAATAAAATGGTAAAACTGAATCGACATTTCATTTTTACACAAATACAAATCATTATGTAAATAAAAAGCTTAAAATATCGTTTCACATGGTACAATAGTACAAAATGCAATCTCATCAGGAAATTTGCTGAGCATCTTCCTCAGTTCTCCTCATTATCTTCGTTTTCTCAACTCCACATTACATGTTTAATCAACTTCACAAAAGCAAGATATCCACCACCTCTGACCTCCCCATCTTTATCCGTATAAGTCTTCTCTCGCGGAGATTTTCAGATTCTCAAAGGTCATCGGACTTGCATCCTCTCGGATAGTTGAAGCCTCCAGGAGCGACTGCAGTGCGTCCGAGAGCGAAGCGCTTCATCCCGCGGGAGTCCATCGGCCAGTCGGATATACTTTGCACATCGAACGAAGAGAATTCCCGCGTTACTTGGAGAGAGAGAGAGAGAGAGAGAGAGAGAGAGAGAGAGAGATGCACAATGTGTGCGTGTATGTGTCTCAGTACGCGGTTTGCCTATCTCTGCTGCTGCTACCGCAGCTCGACTTGTAATTCGCTTGAGTAGAAACTCCTGCTCCAGATCACTTACTCCGCGTTGTATATGCGCTCATCGATAATTCACGATACACATGATTTTACCGAACAAGGTGGTATAGTCGAATTATTTCTAAGGTGTTCCGCGCTGATTTCGAATGCGCGTGCACTGCTCTTCGATCTTGGTTTGCCTCGCAGTCCGAAGTGAATTTTTGCTCCATTTCTTTAAAATACGTATCAAATTTGAAAATCATTAGGAGCTGGATTTATGAAAATGTAGTATTTCAGGTCGATTTGTGATAAAATAACTTTTGGCAATGATGATTGAATGGAATAAAGTAAATATCTCATTCAACATCTATTTAATCTCAAAATCTTGATTCGTTTCGAAGGGAGCAAAGAGAACATAATGTAAAGCAGTATACGAACATAACGACGTATTAAATTAGGATACTTAGTGTAAAACGCAAGCTTTTAAAATATAATTCGTTATCAGAATAAGTTGGATAAAAGAAAGATTTAACGTCATTTTTGAACGTTACAAAATAATGTTACAAATATTGGTAAAATAATACGTATTTTTATGTAATTTATTTAAATAATTTGATATCTCATTTGCATCGTGGAATTCTTGAAAATATTCTATCTGATACGCATGTATTGATCGATAAACCTTCATCGTTAATTTAATTGCACATCGTGTACTATATTCTGCAGTTACGTACTTTATATTCTAATAAAGTGAAATTTCTTAAACGAAAATTTTCAATGCTGGAATAAGTTCAAATTTTATACGCAAAGATCCCTATTATTTTGAGACAGTTGAAGTAGTATTTCTATCAACATTTAACGTAGTTTGCGCTAACTTAGTTTGACAAACAAACACAAATTAAATAATTTTCTAACTGTAGGTTTGAAGATAAAAATGTCCCGGATTTTGCACGCTTTTAATATGAACCGATTGTACGTGAAAAAATAAATGACACGGTCAAATTAAGATCGCCCAAACCTAGAAATCCCAATTCAGTCGTATTAATTCTAATAACGGTACGCTTTACTCGTGTGCTTAGTAACTGAATACGAACATAAATTCCGTATCGCGAAGCAATGGTACATACATCGATGTTAAAAAGTGGTGCATTTAAACTCGATTCTCATCACATTCATCATTCGGATGCCTGTTAGTGAAGCAAACTGTTCTCCAACGTGGTAGAGTCCTAATCTCGAGCCCATAAATAAGATAACAATTTTTCATCCGGACGGCCCCCGTATATTGAAGGAGAGGGAATTTCGCGTCCTATGCGAACAAGGGATAAAGCGAACACAAGATGGTAGGAAAGTAAGAGGAAAAGTGACGAGGAAAAAGACGAAGTACTGCGTGAAGTTAGAAGAGAGATGAAACTGATAGAAAGAAGGAGAGAGGCAAGGCGTAAGGGTCGTGAATGTAGGTTGGGACAAGAAAAAAGTTTGTATCCCTCGTTACAGGGGTATCGAATTCCAATTAGATGACGATCGTATTTCTTAGCTCAGAGTCAAGTATTAGAGAGGCACTGAGGTGTTTTTTTTAAGCGTGTGTATATACGTATAATCAGTACGTGAAACGCAGCATCACTTGTCTCGGTCTCACGGGGAAATCCACTCGAAAATAATTCACGGCGTTTTGGGATTTATTTGATTTCGAATAATTCGTTATAAACGAACGATTTGAATAACATTTTCTTGAAAGAATTTTCAAAAAAGACGTTGCTCGTTATTAATGAAAATTTTAGACTATAGCATTTTAAAGTTTGTCTAATTTTGATACGATCATTCGAAATGTAAAATTGATACCTACGTCACCTTTTTCAATAATGAAATTTGATTGATAAATATTCAGAGCTCATATAGCTACCACGTTAACTAACAGCTTGAATAATCTTATTTCGAAACATTCGTCTTTTAAAAACTATATACAAGTGTTATTAATCGTTAATAAACAGTGGTCATTAAAATAATGTTTTATTTTGTAGTTCGACGTTTAGTATGAATGTCAGTAGTTTTATTTTTAATTTTTAAACGGTTAGATCATTAAAGTCATTTCCAAACTCTAATTAATAATTCCATACATTTTCCATCCTCGTTCAATATAAAATTTGTTTAGTATTACGTGACGGGAGAAAAGTTTCTGTAGCGTTACCGAAAATTTCTTCGAAAATCTCTTCTTGACGGGCAAATAAATTCGAATAAATTCAAGCCTTATGTAGATTAATTCAAAAGAAAATTAATGTGTGCTTTAAAAGAATAATCTTATTCGATGCATAAAATCTCAGAAACTTATAAACATACGTGTAACGAAAATTTTGAAAATTAAACATGAAATGAAAAGCCGAACTTTTTAACGGTACGGAGTATATTCGAGGAATTTTCTCTTGATGTACGGCAAAAATGAATCATCTCCTCGGCACATCTCAATACGTTGTCGGAGAAAAGAATACAAATCGACGAATCGGCTTCGCATTCGACTCGATATTATTCGGCACCACTCGCAACAATCTTCAGAGGCCAAGACCGCGAAACGTGATACACGTATCCGAAGGAATTCTTTGTCGTTACTGCACAAGAGTTGTAACGTATACAGAGTCCCGAGCACTTCACCGTATGCACCACCAGCACACGACTTCCATCCATATCCAAAGAGCTAAGAGGTAGAGCCCGAAAGAAAGCGTATACTCGAGCAAAGGTGTACAGGAAAGTGTAGGGCTGCCTCCAGTGGTGCTCCAATGGCTGCTTCCGCTACGACAAAGAGAAAGATCAGTGTGACTCTCGGTTTCGTCCCAAGGGCTTATCTCTGCTACACGAAGATAGAAAGAGCGTGGCTCGCAAACTCGATTTGATCACGCACTTTGTCTATTCTGAATATTTTTCTCTTTCCATTGTCTTCCGAGGTTTCTGAATTTCGGTAAGCAGCTCCCAATGCATAATTCGCTTTCCACAGTGCGACAAGTTTGTTGAAGAAACAATGGGAATAACGGGCACGACTTGATACAATATCGAACAAATTTACTCGCTTATAGATATAACATATTTCATTTCGAGGATACTGCATACATATTTTTTAATAAAAAAAACCTTTTACTAAAAAGATGTCATCTACTTAAAAAGTATCGACCGAAAAACGTGTATCTATAGTGATGAAAGTACTGTTATTACAAATATTCAAAAAAAAATTCTTTGTAAGTATTAAGCAGCCACTCCCCTTTATTCTTCTTAAATTCGCCCAGGATACTTTGTAGGAATAATATTATCTTTTGATATGCAACTTTTCGATATTTTTATCTAAAATTTTGTTAAATACATTCTTTTACGAAAGATTGGATTTAGCCTATTGCGCGTAAAACCCTCTGCATCTTCGTGTAACATCTTCAAAGTGTACGCTACGTATGTATATGTCTGTAATAGTCGTGTGCTTTTGTCACAAGGATGTGTCATTGGAGTAGTGTAATCATTTTTGCCCATTGGTAATGAAAATAATAACTGAAACATGACTTACTTTCAAAAAGTCTCGATAATTTTAAGTAGAAAGTTGTGTAAAAGTTAACCGATACCTCGGATTTACTTTATCCGAATCATTTGTTCAAGTTTTTCCGAGAGCTGTAAAATAATTATTAATCTAATTAGTACTATTACTCGCTTAAACCTTGGAGTAATATTTCATTTCCTGCCCTTTGACCATTGAACCTCAATCGCGTCGCAAAAAGTAACACCCAATAAATTTCGTTAGCCTTACCATCCTCTTCGATAAATCTTCGATAATAAAATGTAGTGCTAGAATTCAAATGACTCTAAATATCTATTAATTCCTCGTTGAGTCGGCAGAGTAGCGCCACGTGAGATAATCTTCATCTGCATCTACTAAAGTGACGAACGAACACCGGAAGACCCTTTCAATTTACTGGACGAGCATCCAAACGGCGAAAGATAGTCCACTCTATCCCAGCGATGTGAAATTGACGATCTCACTGGAGGGTTGGCCTTGGCGGAAGTACATAAGTGCGGGTTCGGCGCTGAGTACGACGGTGGGCGCAACCGAGGAGAGTTTACGTCGACAGCGCGCGGTAAACCCTTTGAATAGTGGCCTCCTGCTACCGTGTAGCGCGTGTCTCCTCCAGAGACCAACGGAGACGAGGAAATTGACCGAGCGAGATAAAGAGACAAGTCCCCAGTATTGAAAATTACATCTTAATCCGTAATGCATCTATACACCTACATTTCTATCTCTCCTTACTAACGATGTCCAAGTTTCTTCGTCTCCATTTTCACTCGGGCCATCTTCTTATAAAAAATAAGCGAATGCAATATCCTTGGAGTGAAATCTTAACGTTTCTAACATTCTTATATGCCACGTGCATTGCAATAGATTTAAAGCGTTTGATGGGAAAAAGTAGGCAGAATATTTTGTTACAGCAATGAAATTCCATACTTCGAGATACTTTTATTTGCGGAAGGAATAATGCCTTGAATTCCAAGACGATCCATCAGAACTTCAATAGTTTTCTAAAATTCGATATATTTATCCCAGATCGATTTCCTAAGAGTACTCTCGGATAGAAGCTCTTGTTCGCCTTAACGAAAATATTTCAGCAGCAATAATCATCCTCCATCGATAACGATACATTGAAGTACCATGTAGCTTCCATTAAATGCAAGCTATTCTGCTCCTCGTTCGTGATGCACCTCGAGTGGCTCACTTTTGAAAAGCATTTAATATTTACAGACTTGCGTTATTTAAAAATATATTACCATTTTAACAAGTTGCTCCGCATTAACAATATGTGCCAGGTGGATGTTACATTAATGTCGAGCATAATTTCCTTGGAGACTATAGCTGAATGATGTTATAACATTTCTCGAATATTTTATGGAATTTAAAATTGCTCGAATGATTCTTCGGACTGCAAATATTTTTCTATTGTATTATCGTTTCTCCCTCAATAATAAAGGCCATGCTTGATTCTTCAAGAATAGAGACACTTTATTTTCGCAAAGTTTCAAAAATATTTAGAAAACTTGGTTTAGCGATAGAAATCAAGCTTCATAAAATTCGTCGGTAAGCCTCATCAATTACAAATCAATATTTAAAAAGAACATGATTTTTAATTTCATTGTTGTTGTCCAGAATAATGAGCTCCCGCACTACGAAATTAAAGTTAAGTTCACGTAATTAAATTTGCTTGGATTTTCAGTGATCGGTAGAATCAGTTTGGTAACTTTTCATTAATTGCAGTAAATCTACATTTTACGATCGTGGCCAGTGAGTGACTTTATTATAAATAAAATCAGTGTTGTTTATTAATACATTTTCTAAGTATATGCAATATTCTTCACCCAAATCAAACGCGTTGCCATTCGTAACACGAGCATCGTCTTCTTTTTTCATAAAACAACTAGCGAAACCTTTAGACACGAAGCTTAGAAATCTCAGTGTACATATATAATACGCGTCGTCTTATTCGTGAGTCGAAATTCAAGCACATATGCGCAACTCACATCACGTGTGTATGGAGATCAAAGAAAACGTAGAATCATGCATAGGCGAGAAAAAGCTGCAGTATATGGGATCCATATATAAATGTTAGTATATATAAGAAATGCAGTGCGACGTGGACTGAAGAAGTAAAAGCGCGTCTGGATACGACGCGCGTAGATAAAATGTAATATTGAAAGGTCGCGTCGTTTGGCGCTCGAATTATCGGATGACAGGAGGGAAGAACACAAACATCTAAAAAAAGAGAGCGAGGGAAAGAGAGATGGAGAGAGAGATGACGGAGAAGATAGGGAAAATAGAGAGAGAGAGTAACAGGTATCCTCTCCTACTCTTGGAGGTATAAACGGCAAAGTATACGAAAGCTAGAGACATTTAGAGGAGTTTAGAGTCGCTAAAGTTTCTTCTCTCAAGAATATCGCTTGACGTTTTCAGCTATACTCTTATTTTTCGTGGCAAAAACATCGAGATCCTATGCGTTTTATAAGACGTAAACTTCGTCCAATATACGCGCGCGCGCGCGCGCGTGTTTATATGTATGAACATATAAAATGTCACAGGATGGCTAGAGTACGCATCTCGTTATTGCTCGACTTTTTACATCTTCTTCAGCTTCTGGCTCAATAAACCTAAGTGATTTTTCGATCGTATTTTTGTGGTTTCATTTCCATGATTATTTTGATGTAAAGGATTATCTTTCAGAAACCAATTTCTTCTTATTTTCTTAGACATCATCATATAATACAAGCTTATAAATCATTTTCTACATCTCCGATTCATCCATTTAATACAAATGTACGTAGATTTTATCCACGAATCCATATTTTACTTTTAATTAAGTTCATTCAAAAGATAAGCTAAGAATCCGAAGGCTATTTTATATCAACTGAAATACAATATGAAATACTTCGTAATTCAACGTAAATAATTGGATAAGCATAAAGCTACATGCCAACGTTACTTTTATTATCGTACCTCTTATCGTTATCTGAATATTTGTATTCATTCATGTTTTTAGAAATTTGTAAAAAGAAAAATTTATATTTTTCATTGATTTGAGTTGATTCTCGTGAGAGAGTGTGAACTTCATTGAGGAAAGAAGCAAATGTTATTGATCCAATAAGTCACCCGCGATATGCATTCATGTTTTCGACTCTTAATTTCCTAATGAGAAAAGTGTATTCGTGTTTCATAAATACAACATCATTCTATCGTGTTTTATACAAACGTAATATGCGTCTACATTTTTATCCGTTAAATACCGAAACCTATTGTTTATTTACAATGATTTATCTTGATTGTACATAAATATTAAATAATTCACTTACTACATTTAAAATAAGACCAATGAAGAAATATTTAATTGGTGGAAGGACGTTCGAGCAACAAAAGTTGCTCTTTTCCAATTGCACTAAATGAATGCGATAACAAACGAATTTACCAGTGATAATCAAAGAGAAAACCTGAACTTGGTAGCCATGCTACGCGTGCAACAATAATAATGCACTTCTTAATAACTAGCTAAGCAAGTACACGTATTTGAACTTACACCAACCCTTTAGGCGTACTCCATTAGAAATCCATGTAGTCCACTGAATCCAATGAAATCGTCCATACAAATCTGCTCAAAGGAAACACTGACATAATAAGTACGTAGTATTACAGCGTACCCCTAAACCCATAAAATGCAACTACCCGTGTACACGTTGGCAGTATCTCGACCGGCGCTATATCGGAACCACTGGCCAGGCACCAGGAAGATCCTTCGCTGAATATCGCATTGCATGAGAGATCTGGAAACGGAAACGGCAGCTGCACGATGAGCAAGTAGACCCGGCGAAATCATAAGCAAAGTCTCTGGCTCGTCGTCGTCGCTATGTGCTACGTAGCGCGGAGTTGGTAATTGGCAATATGAGTGGCTGGTGGATTCTGCAGGACTCGACCGGTACGTCGGGTCAGTGGCACGCCCCAGGGATTTTATCAGGGATGGTACGAGGAACATTCCCTTTCGTCTCTCTCTCTCTCTCTCTCTCTATATATATATATATATATATACATTGGCAACCCTCGCTCTCTAGTCTACCCTTTCACGAACGACGACGCGGTTCTGCGAATGTGGGAATGACGTAGAAATCAAATTGAGTTTCATACTCGCCAGAAGTCTCTCTCGCTCTGTTTCTCTCTGTACGAGGACGCACGTTGAGGTGCGTTAACTTAACGTATCCATATGGCGTGCGTGGATCGTAAAGAGAGCACCATTAATCGCTTCTTTTAGCGAAGAGGCGCAGTTTTACAAAAACGCATTTGCACGCATTTAGTATGCAAACTGAAATCGCTGCTTTTTACTTCTACGTTTGTTCGCGATTTTTTTCCTTAAAGCAAAATTTTTACGTTTTAATACACGCTTCTTCCAATGAATTGATTAAATTTATAAATAATAGACAATTACAACGGTTAAATTTACATTGAAAAATCTCTAGAGCTTGAAGGAAAATCTTTTAAAATATCAAAAATTATACCAAACTACTATTATACCGAGCATTATATATTAAAGGAGTAAAATCACTGAGGCCATATACACGCAATGACGCAATAATATACGAATATTGTGCTTAAAATGCAAATGCATTACACGGTCGTTGCTCTGGTTAAAGTAATTCTTGAACACGTCGTTGATAATAACCATTATTCGAAATGTCTGGTATTAAACAGAAAAACAGAAGAGCAAAATCTTTCTGCAATGCCCGGAATAAATTTCCCGTAAAGCCGAAACAAATCCAGAAATAAAGTTACAAGTCAGTACCGCTAAGGGTAATGTTAAACCAAGGTAAAGAGGGTGTAAAGGGGCAAGCGAGTGAAGGACAGGAAGGAGAGGAGAGAGAGAGAGAGAGAGGGAGGAAGGAAGCCGAGGGTCAGTCGGCACGACGGTGGCGTCTAGACCGCGGATAATAGGAGGCAGACTGCATCGACCTAGTCATTCTCTTGGTATCTCTGCTAATCACGTTAAGTCCGGTAGACCACTTTGTACCCCCGCGAACGAGCCAATAGCAACCCACTCGTTGAAACTCAGTCAAGCACCGGGAAACCCGAGACTGCCCGACCTTTCATTCTCTCCTAATTCGCATTTCGCGATATCTCCAGTGCTCGCCTTTTCTCGAACGCTCTCTTGGAAATTGTTTCCCGAATAATTTGTTGATAGAAGTTTTGATTATTCGCCGTAGCTCTGAGAGGAAGGGAAGTTTGATTTATCGCACGAGCGGTGTTTTCTGCAGTGGAGAAACTTTACTCGGAATGTTGATTAAGTATTAGAAAGCTGAAAATACAATGCTTTTTCTCAGCTTATGAGGTTCATAGTCTTATTTATGTTCCTCGCAAAAATTTGCTCTTCTGCGGATTTTGATTATCATTCCAGTTGGAGGAGCGTTAAAAGTGATAGGGGCACACAAATTATTCTTTGATTAACGTCGCATATCGATTTAATATTTACGAGTACTATTGGGCTTGTATTCGATTACTCGTATTGTATTAGTATTCGAACGAACTAGAATACGGAGAAGTGAACGCGATGTATAATTCGAATGCGAAATTATCAATTGTACGAGATACACGTGTGATCCTATACCGTATATCCATCAATGACGATACGAGTAGAGGATGAAGATATGAAAAGTAGCAGTGAAATTACACTTACTTTGATAAATATTTACAGAATTCTAATTTTAATTTCTGCGCGTTGGAAACCCAAGTAACCTCGAAGCACGATGATTTTAGATAGAATGATTAATCGATTTGCTCGAAACTGTCGTTTTTGGAGCGTAGATTTTAGTACCCAGTTTATTATCAATGTATACCGTATATGCTATAAACATCGTAATCCACAAGTAGAATAAACAATTCCAAAAGAAAAGATACCGCATTTGGAACGATACAAAAGTTCGCTTCGGGTATTTCTACACTATTTCGAAAAGACAAAAAGGACATCGCGGTGACGAACGTCGCGTGAAAAATCGAACCCTTAGACACTCGACGAGAGTCAAAGGTTGAAGCGTCGAGTTTTCGTCACAGGATATGCGCTCGTCATCATCTCGTATCGCAACAGCAGCGATAAGTTATATAACTCGAGCGGTTCTACGGCTTCTCTGCGACTTGTGAATCTCATTAAAACCATCGATGCGTGCTTTTCGTTTTCCACGCGACCTCGACGTCGACTCCATTAAGATGACCACGTCCCCGTGATATTGCTCAGACTTTAGCCGGACTATTCGGCTGTGCGGCGTCCGCTCCGACGTTTCCTGTCCCTTTCACCTCGGAAGTTGAGAACTGGCCGTTGGTTCTCGAGGGGAGGAGGTCAGCAAGACCCTTCGCGCTTTCGAATATTATGCCCAGGGAATTTGAATAATGTCCTTTATCGCGCTCGCGTTTCTTTTTATCCCTTACGCCCTCGAGGTCAAAGAGAAGGAGGGGGGCGGCAGGAGGATGAGTATACACGTATAGAAGCATATCGTGAATATTGCGGGGAAGAGCAGCGACTTTCTACTCTCCGGGGCTTTCGTATCGTAAACTTTGCGCCGTAAAGGAGGGGTATTTAAGAGCGTTGTCGAGAGCTCCTTATAGGACTTGGGCCCGAGAACGAGGAACTTCACCTTTCCTTGATACGTATGGAGATAAGCTTGATGGTTGCTGTATCTTCGCGAGCCTGGTGTTGGAAGATGTGCTGTCATCCGCCGATATTATCGGTATCCGAAGATCGCCGCCTTCTCTTCGGGTTCGTGCAATATCACATTATTTAGATTAATTATTGATGTTCAGGGATATGTGCGTATGGATATTTATATTCCATGAATAACAATCTATTTTGTGGTAAGCGTGATAGATACGTATTTGTACGCGTACGTGGATGGATTTTATAGTAGACTGATAAAAGATGTTAAAATTTCTTAATTTGTCAATACTCTCAATAATTATATACTTGGATATAACGTCGTTTCAAGGTTTTTAAATATAAAATATGACGAAGAACAACAAGTAACTACGACGATATAAGTTAAAAAAATATTTACTGTCACGACAGATGACAATAAAATTATGAATTATAACGTTATGATAATTGAACGTTTGCTAATACATAACAATTACACATTTTTTGCTTGAATTCTGTCAAGTAAATTATAAATATTGTAAGGTTTAGTTTGGAAAAATATGAATGAGCAACAAAAATCAGGCGTAAGAACAAATGAAGGATTTAAATATTTACCAATAATTATCGGTTGATATACCTACGGAATACAAATTAAATATCAGACAGACACAAAATTTCCAGTTGCCTCGTCTCTTTACAAATAACCTCATTCGCTCTCTCGTGGAAAGCTTTCCTTGACCAAGTCCGAGAACTGGGGCTCGCCTCCTCTTCTGCGAAACTCTGTAACAGCAACGACCCAAGAATCGCTTAGACGCCCATCTTTTTTCGCGAGCCACGATTAAACTTTTCTCTCTGTGCGCACAGGGTAATTTGTGGGAGGAGGTTCGAAGCCGACAAAAAGGGTTTCGCTCGCTCGGCGAGAAGAGAGGATAATGCGACCCCTGAGATGCCGTCGCAGAGTGATCTACGGTGCCCGACTCCCTATCACATTCTCACTGAACGCGTACTCGCTTATTTCGTGCAGCATCGAGAGAGAGAGAGAGAGAGAGAGAGAGAGAGAGAGAGAGAGTTGGTCAGTCTTCGGTTGCGCGCTATGGGAAAAGCCGAGGAGGAAAAAGTTTAAGATCGCAAGAAGACGAGTCAACGAACAAACGAACGTAGGAGGGTAACTTCCTTCGAGATTTATCCATCACGTATATTTCCTGATTTAAATGATCTTGGTAACGCCATTGGAATATTTTCATAGATTATGAGCTATTTAAAAAAACAGCTGGATAGATGAAATTTGGATAAATCTTCGTTATTTCTTCTGGGCTTTAAATAAAATATTTCAAAGATCCTTGTCTTTCGCGTCCGCTAATTAATTCGAAATCTTCGTAAATCTTACTCACTTTTTGTCAGTAGACAAAAGTAAGCAACTTTTAGTAAAATATGCGTTCGTGAATCAATTCACGTTTCAAAGTTCCCTTCAAAGTATTTGTCGCGTAGTTAACGCAACTTTAAAAAGAAAGATTGAAATTCATTGACAAAAACAATGCCCTCGATATTCACTTTTTACTACTTCTAACGTTTAATTTTGATAAAAGTATTGACTTTTTAAATAATTTTCAAAATGTTCGATAGATTTGGACGTATCTGCGGAAAAAATGATTTTCGTTTCGTTCACTCTAGTCGAAATTGCAATTCAGTATCGTGAAAATCATTCGAAACAACCTCCTGAGTTTCAGTTTTGGGTTCTATTTTAGTATGACCCGCACATGGATCTACATGCTGTACAATCAAGAAATAATTAAATATCTATGTTAATTGTTCTTTTGTTATAAGAAACTTTTGACAAATCTAAGATTTTAACAGTCCTCGCTTGAATATATTTCGAATCGAATGCAAACGATCGATCTCTTGTCCAAATTGAACCGCGAATGCTTTCAAGCAAAAGCACACTGTGAGATTAAGAACCGAGTGGACAAAAATCCGGGAAGAGATTTTTCTAAAAAATTAAATTACACGTTCCCATTAACAAAAATTAGTCGGCTCGTTTAAATTTAAATATTGTACGTCATTGAACTTAGTCGAGTCGCGACCATCAGAGCCTCTGCCATCCGCGAGCGAGCGAGAACCCAGACGATTTTCACGTTGGAATTAACCTTCCGCGAAAAATATGCAAATTCGAATAAAAAACCATGAAGGTTCGTTCAACCGACTTTCCCCCCTTTCGGTATAGTCCGCGAGATCAACTCTCCGTGCGTCCCCTCTTTACGTACACACGCGAGCACAAGCCCGAGCCGCCAACGCGAAAACTCATTAACAAATGCAAACGAAGTAACGTTGTGGACAAATTTAATAAAATCGTGCACGCGCAATTAGTTTCATCGAGGTACGAGGTAAACAGGTCATCCGGGAAGTCTCGCTACTGCCGCTGCAACTTCACGACCCTTGTCGCTGCGATTCCGCTCACCTTAAATTTTTGCGCTTTTTACATCTGGATTAATTTATCTCTTTACCCGTTTACCTCCAAAAATTGAGAATATTATTTTAGTACCACGCATGGGTTTGCAAATTTGCTCAACACACTTGGGGTTTTGTGATTACGAAAATCAAGATTTTATAAACGAATGACTGTAGTACGCCATTTTTCATATCGATACATAAACTATTTGTGAAATACACTTTGAAAAAGATTTCCGCGACTTCTTAACGACTTAACGTGAAAAATCATTAACATAATTTTGTACGTAAACATAAAAGCTTTGTACGCAATATCTTTAGTTAAAGTCTCAAGGTTTATAATATAAAGCACAGTAGCAAAAAACTAACGAAAATGTAATGTAAAGTAATAAAGTCAAATATCTAATGTAGAATGTATAACAGAAAGTGCAATTAAAAATATAAAATAATTGAAAATAAGTGTTTGTTGGCTTCTGGTGATCGTATTGCACATTGGTTGCTTAGAATTTGAGAGACTCCGTTTTACTTATCTTTGATGAAATACACCTTCGTTTACTTATCGCTCTTTACGAAGTTTCTATTTTTATGTATAAAAATTAAGTATATATTGAGCATAATCATTTGATGTATTTTATTTCTTTGGATTTTTTTACTACGAATATATATTTTATATGACGTGTTTTGCTAATTATACCTTAAATATCGCGGAATAATTTCACGTTATTGCAGTATTACACTTTTGACACGTAAATGAGATTGATGTGAAAATATTTTCGTAACGCATTCTTTCACCCGAGTACATTATACTTTAATTGCTAATGATACTCGGCAGATGTTTCCTTCTTTAGTATTCAAATCGATGTTGATAGATTAAAAAAACTACCGGATAGATGAAAACGCCAGCTGAAAGCAATAATCAAACACCCTTCGTGTACTTTGGAGATGCTGCGACATTCAGTCGAGGATCTAACGAGATTCTAAAAACTCATGAAAATCCTCCTTTAAAGCAAAACCCTACGACTGAGATAAAAAAGCAACAGTTCGAAAGCGTAACGTAAGGTTAAGGTGTCCCGAAACGAAGGTGTGCGGTGTCGGGGCAGGGTAGAGGGGGTCCCACGAGACAGGAAAACGCGCGCGCGCGCCTATTTTTCAAGCGCCCCGAGGACGACACGGCTAAAATAGAAGAAACGCATTATTGCATTGTCCGGTTTGATAGAATCCCAAAATCCTTCGGAGGTGGCCCGCGAAACGGGCGACGCGACCTGCGTAGTAATGCGCGAGCGGTGCCCTTCTCCCAAGGGCCCATGGTAACCCATCAAACTTTTAGCCGCAGACTCTCGACTACCTTCTTTTTTCTCTCGTATTTTTTCCCACTCTCTTTCTTATGCTTTTTTATTACTCCTTTATTTCTTTGACTCGCGCCTTCCCTCGTCCCTCGCGCTTACGATTTCTTTATTTATCGACAAAATAAGTGTGTGGCGCTTCCTCTACTGTTCTTTATTTAATCTGCTTGCCGTTCCTCAATTGTGCCTTGAGAAAAGGTTCGGCTCGCTCGGAAGAAAGCTGTTTTCAGCTGTAATAAAGCGCTAACTAGCAACTCTAATCCATAATAAATTATGGACCTGAAATTTTGTGAAATAACTTTTGTAACTGCGTCGCATTGTTGTGCGTGTACAACTGAAAATCGCTATATTATTACAAGAACGTATTTTTGCTATTTTAATCAAATTTTGTTTGGTATGCTTATGTATTTTAATGATGGATGTGTTGTTAATTTTCAAGAGTATTTTTTTTTTATATAACAAGTCTTTGAGAGGGTTATCTAGAAAAATCATTTACTCAAATAGTCTTCAAGCTAAGCGTAATCTTCTTCGTTGCCTTTATTTAAACGAAACTTCTAACTAAATATTTTTATTTATTTAGCTCTATTATTAAATTAACATTTTAAACACCCCCCCCCCACGCGCGCGCGCGCGCGCACACACACACACATGTGCACGTATTAAACTGTACTTCTTCTCGAATGAAAAAGACATTAATTATTTGCAAATCACCAATCGATCAAACTACAACGGAATGCACGAAATAAAATTCACTTGGTACTCTTAATGTTTTTTCTATATGTTACGCGTTCGTCAATACATATGAAAAGTTCTCGCCGATGAAGATAAAAAGTATAAAAGAAGAAAGTCGCCGCGAGCGAAGAGGTCAGGTGATGAATATTGCAGAGGGCGCTTATTGTTTCCGCTCACAAATCATCCACCGATGTCTCACGGGGTGCTCGCCTCGATGTTTTATTCCCGCGTATGTCCGATACTCGCCGTACGCGCACGAGAAAGGCGAGAGGTTGCGAAGGGAGAAAGTATGCGCGAATATTAGTCTTAGTTCTCGTACAGGAAGATCTTGCCTTTGTCATACGACTGACGGATGATTTTTATTTCGTATTCCGCAGTGGTCAATGTTGCGAAATGGAAAGATGAATTACGGATATTTGCTTGGTTTCTCTTTTATCAAAAACGGAAAGTCGTATTTTTTGTCAAAGTGCCAGTCCACTGGATCTTATACTTCTAGATAACATTTTCTAATATGTGTCGCCTTAGAGCGTGAAAGTTTTATTACTTCAAAAAGTCTGCACGTATCAAGATTTGTTATATATTTAATGAGATATTGTACAACTTACGATGATTTATATAGAACGTTGTATAAACTTTTATAAGCATATCTTGTTATATTTAAAAAATATCGATTAAAATTGTAATTTATAAAAATAGTTTTATTGCAGCTTCTTAGTTTATTTCAATTAATGTTCATAAAGCGAAGTTAGGAAACTAAGCTTCGAAAATTATCTCTCGAAGCTTTCAAGTCTTCGAACGCTATTCAATGGAATTACGAGTGCATAAACTATGATTTATTAATACTAAGTTTAAAATTTTTCACAATACGTAGCAGCTGTAAATAAAAAATTCATAGTTGTTTCGACTGATAAATAATATATTTCTGTGCAGAAATGTTTAATTTAGAGTTGACCTATTAATACGTCTATGAAGCTACATCGAGCTTTACAATTACAATTAAACATAAGAAACATTAAAACATAGAAGAACACTAGTACAAAAGTAAAATTGAGCAAAACCGAAAAATAGGAGATTCCAAAAATAAAAATCATGTTTCGCTCTATATATAGGCGATCTTATGTAGAATTTATCATCTAGCCCCGCGTGAATCCAGAAAAATGTTCTACGGTATATGTACGGACTGAGTAACAGCTTTTGTGTAGTTTAGGTATTTTTTCCGCTGCCTCTTTCCTACCTTTTTTTTCGATCACGAGTTGCAACCCCTGAGTGCTCCCGCGTGTAAGTTCACGTACTTTACGAGTGCGGTCGAATCGAGGTAGAGAGGGAGAGAGAGAAAACAGTTGCAAGAAGAAAGCAACTATATGACTCCTTTTGCCAATTCTTTATGATTTTTTTACGTTCATCCATTTCTGTAATAATAATTTTTCAAATAACCTGTAGATTCCTTTGCTAAATAATAAAGTTTCGAGTTGCACTTAAAGATGTGTCATTTGCTTGAAATTTTTATAGCAGTCACTACTCCATCAACTGCAGGAAATATTCATCTGGCATTTACGATGCAGATAAAACACAGTTAAAAAAACATATGTTCTCTTATTTTTAGATTAATTTTTTTAACCGTCTTTAAAAGTTTATCATCATCTAAAACTCCTTAATTTTGGATATTTATTGCAGTTGTACATTTGGACTCACAAGCAAATACAAATTGACTAATTACTTAACATCAAAACTCTGTAGTCATATAATAAATTTGTCACTTAATAATAAATATAAAAATCTACTTCTGAATATTCATTTCCCAAAAGAACACAATAATAAATTATTTCTTTAGAATGTTATTTTATAATCTACGTAATACCTTTCCTGAAAGTCGAAATATAAAGATCTTTCAATTCGATTGGAATTAATACAAAATGTTACTCTCGAAAACTCATATATAATTTCCACGGTAACAGCTAAGCGAATTTTCAACGATGTACCATAACCTAACATCGTTCGTTCGCTACAAGAATTGTCGAACTCCTCAAATTCCGTGATAACTGTCCATGCATGTAAATTGCACTCGAAACTCCCAAATCGCAACTGCTTATGCAGAAGCGGAGACAACGCGGTCGAACGAGCGTCTCTGAGCTCTGAGCTGTACATCGACGAATAATTGCGAATTCTCTTTCTGGTTTGGGAAATCCCTCGTGAATCGGCATACAGAGCCAATTGAAAGACGTTTTCATTGACTCGCCCTCCACCCTCTCCACCGCCTCGTCAAATAAGAAAAGTTTCGACCAGTTAGTCTACTTTTCGAGTTCGACTCGGTAACGCTGAACTTCGAAAAAGCTGAACCCGATGGTGATATCGAGTCGAGAAATTCCGTGAAATTCTTTATACATAAGACGGAGATCTTGCGCAGACATTAGATATCGGTACGATAGGACGTATGCAAATACGGTTAACATCGTTCTATTTACACAGGTTTTCGATGTACGTACACTTGCACACAACATGCGTACGTGTTTTGTCGAGCGGGTAATTCAATCCGGTTCGTAGTGCCCCCTCAAGTTAAATAGTATAATGGCCAATTTAAAATGTCCCGCGGAGTATACATCTTAGATCGGTGTCTGCCTCCTCGTGTGTGCGTATCCCTCGTGGCATACGTGTGGACCATGTGTTTGAACTGGTCCGTCCCGGTAAAAGTAACGTCGCCTCATGGAGGCGAAACGAGTGAACTAACTCCACGACAAGGACGACGTCGACGACGACTGTGACGAAACCACTTAAACCCCATGGGCTTCAACTTTGAATTGTGCCGGAGCTACTGCTTGGCCGTGTTTTCTCCATGCGTTACAAGGCCGCGGGAATTACCTCTTCGTGTCTTGCGTACTTCCTTGAGAATCCCGCCACTTTGCAAATGCAAGAGATTTCTTTGCTAGCGTTTTTATTAGCTGTGCAAGGGAAGACTTTTGCTTACTCTTTAACAAATTTTTATGGCTGGATGCTTTTCTTGGGTTAAGGTGCATTTACGAGACTCGCTAGATTAAAAAGATCAGGATTTATTAGAATCAGACAAACTAATAGAAAATCTGTTCAACGTAAATATCAGGTAAACACAAGTAACCCTACTTACGTAAGGAAAGACATGAAAATTGATTACTAAATAAAATAAATCCACTATTAATCTTCCAGGATTCCGTACTAAACAAAGCTACCTATTAAGCTACCTAAACAAGCTTATCTCTCGTTACGTGACTCGATGTCAAAGTGTCGAAATTGACAAAGAATAATATTTGGAAACATGTAATGCCACGTTCTTTTCCCAAGATGGAAAAATACGAGGCCCCGACAAATACAGCACACAAGCAGAATATAATTGACCAATGCTCGCTCTTGATATTGTCCTCGTGCATCGTTTGGAAGAATCCATATCAGCCGAGAGATTTCTTTTGTTAAGCGAACAAAGTGAACCTTCGGTCGGATCTCCCATCTCGCTCGAACGGTAAAGGGAAATATTTAAGAAGCTCGTATACTAACCACCGCCGCTACCTCGGAGCGCATACATACATGCAATGCTGCGACACATTGGAAAGAGGGACTTTTTGTACGTAAAAAACTGCATGAATTCTAAATTGACCCTCCGCGAATCCCGCGTGGCACAATTTGAGTTAAGTCCGCTGCAGAGAACACGACGATAGCAAGGAACAAGAGGGGCGAGGGGGTTGTAACTCGATTAAAAATCTCGCCGACGCATTGTCTTCTCCCTTTGGAGAGTACACCCACGCCTTGGGGTACAGACAATTTTCAGGAGCACGGCAAACTTCGTAAAAATTTATAAAAACACATACATTACGCTCGCGCGAACAGCGGCCTTGTTCTTACTATCGTAACAGACTTCAATTATCCGAAATGCATCGCCGTCGTCAATAGATTCGTCATCCTTCTTCGTTCTTCCAAGCGGTTGAAGCCTACTGTTAATTATGAAAATTTACAAGTTTTCAAAATTTTCAAAACTCTTGATTTATTAACTTGTGCTATCAGGCTTACCTAGATTATTCGTAATTGGATGAAGTTTGATCCGCTGTTCTCCCTTTTTCTTTCACATGGAAGCCGTTCGATTCGAATCGATGCAATATTATTTTTTCGTATAATTGCGGACTTGTCTTTCCGAAATTCAATCTTAAAATCACGTTTTACAGAAAGAAAATATAATATACTTACGCGATTCTCTCCTTTCTAAAACAAAATCAGAGAGAAGACCAAGTTGGCATACGTAAATTCATTTTGTACCCGAGAGAAAATTTAATCAATAACCCATTTAACAAAAACGAAATGAAAATCATCTTACGTATACAGTCATTTGGAGGAAAATAAAGTTTTTAATTTTGTTGTCATTGCAGTAATTCGACCTCAATTTGTTCCAAAATCCGATTAAAAGCGAGTGTCTCGTAAAAGGCATTTGACTTTTTGCACGTGAAATCTAGGAGACTCGTTTTGCGAGAAATACTTCCAAAAATCATCCGCGAGTAATAACCGTTGCTCGGAGATAAAAAAACGGAGATAAAAAAACTTGATTCGCGCGCACCGAGAGGACGAAAGTCCGCCATAATTTTTCACCTGTCCGTCTCGATTTTGCCGACCCCAGCCACGCGCATATATTTTCACCAGCACATCCCCGGAAGAGAAGTACACCGCGTAGCCGCGCAGACAGATGAACGTGGCACTGAGAAATAAAAATGGCGCTGTCGCTCCCCATATTAAGCGCGAGCGAGTAACAGACCAGAGGACACCCTCGGGGCTTCGCTTCGCGGAGGACAGCGAGACGCTCGCACACATTTAAATAAAACATCGGCTGGACGGCTGCAATTCTCTCGCGCTCTTCTTGCAACAAATTAAGCTGCAGCCGGCGACGGTCCGACGTTTTTCCGAAAGAGACGAGCATTTGTCAAACGACAGGCGGCACCGCCACACCGTCCACCGGGACTCCGATATACTTTCGAGGAGTACGCGCGTATTTTATGGATGGAGAGATAAAGTCGCGTGGAATCGAGTACCGACACTGCAGTACTCAGTCAGTGCTTGGGCAGACCAGCGGACGGAACGGACAACGTGCTTGCGAGCTGGATACTGATCTTCTTCGAGTGGACCGACATTTTCCGAACAGAATTAAGAAAGTACGAGTCGAGCTAAGTTTTGATCAGTTGTACGATCAAGCTGATGCGATCGAAATTTAATTATTGATCTGTATCTGGCATTTGGTAAATTCATGGTTTTTTCCTACCTGGAGTCTGATCTTATTTAAAATTTATTTCCCATTTCCATTGTACACTCTTGTTTTCTCACGTGAGCCGTTATACTAATGTAAATAAACGTAAAGCCTGTTATAAAAAGAATTTTAATTTGTCGTGCTTACGTGTATTAAAATAACTTTTAATTGAGTTTTCATGTAAACAATATTATTTTATCGGTAATAATAAGAGCGTAAATCAAATTTGCAAATTCACGTGTATTCGAAGAAAACCATCTTGTGAAGATATTGGAAAGAAATTTCAGCACTTTTATCATGTTCAACCATATATAAGTTTTGATCATTACTTCAAAAGTATTCGTAATAAATATTTTGGAGCGATTCCTTCTAAAGAAACAGTTTGTATTCGATGCTGCTCATCGCATCAAAACAGATAGTTGACAAAACTTGAATTAATGTTGCCCATATACATATATATTGCAATGAAGATTTGAAGATGATTGGGATTTTGTTAGCTTAAAGAATTTACGTAAATAAAAACCGTTTGTTTATTTGTTAATTACAACTGGATTAACATTTACAATTTTATTGAATCATTCGAAATAAACTCGAGCTTCAGCAATTGCTCAATCGGCTTGAAATTCAATATAAACTTAAAAGTCTTCCGTTAGGATATCAAAGTAAGTGCGTCTTTTCTCCTCCAAAATAGCTCCAAGGCTATTTTGACGCAAAGTCTGGCAACCGTTATAAGATACATTTCCATACGAAAAAGCACTTGATCAACGAAAGACCCACCACTCTCCGCAAAATTCTCCACCTTCTCAACTGCCACAAAGAAAAACCGCAGACTTTGGGTCCGGAGCACCGTGAAGAGGTCCATAGAGTCGCCCCGATGCAGCAGCCAAAACGTCACCTCGAATAGCGGGAGAAAAAGGACCGGAGCCGATCTCGTGATCCACGGAAACGTATAAAAGAAGCCACCTCGATGCGTCGAGCGGAGAAGGTGGAGGAGGCCTCGTGGGAAGGGCGAAGACGATTAATCAGCTGTTGGCAAGCCGGCCGCCCCGAGAAACGTCCCAGGGGTGGCGACTCGCACAACCTTCGTCTCTTCTACCCTTCCCACTTCTGCCCCTGGTCTTTTCTTTCGTGCCTCCTTCTCCAGCGTCGTCGATCGCTTACGATCCCGGAAAAATGCCGATTCCTCGTTCCGAGGAAGACGCGAACGCGCGTCGACCACGGCGACCTGACGCGAGCTGCACGCGAAGCCCGTGTGTGGCCAGGAACAACTGCGACGATCACGATGACTCGGCGAACTGTCCAAATATTTATCCTTCCGAATGAATCACAGCGGAGAAAAGGAGGGGAGGTACCGAGTCGAGCCACGTTACAGGTACACGCCTCGAGGAGCTTTTTCCACTGGTTTACTGTGACTTTGTGGGAAAGGTGTTTCCAAACACTCGGTGTATGCTGCAGCTGCCCAACACCGTCCATCGCTTTCACTAGTAAGCCGATGAACAGCTCAGCTTTTTCGTATGGAGCCAGTGTAAGAAAATTTTAATTCGGAAATTCATCGAAATATCAACTAGTATTTTATACAATTTCTAATAGTTTTTTTCCCTTTTAAATTCAACGATTTTCAAACGCGAAGAAGAAAAAGATAATAGAAAAACCACATAATTGCAACAAGGGGGACAACATTGTAAATCGTTTAATTGTGATAATAGTTTTAATAGGACTTGAAGCTTATTACTTAAAGACGTAACTACATTTTCTCTTAAATGTAATACGGTGAATGAGTTTCTTACTTTTCCTGTAAATTGCTTATGTTTTCCTATTGTCTAATTGGGCATTATGATACGGAGAGAAAGATATTTTGGACTTCAACTCTTCAAATGGAGATACAGATAAGAGAGTTGCGTAAAGAAAAAAAATTTTTTTTCAATTACATAACGGAAGAAGCCTTTGTAAATTCAGTTTATTTAATGCACAAAAAATAATCTTTGGAAATGAAGTAGCTCGTACATTTTATCAATTTAACAAATACAATCCATCGGAAAATAGATTACTATTTTACAAAGTCTACGCATAGCCGTAGGATACAGTGTGTACTAACTACGTTTAGCGTATTAACATCGGTTAATACATTAGTTGTTTAAAAACATATTGTTATTCAGAAATATATCTTTAGAGTTAAGATGAAGTAATGGCGAGTCTGATTCAATTTTAAACTTTAAATGGCAATTTAAAATCATGCTAATGTTAGTTCGCGTATTGGTATTGCTATTATTAATTACTGATTTGATTGAAATACATTTAAGAAAACCGGGGAATAAAATTTTGTTGAAAATTTAAGACGAATATCCCAATGAGTCGAAACGAAATTCCCGTTGAAAAAATTCACCTTTACTCGAAATGTGTCCGCCGAATAACGCAAATTTCTCTGAGTAAATAATTAAAAGCGAATAAATCATAAAGGCACGCATGAAGCTACTGCCGTCAGCATACGTAAATCAAAACTTTAACTATTCGAGGAGAGCGATTGATATCCAATGGTCGAAAAAATGTTTCTACAGGAGTAGAAGTGTAAGCGACACGCGCATGAATACCTTGGATGAGTCGTGCCATGTACGCATTTTTTCGCAGGAGTCGCGCACGAGTACCAAGTTAAGATTTACGCGAGTTTCACATTCGGTGTTTGCACGAGTAGCAAAAACAGGCAGTGGAAGAACGATCCATCATTTACCCGCCTCCGGACTCGAGCAAAAGTATCCACGTAATCCCGTTTACATCCTGCTCGGGGGCAGCCAAGGAAACTTTCGGAAAAACACAAGTTTTTTCTCTTTCTCCTCCTCGTTTACCGTCTGTCAGTTTGTACAGGTTAGAAAGCCTTCTTTGCCTTTTCTTCTACTTTCGCGTTTGCCTTTTCTTCTTTTACTTAGTGTACTTCATTTTCGTGAATACGAAATGCTTTACTTCTTCGACTATGATAAAGTCGTTATTAAGATCTAACACGATTATATAGCTGTGCTTCCAAACTATTTAAATATATGGTTGCAGATATGTGTCGAAAAAATTAGCGGTGAACGATAAATGATTACAGAGATCTTACGTTTACATATCGTTTTACGCCTTGTAATATCGAATACATAAAATTATGAGAGTGTATCGCTCAACTTATCAATTTCTAATAAACATATTTCCAAAGTGTCTATCGCACGAGGAAACAACCCAAGCCAACTGGTTTTCTAATGAATCATATTGTCCACACCACCGCGTAATTCAAGTATCTTAATAAATAGCGTTACATTAGATTATTGTAGCTGAGTTAGCAAAAACTACAAAAATTCCGTCGAGACTTAATTGACAAGAAAACGACTTACCTCGGGCAGTATTTCATTTCACTTTGGATTATAAGTAATAAAAGGAAAATAAAAAAGGCGAATGGAGGTAAGAAGAAAAATGTCGTAATGAATATTTCTCCGCTGCTTGGATTATCATGGCGGATGAGATTGCGCTGTGAATCATTGATGAAAGCTGTCGACCGCAAGGAAAGCGCACGCATGAAGAGTCGACCGACTTTGAGCGGCTGCTCGCGATTTTTCTTAAGGGATGTAAACTTTCCCATCGCATTAGTTTCGCCTTCGTATCAGCGGAGATTTTTCTACTTTAATTTTGCATGCATCGCGCAAGCACACTTTTCTCATTTTCAGAATTACTCGCGTAACCGCGAAATGCGCTGCTCGAATTTATGGAGGCACGCGCTTGATTCACTTACGGCACCGCATCTTTCACCGCATCTTTACAAATACAATTTCAAATTACATATTTACATCGAGACATTTCTTAAGTATCGAGCATGACTTATTAAGCACGTTCGGAGCAATATTATTACCGCCAATTGCTACATTACCAAAGGCATAAATTCCTAATATTACGAAGTCTTCACCGCTTTGACTTTACACAATTTATCCGCGGTTATTTTACGTTTCACTTTTCGTATTTAAAATTAAATACGGAACTAAGATTTAAGTTCAAATTTAAGAATCGTCAATACACGAATAGCAAATCTTGCAACAGTTAGGAGGAAAACATTGAAGCGTGTGTGAGAGAGAGAGAGAGAGAGAGAGAGAGAGAGATAAAAATAATCTACGTAAAAAGTTACTACAACAGACAGTCATCACCTGTTTTTCTTCTCTTTCTCCACCGTTATTTTGTCTTTTTCTACCTAGTTCTTCTATATATAAATAAATATGCTCACTCGAAATTTTCCAGAATTCTTTGGTATTGCTTTGATTTTGTACATACACAACGACCAATAAAAGTGATCATATTTTTTAGTAATCGCACAAAATTTTAATCCTATTCATCATTGGCTTATAACTTCGGTATTGACGTTGATATTAAATATTAAATATCGATGCAACTGTGTACGCCCGACGATTTTCATTTCTCATCACGGAAGAGCCTACAACGACAATTACCGATAAGTACACCAAGGCTGCTGCTCGAGTAACAATTGACGCACCGAAACGAGGCTGAATAAAGCGACGTACACGTACATCCCCGCACCCGCCACCACGCACCAGAAAAATCTCGTGCGTCATTTGTTCAACGTCACTCCCCGCGAGCTTCTCTCGCGAACAATCGGTACGCGCGCATCGCTCTTTTCTCCTCCTATCCAGGCATGCATCCGTCTCACTTCGACCCCGTGCGCGTTCGCATCCCTTTTTTCCCTCGTAACAATTTGCGCACTCGCTCGAGTCCTCGGGGAATTATCTGAGAGGGGTCGACCTTATGACCGGGTAGAGGAGCGCGGGATACGCGATGCAAGAGTCGACGGTCTTTGCCACTTCCAGTCGACCAACGTCATTATCCACCCAACCTGCATCTTTTCTCGGGCGCCTGCATCAGAATTCATCGAGTTCTTTTTTTCGAAAGGAGTGCAATCAGCCACCCGAGGGGTGTATCCTATTCATTTTCTCTGATTAAAAGCCCAGGGCGCGAGCTGTTTGCAATTATTTGTGGAAACGGGAAAAACTGCATTTTTACAATGATTTAATTACAGCTTAATGGATACGATAAAATTCGAATGCAGTTACGGGGTGGCATTGGACGTTTGACAAGCAAATGTAAAGTACACAGTATGCGAGATTATAACAATCATCGAGCGAAATACCAAACTTTTCAACATTTTTGTTCGTATCGAAACATCGAGTCTTAAAAATTGAATCCTCTCTTCTAACATCACTCGCGGGCGACCGGATCTTCGATGGCAAGGACGTTAAGTGCTTTCCAAAGGGGCTCCCTGCATTTTCTTTCAACGAGATAATTTACTTAATCTCGTAAACGCGTTTTCCCCACGAGTCAACCCTCGACCCTTGTCCTCCAGGGTGACTGATGCCACCCTGAGGCATCGAAGAGCGGCAGAAATTCAAAGTCTGGCTCGCGACTGCACGGATCCGCGAGCCCAGGAAAAGACGAGCGCTGCAGCTGCAGGTGCTCCCTCCGCGTTCCGACGTCCGGGCTCGGCGAACCATCGTCGAGTTCTCCGGTCGCGCGAGGGCGCGCCGCAGGAGTTCCGATGCGCCTCGACGGGGGCGCGCGTTCACCACCTGCAGCCGCGGTTGCGCGGACAGCCTCGCGGGGGCGTGTCCGGTGCGCCCGCCTTCGCCTCAACCCCCACCCCGAGTACGAGGTCAGGGCGTGGGGGAGGTCGCCGCACCTATGCGCCTCGCGTTGCACCTTGGTCGCCTTCTTGATTCGCGCGCCGACGCGGCTTAAGGTACGACGCCGGCCTTCTCACCTTTTCCTTCCTTTTGCCGCCTTCGGTAAGCTTTATAAATTGCTCGAGATTTTGAGCGCCCGTAGATGAGAAACGGGTATTCCATACGCCAAAAAGGTCAATAGCATTCGATGACTCTGGTTCGAATACCCGAGAGCCAGCACTTAGGGGCTTTGGCTCGGGTTGCATTTCCTTTTAAAAGCCCATTGATTTAAGTAAATACCTTTCATCTATTCTTCCGTTTGTAATAGTTATTCTGACTTATTTGTAGGAAATGCACGCGTTGATCACTTTCATTAGGGTTTAATGTCAATCGTTTGATTGCTGTGGATCCATAAAGCTGAAACCTAGAGCTTCAACGGCTCTTATACAATTTCTGATGATTTTAAGTCGACAGAAAGGATTATAATTAGAAAAAGTGATCCAACCGAAGTCGCTGAATACAGATTGAGAGAACGAATCCGAATGTTTGTGATTGGTCGTGTACCGATTGTTACGCAAACCCTTCGCTCAATTAAAAATAATTCATCAACGCGTGTGGTTCAGCCACCGTTTTTACGAGTAACGTCGCGTGCATCTCGTTTGTTTTAAATAATAATTTATAATCAAAGACAAGAATGTCGATGCAAAGATTTCTAATATTCGCGATTAAAAGGAGCGAACGAGGAGCTACAGTCGTGCATTATATAAGACCGACATGGTATGCTTCTCGACGCCCTCGTACAGTCCGTTGGGAACGTAAGCAAGATGCGAAGGCGAGAAACGACGTGGTGTACTTTCATCTATCAGGTTGCGCTTTGAGATGACTCTTGAATTCTTCGAGCACAACGCACTCGAAAAAGCATTCGCTTTTTCGCAACTTCTCTACTTTCGACATTGCAATGCACGAATGCGACTTCGAATAGTAATGCACTCGGCTGCGGATACTCTTTTCGTGCTACAAATATTAGGTGCTGTCGGAAATACAAGAGAAATATTCATCAAAGCTAAATAACGGGTAGTGCTGTTACGTTATTATGCTAAACCAATGTTATGCATTAACCGTTGTCGGTAACATAATTTTTTATTCACTTTTGCAGTTATCATCGTATTATCCTGATAATGACGATGATATTGATCGTACGCTTATGTCTTATGCAATTTTAAATCATTCATTCTATTGGAGATTCATGAAGATTTTATGCAATTGCACAATAAAGTATTCCTTAAGTTTTAGAATTCTCAAATAAGTTACTTTAATTTATAGATAATTATTATACATCATTTTGTATCGAAGCCACTATTTTTTTTGTTTGTTATCGCAAAATATAAAATAATGTAGGAAGAAACGGTATTGTATCCGATGCATTAATATATATGTCAATAATTTCAATTTAATAAATGCCTGTTCCGTACGATTTTAAAGTAGAAAACTGGTCGTTGCGAATAAAAAATGAGTAGGCAATGAGATCAAATTTTAAGTAATTCCTATAATTAATGTCAGATTTTAAGTTGGATCCTTCTTATATTTCTCTCTAAATTAATCTTAAAATTTCGCGTGAGATGGACAAAATAGTCTAATCTAGTTCCGTATAAAGCATGCAAGTAATTGAAGTACTTACGCACAAAATCCTTGAATAAACAATAGCTAATGTTCCCTCTGATTTGTAATGCGAAAGAACTCGAGAAAAAAGGCGAAGATGCAACCCTCGATGAAGGCTCAAAAGGAAGATAGATAAAGTAGAATGGGTCTGTCGTAGAAAGTATGTTTTTTGCAAAGGAGACTGGTAAAGCCGCAGAGCCATAACGGGACCTGAAATGGGGCAAAAAAGAAGAAGCGACGAAAGAAAGAAACGAAAGAAAAGAAGCAGCACCATCGAACGAACGCATCAGTGGCGTCTTCAATGTGACGGAACAAGCAACTCGAGAGAGCGACGATACAAAAATCAGGGAATATCACTCGGGGGAGCCTTCGTCGTTGGTAGAAGGAAGACATCGGCCGCTCCCCGAATGCGCAAGAAAGGACGGAGCAAAGCGTATCGGTCGAACTTTATCCAGCAGCCGCCCCGGGGGCAAGTGGTGCTTCGACTCAGCGGTGTCGTGATTTCGCGAAACGCCGAATTAATGGGATTGGTTGAGACCAATCAAAGTCCTACGAAAGTGCCAAGGTGGTTAACCCCGCGTAATGGAGGCCGGCCCCAAAGGGGTCACCCCTGTTTTCCCTCTATAAGTATACCTGGGTTCGCCTGCTTTCAGCTTTGAAGTAAGACAGCAATCTCGACGGTAAATAGCTTTGTTCAGTGGTACGATCTAACTTCATCGATACCGCACGGATTCACACGCTTTCACTTAAGCTCGTAAGACCGTGCGGACGATTGAGTCTTATGATGCAGACTCGAGAAAAGGTGCGACGCTTTGTTTCGATTGCTGATATGCTAATTCACTGTAGATCGATAATCTGAAAATTATTCGACAACTCTGCAATAATAACAATTCTTTGGTGCATATGCTGAAATGCGTAGCCTCATTCGAGCGTTATGATCGATTCGTAATTATGTGATGATATTATTATTATTATTAGTAGTAGTAGTACCATTACTATTACTATTACTATTATTACTATTCTAAGATTACATCAACCATTGAAATTTATTGAGCTTCCAAAACTATTTACCAGTTGTACTTTTATTTTTCAAGTCCTCGATTTACTTAATGAATTCGAAATAAACATTATCATTCGTTAATCATTCGTTTATTGTATTAATCTGACAATGATTCAATTATATTCAATTGCTTTCAAACTATTAGACAATCTTATAATTCACAATTATGTAACTCATTTATCTATGTAGATTAACTCTCGTGAGAAGGCGAAATGATAAAACTATTATATGTAAATTAAGTTTTCGAATAATAGTTTATGTCGCGTAATAATTCAGTAATTGAATACTAGAAATTTTCTCAGTTTTAAAGCATAAGACTTACAACCAAACTACTAAATTAAAGTAGGTTGACCATGTTTAGCTACTCTTAAAACCCCTCTAAAAAACAAAATATTAATTATCAAAAAATATAATTTTAACATTTTCTTTTAGTTACGAATTTTCAAAACTTCCATTGATAATAACATTCATTAGCGGTATAAAGTACAATTTCCGTACGAATAAAAACAATCCAAAAGTTCAAAGCCTATATTTCATGCAAAAATGGAAATTAAGTATGAACTTGAAAGTGCATTGGTTAACAATATTTATGAAGGTACATTTGCAAGGAAATGATTGGCGAGAGGAACAAATTTATACGAGTAATTTAGCAAGTACATTATTTAACTTTACCTCTTTTATCATTATTTATGTATTACACTGTAATGCATAACGTAATTTGTAAAGAGATTGGAGGTATTTGACATTTTATCGATGTTATTAATTACGAGATTACTAAAAGCAATAAGTATTATCGATTAATATTGGGAAAAAATTTCAATTTTGTTAATGATTTTTCTCTAATATTAAATTAGTTTTAAATTATTGCGTTATTGAATTTTATTATAAATTGTACTTTGGTGTAAATAAAAAAATTAATACTTATTTACATCTTACTTACATTAACTCGATCTTATTTACCTAATCATGATGATAGAATTATTGATGCAAGAAATGTAACTCACGAATGAGACTTTTTTATAATTATAATTATAATGTAAATGTTTTCCTATAATTACGGTCTACTATTTGTTTTACTCGATACTCTGTATTGTCGTCATTCGCAATACTTTTACGTAAAACTCGTAAATATCGAGATAAGTTTATAATAAAATTAATATCAATTATTCAAAACTTTGAAAATAAAATTTATATTATTTGTCGGTTTGAAAGAAGCTCTATAGCAACGTTAGAAAAATATTTATATTGTACATTAAATAAAGTTTCGTTTCAAATACTTATAGATATTTTGCGAGATTGTGAAACGTCTCAATTTATTATTATAATATGTATTTAATATAATCCGAAAACATTTATTTTGATTTAATACATATTTATTGCACAGATCTACCGTTCCAGAAAAAGTAATAAAAGATGATGATAAATTTTCAAAGGAAAATTTAGAGTTAACTGCTCATAAGTAGTACCTTACAAACAAAAAATAGTTGCCATAATAAATGACTACCTACTTACTTTTTAGCCCACATAAGTAAAAAGCAGTCGAGTGGAGTACAATTCTATTTATCAAATGTACGTTTAATTTTTTCGTGGCCAACGTCGTACATCATTTGAACGTATGGCGCGCGTGATCCGCACACAAGCAACTCTAACACTGAAAGGCCCTGGCGAGCATATCAGACGTGGCGAGATTACTGTATTGGAGAAAATTCACCAGATGAAATGAAAAGGCGATATTTTTTTCTCATCTCTGTCTGCTCGATCGCACTGATAGATCGAGAGGGATTTTACAACAATAGTTTTGGCCTTGAGAAATAAGTGTTGCAGCCTTTAGAGACTTTTCATCCTTTTTAATTTATTAACAATAGACTTTTATACAGGCGGATGCAACATGTAATAATTTTAGACGACCAGTAAAAGTCGGATGAATTAATTTAAAATATAGGGAAGTGCGCGTATTTTTAATAAATAAATGCATACAATTATAATGTATAATTTGAAAATCTTTCTTTCAAAATCACGTTTATCTATTTGCTCCGTTAGTTAAATTTATGATATTCATAAATTATAGACAGAATTTTTATCGAAACTTTCATTACATTCTAAATATGAATGTAATTCTAACACTTAAATCTCTACACGGATATTTTAATGAAATCATACTTAGTATTACAGTACCATCAGCACCGAATCACAAAATCAGAATATTTTTACAAACTTGTATTCTTATAGATTTGTCATTTAACACAGTTTTTCACAAAAACTAAGCAAATTGTATAAAATAAACTTTTATAAAATCACATTATAAACTATTTCTTAGGCTGTGAACTCTTCCATATCTTATACTTAAGAATTCAAAATTAGCGGAAATTTGAATATTTTATACCATTACGTTAACATTTATTCTAAATTATAAATAATTTAAATACTACTGTATTGAATAGCAATATCTTTTCACAATACAATATAATCAGTCAGTATATAGAATTTAATAATTTAATCTAAAGTTAGTGTATACAATATAATCGTGTAGTATCATAACAAAGTATCCGTAATCATTCAATTCGGTATTTTAAATGAATCTTTAAGCTTGTTTTCGTATTATATACAGGTATCTTCTAGAAATTTGATAATACCCACTAACATTGAACTTATATCCATTCACGCAGACATAAGAAAATTTACGCGGTTAATTCAAAAGAAAGTATACAGGAATAACTTAGACAGAACGACGACGACGACGACGTCAACGATGTGATCGAACAACTTGGTATGCACTAACATGAGTTTATCTCAAAGCGCAAGCAAGCCATTTACGTTTTTTATATATATATACAGTGATCCCTGTTTATCTCTCTCTCACTCACTCTCTCACTCTCTCTCTCTCTCTCTCTCTCAATCTCTTGCCTCAAAAGTGAGAAGAAGATTCTACTGCTGCTGCGGCTCAGCTCTGAGAAATTATGGCTCTTGTCACGGCTGTTCATTTGTAGATGGAGTTTTTGCTCCCTGAGGAGGCTGCCCCAATCACGAGCCGCGGAAATTGCAGCAAACCCACCACCCACCCTCTGCAACCTCTCCTTCTGGTTCTGCGTTTCCCCACCCAATAGCCCCCTCATAGACCTCCACCCCTCCTAGTAGCTCCTATGCTTCTTCTCTTTTCCAGTGTCTTTCTTTGTCTCTCTCTCTCTCTCTCTCTCTCTCTCTCTTTGGTACTTTTCTCATCCCCAATCGCTCTACCTTGCGCGAGAATCCACCCCTTTTCGCTGAAGCGACGACTTACACTCCTTTTCAAGTGCTACTATATCTTTCTGCGGATCTATCGACGCTTCTTTTTCGCGCTCTTCCTTTATTTACTCATCTGTTCATTTGAATATCGTCGTTCTGTTTTTGAATTTTATCCCAAGTCGACCTATTTATTGTTTACAAATTTAGCTGTTCTACAGCTAACTACATTTTCTGTAAGAAAATGAAGTTAACGAGTAAATGGCTAGAACTTATTATTAAATATAATGAGGTCCTAAAAGTGCATTCAATACATATTAGTCTTGTGTGCAGCAACAAAGGATCATCACCTTCACTACTAAAAAGATAATTTTATCATTTGACAAAACTATAAACCAACTGTTATTTATACCTCTATAGGTACCTAAAACTATACAGTTTATTAGCTTTTAAAATCTTGTGTAATTACATCACTATTTGTCCCTCTACTGCATCTGCGTGGATCTATTTATATTTTTCTCATCTAATTATTTCCGCAAGTGTAACTCTTTAAAAGAAACTCAATATAAAAGTTTTGTAAAGATAAAATGATTTCTAGACTTGTTGATTACGGTAGATATTCTTCTTACGGTGTAATTCGGTAACGAGGAAACACTATCACGATAATTACATTAAATTAATCCTTATTACAACTTACTTTTCACCATAATTAACGGAATATCATCTATGACTGGATATATTTTTAAGCATTCATTTTAAATATTAAATCGATACAATTGGCAAAGATCGTCATAAAACAAGATTCCTTTTCAGGTCTTGAATTTTCATCACTTCCTTCCCCGTATTTATCTTTTTCTACGTTTCATCGTATACTTTTTGTGCCTTTATACTCATTTTTCTTTTTCAAAGACTCGATGCTCCCGAGTAATGATTTATCGAGTCGCATCAAGAAGTTTGGAGTTATATTTCTTCAATTGTCGTATTGCTTCATCCATCGACGAGTTTCATACGCGCAGCTTATTTATAATGTGCAGACACAGAATGGAGAGGCGTGACATCGAAACTAACACGCGCCAATGCACCCGATTACTACAGACGAGAGGCGCTGTTTACTCACGGGGCTTTGAATAAATGGGTAATAACGGCCACTGAATATATATTAAGCGAGAATTGAAAATTTACGCACTCAATAATTGGTTATTAAAGCGAGATCGAGAGCAACCAACTTTTCTTTTTTTCCAACCTAATGATAATTTAAAAGCAGGATACGTTTGGAACTGTAAAGGCTATAATGTAATTAAGTAGGTACCGCACTGATTTTCATAAGAGCACGTTTGCTTATGAATTTGCATTTTTATTCAAGCTTTCAAATTTTTTGAGATATTAATATTACTTTTCGAAACAAAACCATGTGTTTCAAATGAAAAACGAATTTAGCGGTAAATTTTTAAAGATTAAGTTTAACATAAAATTTCAACATACCAATAGAAAAGTAATTGAGCACAGAATTATGTTAAAATAAGTTCGAGTTAATTAGATAACATTTAAATACGCGATAAAATTCAAATACATCTAGAAGTTATAATTCAATAGTACAGAGTATTCTTATTAATTTTTATACAATCTCCACGAATAAAAGTACATGGAAATAAACTTTGTTACTTCAAACTTGGAGATGAATATATTTTAAAGTTTTCTATATTTTTGTACGAATCCAGAAACTATACTTCAATTCTATAATATAAGTTGAAAGTATCGATGAAAATAATGAAATAAACCAAGTTTATAATGAAAATAAAAAATACCTTTTAATAAACGAAACGACGCTATATTTTATAATATTAAATTTTAATAATAATGGAAACTATGTGGTATAAGTTTGAGCAAAGGAAAAAGCTTCTGTGGAACACCTCATCCAACAAAGGCGGTACATATTACTTAAATAGCGATCACAAAGACAACAGACGTGTAAAATAAGAAGGCGAGATGAATTCAGGGTAATACAATCTTAGCTGGCTTAGTGGGTGACTCGTGCAAAAGGAAATTATACCTCGACAAAAGGAAATATAGCGGAGACGACGATCCTACGGTGGCTGAATCAATCACGTTCACGAGCGCAGGAGACGTAACGAAGGCATCAACTGATGACACATTTTAATATCTTAAAAAGGTGGGACTGGCAGGTGCGGAGAGTATATGAATCGAGCAGAAGGCAAAAAGAGGCGCTTTCTGTCTCTCTCTCTCTCTCTCTCTCTCTCTCTCTCACTCATCATTTTGAGATCTCGCGAGCGCGCGAAAAGACTGTCTTCTGCATTATCTTATGCGGATTTTTCTCTTTATTCCTTGCACGATGAAAAGCCAACGTAGCTGCTTAGGAGCCAAGAGCGAGAGCTGAGGAAAAGGAAGCAGAGGAACAGAGAGAAAAGAAAAAATAGGAGTTGCTCGAAGTGATTCCCCTGGTGACGGCTGGCGTGATGATTAAGCTCTCGCATTTTAATCAAAGAATCGGAGTGAAAAGTCTTGTAAAGAGCCGCAAAAAGCTACGATAGGATTGTCCGCTTGATAAATCGAATCGCTTCGCTTCGAGGCACTGATAGTAATGTGCGTCTACCTGGTTATATCTTACACTTCGATGTATTTAAGCTTCCGCGCGATGCCGACGCCTTACTTTTTTTCGTCTTACTTTGGTTCATATAGAAATCATGATTCCGTATTCCAATGGCATCGTCGTCGTATTTATCCCAGGACTGATGTAACACTTAGCACTGATTCTCTGATTAAATCGCGGCTCAAGGGATGATTTGCGTGCATTCGGCAGACGAATATTTGCATTACGTAATTTTATGCAGAGAGATTCTTGTGAATTGATGAAGACATAAAAGCGCGAAGAAGAAAAATTGATTAAAATGGCAGGGAAGTTTCAAGTGTGTAAATGAAAAAAATCTCTAGCCGTCTTTTATTTATTTTTTCGAGTGAACATTTGACATAAAACTATCATTTTATCCGAAAGAAATTGTACGAGAAACACTTGAATGACAGACGATTGAAATTTTTTACTCGATACAAACAATTTCAATGATACAAATTTTAACGACTTAAAGTCTTTGATTTCTTTATTATTTTAAAATTCGTGTAATTATGCTTTTAAATGGTTTAATGTTATTATTCTCCAACAAATGTTTATTTTAATTTCATAAAGTCATACTTTTAAAATCCAATCTTCCAATTTCATGTATTTTTCTATTGTACATTTCTGTACATTTGGATAATCTTCTGAACATTCGCATGTGAGTGCAAGAGTATGTGTATAGGCGTGTATTAAAAAGTTAATATTCTTGTAACACTAAATGAAGTGAGTATTGAAACAATGTTTCAAACAAAAACTTATTGATTTGCGAGAAAAATTGAAAAAAGAAATACATCACTTGTAGTTTTAAAAGAAAGGTATTTTTTTAAATAAATCACAGATACGCTGCTACGTACTTACGTACATTTTTTACAAAATTTCTGTGGTACTTTGCGCTTATCTCGTTTATATCTATCACTTTTTAGAACATTTTAAAATATTGTAGTGTGCGTTGCTATTATTATATGGTTACTGTAGCAGAATATTTTTTATGATTACCCGAGAAAATTATAGGCTTGAAGGACTAAAAAATTAAAAAAAAAGTATTTTAATAAATTTTATTTAACGTACGGAATTGAAATAATAATAGTGAATACGAAATAATAAATATAATTTAATTTATTAAGATGCAATTAAAATATAATAAATAAAATGTTTATACCCTATTTGAAAATATGTAAATACTATTAAATGAAACCAATGGAAATAAAACGCGAGAACATGAGAAAGTTACGATTGCATTTCCAATACTGTAGAAAATTTCTTTTTAACAACTTCCACTGAATTAATAAACTATATCCATTCGAAAACACTTGAAAAGTTTCAAAAAGTAGAATTTCTTAAGTAATTGGAAATATCACACGAGCAACATTAAGGAAGTGCATTTTAGATGTTAAAAGAAATATGATATATAAATATTCAATATCTAATTTTGAATGTTAAACGAAGATGTATACGATAAGCGTAATCTTGGGTGAACTGTCGATTTAACTTGACCTATTTATTCTATAGCAAGCTTGTATAATTAATTTCGGATTATTCGTGTTAGATTGCGTAAAAAAGCAATATTTTCGCAATAAAACGTAAACGAATATAGATTAAAAAGTCATATGCTTTTCTTACGATATTTTGATGTAAACATTACAATTATAACCCAAAATTCAATCATACTACAAATTAACACTTATATCCCTCTCTCGATTATCCATCATTACGTGTTCGTAAACTTGAAAATAAGTCAATTAGTAATTTTTTGATTGAAAGCATTCGAATCAAACGAATGTTGCATCATATATTTGATACATTATATTCATATCGAAAACGAAAAGCAACCAACTTATTTCAACATAAAACACATTTTCGAAATAATTACGTTAAATGAATTAATAAGGACGGGTTGTTAATTGTTAGTAGATTTGTAAGGATGTTCATCTTCTCGATGATTCGCTTTCACTTGAGAGTCCTAGGACAATCAAAGGCACAAACCCAGTTGTAAATGTGATGTAAGAAAAAATTTGTGAGCTTTTGACGACGTAAAAAAAAGTTAAGCGAGAATCACTCGGAAGTACACAATAAAGCATCAGCGGTTATTAAAATCTTTCCGGCGAATATATAAAACGAAAATGAAATTGGTTTAAGAAGCGCGATAAAAAGTTTCCCAGCTGCCGCGACTTTCCTTACGGCCTTTCCTTTCCCTCGTCTCCTCTCGGCTTTATATCGCGCCGGTGAGAAACACAAGCTCGCGTGAGCGTACGTAAGACCGCCGTGACCCATACATTATGCACGGACTAATGCTGTTTTTATTCAATGGCCTCCGTTGCCGTGCACACGCTTACATGCGGCGCCACCCGCGTAAAGCCCCAAAGGCAAGACGGGGAGGGCGGCGCTTTACGACGGCGTAATTTAATTTTTCAAATTTAAGGATCCCCGTCACCCATTCTTCTTGGCGACGCGCTTCCGTCGTGCGCCATACTTCATTGCGGAACAAAGATTTTTTCATGAGCTCGCAGGACGACGATGAGGAGGCGGATGGGGGAACTTTTAGTTTGTATTTATGTAACGACTGCCTGCACATTGAAAATTGTGAACGAATCGCCTTGTTCCTTTTTCGCGACTTACTTTTTTATGTCCTTCTGCTGAAGGAAAAGGAGCTATTCTTAATCCAACGATAATGGTGTTAAGAAGCTGCTTGATTTTAATTTTGTTTAATTATTTTTAATTGTCCGTCAGAGAATATGCAAAAATACGTGGTTATTTATATTTACATTTATTATTTCGTTAAGCGTGACATTTAGTAATTCGATATAAAGTCTAAAAATTTGGTGAATACGATTAATCACGCCCAAATAATGTATTTTCCACCTTTGAAACTGATATTTCTCGAGGTCTTAAGAATCGAACATTTATATTGTAAATGTAGGCTGATAAGTTTACATAAGATTATTAATTATAACACATTTTGAAAACTAGATAATTTTAACAATAATTTAGCATTTAACGCACTGGTAAAAATTATTTAATACTATTTTGAACTGTAACTGCTTTTCTAAATTATTGATAATTCTACGCTCTCACTGCAACTCATCTTATCCAGCCGTTCAATTCTGTACAAAAATAGTCAAAAGACCATGAGAAACACTTGATGCAGACAAAATTTACACTATGCAGCATTTTACGTATGAAATAATAATAATATCGACTTTTAAAATAGCTACTAAAATAAATAATTATTGAAATTAATTTTATTTTAGGGAGATAATTTAATTAGATAGTGAATTTACTTAATATATGTTTTTAAGAATTTAATTTATTGGGATGAATATTAAATATTAATAAATAATTATTGAAATTAATTTTATTTTAGGGAGATAATTTAATCAGATAGTGAATTTATTTAATATATAATTTTAAGAATTGAATTTATTGGGATGAAGATTAAATATTAATAAATAATTATATATATATAAGAAAAATTGACTTATAGAAGTCATTGGACTCATGATTCAAAAATATTTAATTGTAATATTAAATTTTTTCTATTAAAGATAGATTAAAGTAAATTATTAGATTCATAATCTGAATATGATCGTGAGATTTCTTTAAAATTAAAAATTTTAGTTTAAATAAAATGTTATTTTACAAAAGAAAGATAAAAATTAAATTTTTTAATTTGAAATGAGTTTTAATTTGGTTTATTATTAATTTAAAATTTTATATATATTTAACTTTTAGGGAGAGTATAAATTTAAATAATTTATAAATGATTTATGAAATTAATATATAAAATTAATATTGTAATAATTTACATTTTAGAAATATTTATAGTATTGATAAATATTTGTGCCAGTAATAGCGGTTAAACAAATAATACAAATTAATATAATTATATTTATAGTAATTAAACTTTATGTATATAATAAAAATTAAAATTAAAAGATAGAATTTATTAATTTTATAAATTATTATATTATTTGTGTAGTTATTAATTAGGAAAATTTTATATAAAAACTAGGATTAGATACCCTATTATTAAAATTAAAAGTTTTAATGAGTAGTAAAATTATATGAAATTTAAAAATTATGGCGGTACATTATCTGTATAGAGGAATTTGTCTCATAATTGATAATCCACGATAGGATAAACTTAAATTTCAAGCTTATGTATGTTCATATAAAAAATGTCCTTTAAAGAATAATATTTAAAATTTATAATGTTTGTAAAATATTTACAAAATATTAATAAAATAATTTAGATCAATATGTAGTTATATTTAAGAGGTAGGATGAATTACTTTTTTTATTGGATAATTAATTTTAATATTAATTTGATAAAGAATTTATAAGTAAAATTTATAAATTAGTAAATTTGAATAATGACTCTAATATATGTACAAATCGCCCGTCACTTCTATAAATAAGCATAGAATAAGTCGTAACAAAGTAAATGTACTGAAAAGTGTATTTAGATAAATATATATAAGAAATATAGTTTAAATAAAATATTTATTTTGCGTATAAAAGATGAATTGATAAATTCTATTTTTTAGTATATATATATATATATATATATATATATGTAGTATATTTGAATTTATTTTAAAAATAATGAATGTATTTTATTAATAAAATGTTACAAGTTAAAGTTAAATAAATTTATATATATACGATTTTATATTATAAGTAAATAAAGTAATAATTTAAATTGTTAGTTTAAGTATAGAGTTAGAATAGATAATTTATTTTGATAGTGATAGTATTGTAAAAGAAAGTTTTAATTAATAAAAAGTAGATAATAATATTATTTACCTTTTGTATCAGGGTTTATTAAAATTAATAAAAAGATTTTTTTATTTCTCGAAACAAATTGAGTTAATTAGCTATGAATTTGAATGTTTTAATATTATTGAAAATAGTTAATTAGGGATTAAATGTCAGTCGAAATTTGTATATCTAGTTATTTTATAAATAAATTTAATTTAAAAAATAATTTTTATATTAATTAACTATTATAATTAATATATAATTTTTTTTTTAATTTAAGGGATAAGCTTTAAATTTATTTTAATATATTTTATTAAAAAAATTATTTTATTAAAATTCATTTTAATTTTTAATTAATTTATGTTCATATATATAAAAGTAAAATTTAAAAAAAAAATAATTTAAGATACAATATTATTATTTAATTATTTATAAAATTATAAATTTTAATTTTTAAAATTTAGTAATAATGATAAAATTAGTAGTAATAATATTATATTATATATTTGAGTAATTGTATATATATAAATTTGAAAGATTAGATTAAGGAATTCGGCAAAAATTTTATTCGCCTGTTTAATAAAAACATGGTTTATTGATAATAATTTTAAATCAATTCTGCCCAATGAATTATTTAAATGGCTGCAGTATTTTGACTGTAGCATAATCATTTGGCTTTTAATTAAAGTCTAGAATGAAGGATTTAACGAGATAAAATCTGTCTCAATTTAATTAATAATTGAATTTTATTTTAAGTAATAATTCTTAAATAATATTAAAAGACGAGAAGACCCTATAGAATTTTATAATTAAAATTATTTAATTTATTTAAGAATTTATAATTTAAATTATTTTATTATTTGGTTGGGGATAACTAAAAAATTTGATTAATTTTTTTTAAAATTTATATATATATATATATATATATATATATATATATATATATATACCATTGATTTATGAAATATTAAATTGATAAAATCCATTATTAATGAATAAAAAGTAAATTACCTTAGGGATAACAACGTAATTTTTTTGGAGAGCTAATTGATAAAAAGTTTGCGACCTCGATGTTGAATTAAGTTAAATAGTTTTTGAGTAAATTGCTTAATTAAGTCTGTTCGACTTTTAAAAACTTACATGATTTGAGTTTAAAACGGTGTGAGCCAGTTTGGATTCTATCTTTAATTTATTTTAATAAATTTGTACGAAAGGACTTTTTATTAATACTATAGTATTAAAATTATTTGAATAGAAAATAAATATTATCTTAACATAATAGTGCTAATAAACTTAGAATTTATTTATAAATAATTAATGATTATTTAGATAATAATTTCAATTTTGATGATAATCCTTATAAGATTAGATGTAGTAATTTTAGTATTAATTTCAATTAGATTTTTAACATTATTAGAACGAAAGGTTTTAGGACATATTCATATACGAAAGGGTCCCAATAAAGTAAGATTTTTTGGTATAATGCAACCTTTAAGGGATGGATTAAAACTTATGTTAAAGGAATCAATTTTTATTCATAATATTAACTATTATTATTATATTTTTAATTCTTTATTGAGAATAACTTTAATATTAATATTATGATTAATATTACCTTTTTATGAAAATTATTTACATATGAATATACATATTTTATTAATTTTATGTATTGTAAGATTAGGAGTTTATGGATTAATATTATCTGGTTGAGCATCTAATTCAACTTATTCAATATTAGGAAGATTACGAAGAATTGCTGAAATAATTTCTTATGAAGCCTCAATAATATTTATTATTTGTAGGGTTTTAATAATAATAGAAAGTTTTAGTTTAATAGTATGCCAAGAGATACAGTATTATTGTTGATTTATTATATTTTTATATCCTACAGGATTTATATTATATGTAAGATTTTTAGCAGAATTAAATCGTACACCTTTTGATTTTTCTGAGGGTGAGTCAGAATTAGTATCTGGATTTAATGTTGAATATATTGGGGGGCCATTTGTTTTATTTATAATTGCTGAATATGAGATAATTTTATTTGTCATATATTTATTTAGAATATTATTATTAGGAGGGAATATTAATAGAATTTTATTTTATTTAATTTATTTATTTATAGTATTTAGGGTGCTATGGGTTCGAGGAACCATACCTCGTATACGATACGATGAAATGATATATTTAACTTGAAAGAGATTTTTACCTAGAATTATAATAATTTTAGTTATTTTATTTATAGTTAAGAGGATTATATTTTATATTTAATAAAATTATTAGAAGATTTTACTTCTATAAATGTAATTTCAAGTTACATGCTAATACAGCTTAATAATTAGTTGAAAAATGGATAATTTAATATCTATAATTAGGTCGAAACTAATTTTTAATTCATTTTTATTAATTATTTAAATGAGAAATTAGTAAATATTGGATTAATTAGATAATATAAAAAGTAAAGGATTGAAGCAATGTGCCTAATTATAATATACGGATTTTCAATAGGTTTAGCCCCCCTTCATGTAAGGATAATAAATAATGAAATAAATCATCAAAATAAAATTTGATTAATAGATTGAAATTTAAATCTTTTAATATTGTATTTTGATAAAAAAGGCACAAATAATAAGATTAAAATTGAAAATAATAAAGCAATAACTCCTCCTAATTTATTAGGAATTGATCGAAGAATTGCATATGAAAAAGAAAATATCATTCAGGTTGAATGTGTATTGGGGTAATTATTGGATTTACTTTATTAAAATTTTCTGGATCTCCTAAACTATATGGAAAAATTAAACAAATTAATATTAATAAAGTTAGAATAATAATAAATCCAATTGAGTCTTTAATAGTAAAGTAGGGGTTAAATGGAATTTTATTAAAATTCCTATTAATTCCTAAAGGATTTGAAGAATCTGTTTCATGAAGTACAATTAAGTGTAAGATTACTAAAATTATAACAATAAATGGTATAATAAAATGAAATGTGTAAAATCGATTAAGGGTAGCATTATTTACTGAAAATCCTCCTCATAATCATGAGACTATTGAGTTTCCAATATATGGAATTGCAGATAATAAATTAGTAATAACCGTTGCCCCTCAAAATGATATTTGTCCTCATGGAAGGACATACCCTATAAATGCAGTTATTATTGTTACTAAAAAAATAATAACACCAATATTTCATGGTTTAATTGATTTAAAAGTATTATAGTATATATTTCGACCAATGTGAATAAATATGCAAGTAAAAAATATTGAGGCTCCATTTATATGTATTAATCGAAATAATGATCCATAATTTACATCTTGTATAATGTGAATTACACTATTAAAAGCATAATTAATATTTGCTGTGTAATGTATCGATAAAAATAATCCAGTAGAAATTTGTAAGGTTAAACATAAGCCTAAAAGTGATCCAAAATTTCATCAAATTAAAATATTAATAGGGGTTGGTAAATTAATTAATGAATTATTAATAATAGATAAAATATTATTAGATTTTATAATTGAGTTTTTCATTATGTTATTTTTCGTATAGTTTTTCCTCTTGATTTACATAATTTAATAATTACATAAAGTCTATATAGTAAAAAAAATATAATAAATATTATAGATAATCCGTTATTGATAGAATATATAGTTAATAGACTATCATTTAAGTTTTTAGGAGAGTCTAAATAAATATTATTTAATGGTCTAATTCGACTAGTATTAATTAATCATGGAAAATATACATATTTTTTGTGTGTAAAATATATAAATATTAAAAATATTATAATATTTAAGTAAGTTAAAATTGAATTTTTAATATTAATTGGATTAAACTTACCAATAAATCTAGTAAAATAAAGGAAAATAATTATTAATCCTCCAATTAAAATTAAAAATATAATTATAGGTATTATATGATTATAAGCTATAAAGCTAAAATTAAATATAGAAATAAAAATAAATATGATTAAAATAATTTTTGCATGTATAGGATTTATGAATTTACTTGGTTTAATAGTTAATAGTAAAATAATTAATAAATAATTTGAAAAAAATGTTAAATTGATTGAAGAAATTATTTTCATTATTATATTCAAGAAATAGTTTAATTTAAAATATTAATTTTGGAGATTAATGATCTAAATTATTATTTATTTTTTTGAAAATTATATTAGTTATAAATTTTAGTTTATTTTTAATTTACAAAATTAATATTTTAATTTAAATTAATAACTATTTAATAATAAATAAATTAACTATTTATTCATTTAAGTATCTATATGTATGTATTTATATTTATATCTTCAATAAATTTAGCATTTAAAATATGAAGAGTGGTACTATTAACTTTAATTATAATAGAAATTATAATAGTTAGAGTATTATTATTATTATGTTTAATTGTCTCAAAAATTATAATAATTTATTTAACCATATATTATTTAATTGTCTGTGTATGTGAGAGAGTTATAGGATTAACCTTATTAATATTATTGATTCGAAGTAATGGGAATGATAATATAAAACTTATAAATTTAATTTTATGATAAGATTATTAATAATGTTAATATTTTTACTTTTTATTTCTATATATTTAACTTCAAAACTTAAAATAATAATTATCTTAAATTTATTATTTATTATAAGGTTTATAATAATGCTTAAGTATAATTATACTAATAATTGAGGAATAATTTATTATATCATAGGATTAGATAATTATAGATTTATTTTATTATTATTAAGATTTTGAATTTTAGCTTTAATATTTATAATTCATAAAGTAGATAATATTAATCCTTATACAAATTTATTATTAATATTGTTAATATGTTTATTTATATCATTTTCTTCAATAAATTTTTTTATTTTTTATGTATTTTTTGAAATAAGAATATTAACTACTATTTTATTAATTATAGGGTGAGGATATCAGCCAGAACGTGTAAGTGCAAGAATATATCTTTTTTTTATTGTTTATTTGACTCTTTGCCTTTAATAATTATTATTTATTATTTATATTATTTATATTATTCATTAAATTATGAAATTTTAATATGAAATTTGTTAGAAAATAGGATTATATATTATTTTTTAATTTTTGCATTTTTAATAAAAATTCCTATGTTTATGTTTCATGTATGATTACCTAAGGCTCATGTTGAGGCACCAGTAACTGGGTCTATGATTTTAGCTGGAGTTTTATTAAAATTAGGGGGATATGGTTTATATCGTTCAATAATAATAATAATAAAAAGAGGGGTTAGTAGGAGTAATTTATTTAAGAACTGTGTGTTTACGATCATTAGATATAAAGATATTTATTGCTTACTCTTCAGTAGTACACATAGGAATAATGTTAATAAGTTTAATAACATTAAGTTATTGAGGATATATTAGAGGATTATTAATAATAATTGGTCATGGGTTATGTTCATCAGGATTATTTGTAATTGTAAATTATTTTTATGAGCGATCAGGAAGACGTAATATTATACTAAATAAGGAAATAATTTATTTTCTTCCTTCAATATCTTTATGATGATTTATTTTCTGTTCAATTAATATATCTGCTCCTATTTCTTTAAATATATTAAGAGAAGTAATAACAGTTGGAGTTATTTTACAGTGATCTTTTAATGTAATTGTAATTTTAATTATTGGTATATTTTTAAGAGCTACTTATAGCCTATATTTATTTTCATATAGGTTTCATGGTAAATGAAGGAGGTTATTAATAAAAATTAATCCTAATAGAATCAATGATTTTATAATTATCATTCTTCATTGAGTACCCTTAAATTTTATTGTTTTAAAAATAGATATAATTATATATTTAAATAATTTAATTAAAATATTAATTTATGGAATCAAAAATATATAAGGTTACATTTTAAATATATATATAAATTATTTATTTTTACTTAAGAAGATTTATATTTTTATTAATAAGTATCATATTTTTTATTTCTGGAGCAATAGTATTAATATTAAAATATTCATTATTTATAGAATGAAGAATCTTGACAATTAATAGTGTAAATATTCATATATATATTTATTTAGATTGAATAAGATTATTATATATGTCAGTAGTTATATTAATTTCCTCAAGGATTATATTATATTGTAATGAATATATGAGAAGTGATGTATCTAAAACTCGGTTTTTTTTTTAATTTTTTTTTTACTTTCAATAATATTAATAATTATTAGTTCTAATATAGTTAGGATTTTGTTAGGGTGAGATGGTTTAGGTTTAATTTCTTATCTATTAGTAATTTATTATAACAGTTATTCTAGATATAATTCGGGGATATTAACAGTATTAATAAATCGTGTAGGGGATGTATTTATTTTAATATCAATTGGAATGATAATAATATATGGAAGAATAAATTTTGTTAATTTAAATATGTTAGATAATTATATTTATTTATTTATTATAATTGCAGCATTTACTAAAAGTGCTCAATTTCCTTTTTCTTCATGATTGCCCGCAGCTATAGCTGCGCCGACACCAGTGTCGGCTTTAGTACATTCTTCTACTTTAGTTACAGCAGGTGTTTATTTATTAATTCGATTTAATCATATAATTAATTTAAGTTTATTAATAATAAATATTATTAAAATGATTGGACTAGTTACAATATTATTAGCAGGAATGTCAGCTACTTTTAGATATGATTAAAAAAAAATTATTGCTTTTTCTACTTTATCTCAATTAGGGTTAATAATAATAATTTATGGGGCAGGAAAATGTGATTTGGTTTTTTTTTCATTTAATTATTCATGCGATTTTTAAATTCTTATTGTTTATATGTGTAGGGGCAATCATTCATGGATTGAATGGTGTGCAGGATATTCAATTTATAGGAGGGGTTAAGTACATAATACCTGTTACATTTATTATTTTTATTGTTGCTAATTTTGCTTCTTGTGGATTACCTTTTATGTCAGGGTAATCTCATAAAATAATATAAATCTAATGCAACAGTATTATTATTAAGGTCAGGTGTCCATATTACTTGTTGTCATCATTCAATTCTTGCTGGAAATAAAAAACTTGCTATAATAACATTATTTGCTTCAATTTTTAAAGGTATTTTATTTTTGCGTATTCAATATATTGAATATTGAACTAATATATTTACAATAAGGGATTCAGTTTATGTCTCAATTTTTTATTTATGTACAGGATTTCATGGATTACATGTATGTATTGGTGTATTATTTTTATTTGTTATATTAATTCGAATGATAAAAAATCATTTCTCTAAGAGTCATTTTGTAGGACTGGAAATAGCTGTTTGATATTTACACTTTGTAGATTTAGTTTGACTATTTTTATTTTTAAGGGTTTATGTTTTATAAATGTAATTAATGTAGTATAAATTAATACAATTAACTTCCAATTAATAGATTTATAATTTAAATAATGTTAATACAAATATTAAGGATAAAAATGAAAATTTTATGTCTAGCGTGTTTTATAATATTATTGTCAGGAATTATATTATTAATAAATTTTATTATATCAAAGAAAATAAATGAAAGATGAGAAAAATGCTCTCCATTTGAATGTGGAGTAGATGCAATATCATTTAGACGACAGCCATTTTCTATACAATTTTTATAGTGACTATTGTGTTTTTAGTATTTGATGTAGAAATTTCTTTAATACTTCCTTTAATTAATAATGAAAATTATTATTATTATATAGAATTATGATATAGGGTATTAAATTTAATCATTTAATTTTAATTGTTTAATCATTTAATTAAATCAATTAATTTTAATTGTTACTTGGATTATTCATTGAATGAAAAGACGGGGCACTAGATTGATTAAAGTAATATTTAATCGTTTAAAAAAAAACTTTAAATTGCAAATTTAAAAATGTTATTTATTTAACTTAAATATATATATATATATATATATATATATAGTAATAAGAAAAAAAATTTCTATAAATAAATTTACAGTTTATTACTTTTTATCAGACATATTACTAAAGAAATATAAATAATTAAATTATTTGATTAATGAATTAGAAGTTCATAATGATTAATATTTCAAATTAATTGAAAAATATATATTCAATGATATTATTAACAATAATATACCTCAAAATTTTGTTTCAATTAGTAAATTTACAC
>JACCHZ010000006.1:0-172561 GCA_018907045.1 Wiebesia pumilae
TAAATAATTATAATAAAAATTACATTAAAAGATCATTGTAAAACAACTCCCACTCTTATTACTTCTCTCAGTGTATTTAACGAAATAGGAGCATATATTTAATTGAACAAAAAATAAATCATCATAAAATATGGAAGAAATAAAATAAATCATTCTTTTATTAATTAAAATATTTCGACTCCCTGATCGTTCATAAAAATAATTTACAATTACAAATAAACCAGAAGAACATAAACCACGTCCAATTATTATTAATAACCCCCTAATAAACCCTCAATGAGTTATTGTTATTATTCTAGTCAATATTATACCCATATAAACTACTGAAGAATAAACAACTAATATTTTTATATCAAGGCTTCGTAAACATACAGTACTTAAATAAATTACTCCTAATAAACTAATTGATATAAATAAAGAATTTATATTATCTCTTCTCCCTATTATTATTGTACGACATAATCCATAACCTCCTAATTTTAATAAGATACCAGCTAAAATTATTGATCAGTAATTGGTGCTTCAGCATTAGCTTTAGATAATCAAATATGAAATATAAATACAGGAACTTTTATTAAAAATTCAAAATTAAAAAATAATATATTATATTATTTTTATTAAATTTCATATTAAAATTTCATAATTTAATGAATTAATAAATAATAATAATAAATAATTATTAGTGGCAGAGAAGAAAATAAACAATAAAAAAACAAATAAAGCCTAGCACTAATTCCCTCAGGTTGATGTTCTCACCCCATAATTAAATTGTAGCTAATAATTTTAGTTCAGAGAAATATAAAAATAAAGAATTTATTGAAGAAAATGATTAAATAAGCTAAATAATAATAATTAATAAACTAGTATATAAATTACATTATTGACTTTTCTAAGTATAAATATTAAAGCTAAAATTCAAAATCTTAATAACAACAAAATAAAGCTATAATTATCTAACCCGATAAAAAAATAATTATTCTTCAATATTTGTATAATTATACTTAATTATTATTATAAATCTCATAATAAATAATAAATTCACAATAATTAATATCTTAAACTTTGAATTTAGAAACTTGACATAAAACAAAAATATTATTATATAAATAACTTATAATAAAATTAAATTTACAAGCTTCATATTATCATTCCCATTAGTTCGAATTAATAATATTAATAATGTTAATCCCATAACTCTTTCACAAAACGCAAAAATTAAATAATATGAAGTTAAATATATTATTATGATTTTCGAGACAATTATACATAACAATAGTAATAATCTAACTATCATTACCTCTATTATAATTAAAGTCAATAATACTACTCTCCATATTTTAAATGCTAAATTTTTGAATATATAAATATAAAGACATATATATAAATTACTTAAATGAATAAATAGTAAATTTATTTATTATTAATAGTTATTAATTAATTAAAATATTAATTTTGTAAATTAAAAATAAATTATAAATTTATACTAATATAATTATCTTCAAAAAATAAATAAAAATTTATATCATTAATCTCCAAAATTAATATTTTATAATTAAAGCATTTCTCGAATATAATAATGAAAATAATATTTTCTATCGATTTAACATTTATTTCAAATTATCTATTAATTATATTACTATTAATTATTAAACCAAGAAAATTTATAAATCCTATACACGCTAAAATTATTTTAATTATTTTATTTTTATTTCTATATTTAATTTAAGACTTATAGCTTATAATCATATAATACCAATAATTATATTTTTACTTTTTAATTGGTGGCTTAATAATTATTTTTCTTTATTTTACTAGATTTATTGGTAAATTTAGTCCAATTAATACTAAAGATTCAATCTTAGCATACTTTAATGTTATACTATTTTTAATTTTTATATATTATTCACATAAAAAATATACATATTTTCCTTGAATGATTAATTCTAAACGAATTACATCCTTAAACAATACTCATTTAGAATCATCAAAAATTTAAATGATAGATTATTATTTATATACTCAATCAATAATGGCTTATCTATAATATTTATTTTTTTTTTATTACATAGACTTTATGTGATTATAAATTATGTAAATCAAGAGGAAAAACTATACGAAAAATAACATATGGAAAAATTCAATAATAAAAACTAATAACATATTATCAATTATTAATAATTTATTAATTAATTTACCCACTCCAATTAACATTTCAATTTGATAAATTTTTGGTCACTACTAGGACTATGCTTAACATTACAAATTATTACTGAATTATTTTTATCAATACACTATACTGCTAACATTAATTTAGCTTTTAATAGAGTTATTCATATTGTTCAAGATGTAAATTATGGATGATTATTTCGATTAATACATATAAATGGGGCATCAATATTTTTTACTTTTATATTTATACATATTGGTCGAAATTTATATTATAGGACTTTTAAATCTATCAAACCTTGAAATATTGGAGTGATTATTTTTTTAATAACAATAATAACTGCATTCATAGGGTATGTCCTTCTACGAGGACAAATGTCATTTTGAGGGGCTACAGTTATTACTAACTTATTGTTTGCAATTCCATATATTGGAAATTCAGTAGTCTCATGATTATGAGGAGGATTTTTAGTTAATAATGCTACACTTAATCGATTTTATACATTTCATTTTATTATACCATTTATTGTTTTAATTTTAGTTATTTTACATTTAATTATATTACATGAAACAGGATCATCAAATCCTCTAGGAATTAACAGTAATTTTAATAAAATTCTATTTAATCCTTATTTTACTATTAAAGATTCAATTGGGTTCGTAATAATTTTATCTTTGTTAATATTAATTTGCTTAATATTTCCATACAGCCTAGGTGATCCAGAAAATTTTAATAAAGCTAATCCAATAATTACTCCTATACATATTCAACCAGAATGATATTTTCTTTTTGCTTATGCTATTCTTCGATCAATTCCAAATAAAGTTATTGCTTTATGATTTGCAATTTTAATTTTATTATTTATTCCTTTTATATCAAAATACAAAATTAAAAGATTTAAATTTCAACCTATTAACTAAATTTTATTTTAATGATTTATTTCATTATTTATTATCTTAACCTGAACTGGAGCTAAACCTATTGAAGATCCGTATATTATTATTAGTCAAATTGCTTCAATATTATATTTTTTATACTATTTAATTAATCCTATAATTTTATTAATAAATAAATTATAAAAATGAAAAAAATTAATTTCGACCTAATTATTGATATTAAATTATCCATTTTTACATTTTAATTATTAAGCTGTATTAGCATGTAACTTGAACTTATATTTCTAGAAGAAAAATCTTCCAATAATTATTAATTAAACATAAAATATTATTCTCTTTACTATAAATAAAATAATTAAAATTATTCTAATTCTTGGCAAAAATCTTTCTCAAGTTAAATATATTATCTCATCATATCGTATACGAGGTATAGTTCCACGAACTCATAATACTCTAAAAACTGTAAATAAATAAACTAAATAAAATATAATTCTATTAATATTTCCTTCTAATAATAATATTCTAAATAAATATATTGCAAATAAAATTATCCCATATTCTGCAATTATAAATAAAGGAAAAGGTCCTCCTACATATTCTACATTAAATCCAGAAACTAATTCAGATTCACCTTCCGAAAAATCGAATGGTGTACGATTTAATTCAGCTAAAAACCTAATATATAATATAAATCCTACAGGATATAAAAATAAAATAAATCAACAATAATATTGTATCTCTTGACAAACTATTAATCTAAACATCTCTATTATTATTAATACTCTAAAAATAATAAATATTATAGAAGCTTCATATGAAATTGTTTGAGCAATCCTACGTAATCTTCCTAATATCGCATAAGTTGAATTAGAAGCCCATCCTGATAATATCAATCCATAAACCCCTAATCTTATAATACATAAAATCAACAAAATATGTATATTTGTATGTTAATAATTTTCATAAAATGGTAATATTAATCATAATACAAATATTGATGTCATTCTTAAAATAGGACTAAAAATATAATAATAATAATTAATATTATGAATAAAAATTGCCTCTTTTAATATCAATGTTATTCCATCACTTAAAGGCTGTAATATTCCATAAGACCCTACTTTATTTGGACCTTTTCATATATGAATATGTCCTAAAACTTTACGCTCTAATAATGTCAAAAATCTAATTGAAATCAATACTAAAATTATTACATCTAATCTTATAAAAATTATTATTACTATTTATATTATTGTCTAAATAATTATTAATTATTTATAAATAAATTCTAAATTTATTAGCACTATTATGCTAAGATAATATTTATTTTATATAAATATAATTTAAATACTATAGTATAAATAAAAAGGCCTTTCGTACAAATTTATTTTTATAAATTAAAGATAGAATCCAAACTGGCTCACATCGTTTTAAACTCAAATCATTTAAGTTTTTAAAAGTCGGACAGACTTAATTTAACTATTTACTCAAATAATTATTTAACTTAATTCAACATCAAGGTTGAAAAATTTTATCGATTAACTCTCTAAAATAATTACGTTGTTACCCCTAAGGTAATTTTTTTTTTCATCATTAATAATGAATTATATTAAATTCATTTATTCATAAATTAATGATTACATATGTGTATATATATAATAAACTTTATAAGATAAATTAATTATATTTTCTAATTATTTCCAATAAAATAATAAAATAATTAAATTTATAAATTTTTAAATAAACTATATTATTGATATTACAAAATTCTATAGGGTCTTCTCCTCTTTTAATAATAATTAAGAATTTTTACTTAAAATAAAATCCAACTATTAATTAAATTGAGACTGATTTTATTTCGTTAAATCCTTCATTCCAGACTCTAATTAAGAGCCAAATGATTATGCTACATTTGTACAGTCAAAATACTGCAGCTATTTAATTGTGTCATTGGGCAGATTAAATTTAAAATTATTATCAATAAACCATGCTTTTATTAAACAGGCGAATAAAAATTTTTCCGAATTTCTTAACTTAATCTTTCAAAAATATTTATATATATATAAATATAATATTACATCTACTAATTTTATTATTAAAACTAAATTTTATTAATAAAAGTTTATAATTTTATAAATAATTAAATCCTAATATTAAATTTTAAATTATTTTTTCTTAAAGTTTTACTTTTATATTTATAAATATTAATCAAATAATCGAAAATTAAAATAAAAATAATTTAAATAAAATAATAAATTTTTAATAAATATAATAATATAAATTTAAAGTTTATCCCTTAAATTAAAAAAAATTATAACTAACTATATTAATTAGTTAATATAATAACTATTTTTTACATTACATTTATTTATAAAATAAATAAATATACAAATTTCGACCAACATTTAATACCTAATTTATTATTATCACTAATATTGATATATTAAAATTTTAATTAATTAACTCAATTTGTTCCGAAATATAAGACTTCAAATATATATATATATATATAATAAATTTTAATTATTATCAAAAATTCAAAATTTTTTATGCATTAAATATATAAATATGTATATAAAAATAGAATTTAATTTAAAAAAATTAAATTAAATTTTAATAAAATTAAATTTTATCTTCTTTTTGTTAAAAAATATTCTATTTAAACTAAGATTTAAAAATTTTAATTTAATGAAATCTTTCGAATATCATTAGATTATGAATCTAATAATTGAATTAAAATATCTCCCTAAAATAAATTTTATTTCAATAATTATTTATAAATATATAATATTCATCCCAATAATATTAAATTTAAAAATCATATACTATATAAATTTATTATTTATTTAAATTATCCCCCTAAAATAATTTTACTTCAATAATTATTTATGAATATTTAATATATTATCCCAATAATTTTAAATTTTAAATTAATACTACACATATATATATATATGTATATATATATATATACACACACACACATATACGTTTACATTTAAGCATACATAATGATACCTTATTTTCTAATTTAGTTCTCATCGGTACCAATATCTATGTGTAAATTTTTTATTAAAACTTCTCATTGACTTAGTTCCCACTTTATAACTAACTTTGTAAATTTGTTAAATGTTTATATAAATTTAAACGGAAAAAATTTAGTCAGTCAAAACTGAAGAAGAGGTAGAAGCAGGAACAATAACAGGGTTCCCAAAGCGGTTTTAAATATATTTTAAATGCAAGTCTTGCACCTGTGATGCTATTTTTCATGGATCGTTCGATGACCGCACTACTTGGGTTATTCTTTTATTTTAACTAATTGTTTCGCCCTTCTTAAAGTTAATTATTATTAGTTTCATTAAATATGTGTATTAAAATAATAAAACTTAAGTGGGAGTACACACTTCAAGTTGGTGAGCGATAGAACAGCAAAATATAAAAAATCAGATGCAACCCAAAGCATCCGGTAGTAATTGAAAAAAACTTCAATTTAATAATTTCATAATCAGTATTAAAAAACTCAATTGATAGTTTTATAATGGAATAATGGCATAATAACAAAATTAGAATATTATATTTGATAAATATTATTTACATGTATCCAAAATAAAGAGCTTAATATTATATATTGCCTAAGATTTAATAACTAATATATAGTAATTCAATACTTTATTCAGAAAAATCTAGTACGACATCATATATCATTAAAATAGAATTATATTTGTTATCGTTATTGAAACATATTCACTTTATAATTCGTTTGAGATACTGATCTGCACGTGGAATATTACGTGCTGATTTTTGAGGTTTTCCTAAAAAAATATGATTATTTTTATATCCAAATGCACAAAATTTAATAAAAATAATCGAAACAATTATGTTTAAAATTCGACTTACTTTTCTCAAACATGAATAGACATGCGTCAATGCAACCGCTTCTGCATACTTCGTGAATTTCTAAATATAATAAATATACAGATTAAAAAATAAATTTTTAAATGAGATATATAATTATAGAGAAACTAATTGTTATACACAATCATAGAATTTCATAACAATTTTCATGTAATATAGGAAACTTCTATGACCCAAACATAAATAGAGATTACAAATTAGAAACATGTGATATTTCTTTGATTTATTTGTTTATATTTTTGTAGAAGAAATATTAAATCTGATAATTAGTTTTCTTTATCATGCATAGGTTTTGTTCAATTTTATTATTTATGGCAGGTAATGGATGACAAAACGAATATCGCAAGCAGAACCATAAATGTCTCTGACGACCGCTGAATCCATGGCGACTAAATGAACTTAGAAAGGGGAAGTACAAAGTGTCTTTTCCAATTAGTTGCATACGATTGAACGTAAAATAAAGTTTAGTTAGTTGCATGTACCTTCACCATATTTCATTGGAGTTGTATTCCCCTTGATAATCCAAAACAATATAAAAATATTTTCCAAATTCATTCAATATGTATAGATCTAACAAATAAGCTCGAAATTAAGATTGTAGTTTAACTATTGCTTTAGGCATTCTATTAATGTTACAATATAGATTAATACAGTTTCTTACAAGATAAGTACGTGCTTAAGTTCCTTTAAGATAATGTACTTTTTGTTGGCTATTTTAAGATACTTTACAAATTCACTAACGTTTTTCTGTAGCATTTCTATTTCTTTGCACGATTATGACCTTAACATTATCATCATCTGATCAGTAATGATTTTATGAATGAAAAAGTTCACACTGTTTCATGATAAATCGATATCTAGGACACCAATTCATGGGTGATTCAAACAACTAGCTTTAATTAGAATTATTGTATGACTAATTCTACGAACAAAGTTAAATTTTGTATCTGTACCATTTGCGAAGTTTCGAAACGGCATTCATACTTAGGATCACATGTTTTATAACTTTCACTTTCATTACATCGTATTTTATGAGTTAAAGTAGATGTAGTAGATACGTAAGAGGTTATGTACCTTATGATTTATTAAGTTATAAAAGAATATAATATTAAATGAGTATGTTCTTTATAATACGTAAATGTATATCTTACGTCTACATCCTCTAAGACAGGCCACTCTTTCTTCGTATACTTGTGATTCTACAAAATAGATAATTAACCAAGTTTTGCGTTGTTATTAATATAAAAATAACGTTACATAAAATAATTCAGAAATTTCCTAAAAGTGCTTGAATAATAAATATGTTGCTTTGCACTATATAGTAAAGGAATATGGTTTAAATTACAATCTTTACTATACAATTCATTGTGTCACTTCATCAGATAAATATACCTTATTCTTTATTATGTTAAACCAAGAAAAACATAATAGATAAAATTCAAAAAAGATACTTATATTTTTCTCATAACAGAAATATGTATCCAAATCATTATGCTTTAAAAATATAACCTTATTTTAGTTTTTCAATTAGATATTAGTGTTCGAGTGATTTAACTTTTTCCAAAATTCAAATTTGTATAAAATATCGAATATGCAAGTATATGTCATCACATATGCTTTTACTAATATTTCTGATAAATCATATTATGAAATAATCTAATTACTGTAATTACAGTGCGCAAGTACATTAATTTGCTTTGTAAACAAACGGATTTGTTTATTTCTGTCCTTCTAATAAGAATTATTATATATTAAAAATTGTGAGTACTAATTTATAAATTTCATACTACTTACTTGAATATTTTCGGTTACATGACATTATGCATTTATATTTAAATGCTTCAAAAGTCCTCTCTGATTTAAAAAAAATAATATCTTAACAACAATTTTGATCTAAGACTTATATTTTATAAAAATTTTTTTTAAATAATAAACAGGTACAAAGTTTATTGATTAATTATTAATCTAGGAAGTTCAAATGTGTTCGAGCAGATATTAATTTAAAATAGTGGTATTATTTGGTGAACTATTGATTGACATTTCTTAATAAATATCAATTATTATCAATATGCTTATAATATTTGACTTGATACACATACTAAATAATACGTTGTAATGAAGTAGCTGTAAGTTTGTAATAAATAATTTGGATTTGTTCGATAATAATAATATTTGGTCAATTGCTTTGATACGTCAAATACTTTTGTGTTATTAATTAAAATTATATTACGAATAGTGGTCATATTTCTTTTAAATTATATTATTATATTATGTAGTCAACAATGTTATCTTATTAACATTCATTAGGATACCAAAGTATTTAATTTCAATTGAATCAAATTATAAAATTATGATTTAATTTTATAAAACTATAATATACACTTAATTGTCTTTCTACGTCACCTTTGTATTTTCAACTATTATTTGAAAATCTTAGTAGCACTTTTAAGACAATTAAATGAAAAAATTCTTTGTGTATTCACTTACTCAAAAAATACTAGTATATTAAAACTATATAATTAGTTTTATTTTCAAATAAAGAATGTTTTTCTAGATAAATTTGCCACTGCGGAATACGTTTTAATTTTTTTAATAAGTAAACGTGCTTGAGTTTTTTACAATAATTAGTGTAGGAAAAAATAACATTAACAAGCACAAAAGGGGTTAAAAAAATCAAAATTTCTTCCTAATTTACTCGAAAATGAACAAAAATAAATAAGGAAATTTCCTCTTTTGATACAAACTCGTTAATTACATTATTCTTATATTTATTGCAATTATATAGGTATTGTAATTATACTTCAGAATATATAAAAAAAGAGTTTCTCATCATGAAATTGCAATACGATTTAGATTCATATCTTAGCATAAAGGATGTATTGTTCGAAAAACTCCGTTTACAAATATGTATTATCTATTACGAACAGTTGCATTAACTGAACGATATTTACGAACGTCATTTATATAGAAAAATTTTATGAGCATATTGAAATTAATAATAAAATGCGAAATATAATTAACCTAATAAATGTACGTAAAAATGTAAAGCAAAATTTTTTCGGTCATACTGTGCCTAATTTCATACAAAACCAATTGCAGGAAAACAAATAATTTTGATGACTGTATTTGAGATAATATTCTACTTCAATTGTACTTCATTTCTTAATATAACTGTTACAATATGTGGAATAATGAGAGTGTAAATTTAGAGTTTTTATTGAACTTACTTGTATCATTATTTATTAGTTTTTTTGTGTAATTTAGTGCAGTTTCTTCGGAAACATCTGATTTGCCAACAAAAAAATATATTTAATTAACATTTTTTAATTAAAAATCAATAATTTGGAACGATTTTGAAAATATTAAATATTTACCTTTTTTATTTACTAATGAATTAAATGGCTATGTAAATAGTTTGTTGTTGCTATTATTAATAACAATTAATATACCACCGTTATATTTAAAATTCTGGGTAGATAAACGATATTTATGGGTTTACAAATCTAATTGAATCAGATTATTTAATATTTTAATTAATTGATCTTCTTAAAAATTCTAAACAAGTATATTTATTTAAGCGCTTCAAGAATGCATAAGAATTTAATGCCATTTAAGAGAATATTAGCATTAGTTCTAAAAGTTTTTGTATTACCTATTAAATTTAAATCACATAATAGTGAATAATACGTTTTTCTAATTGTTTAGATTTATTGGTTTTGAAACTATCAAAGTACTGATCTATTAAAAAAAATAACAATGTAAATGATCTTTTTCTAAATAGATTAATTTAAAGATATATAACAGGAATATGTTTCCAAGTAATAAAATATGTAACTTTGAAATAAAAATTGTCAATAAAAAAACAGAATTTTAACATTAATATATCAAAAAATATAAGAAAAATAAATAGTTTCAAGTTTTTCAGTTTAAGTTTTATATAATACAACTAAGATCGATTTATTTATAATAACGCATTTGTAATATAATTCATCACATAATTATTTAATTTAAATTAGTTTACTAAACATTTATATTATTTTAACATTGTATAACATTTCTGTATTATGGAACCAATAATATCAACTAATTTTCATATAATGGATATTGCTAAATTATATTTAAAAAACTTTTTACTATTTTAGATACAATAGATAAAATGAAACCTAAAGTCAAATATTCTTATTAATAACATTGTACACTGTTTAACAAACTATTATTTTCTTATGAAATATTGATTACAAAATATCTTACTTTCACAACATTCGATGCATTGTTCTTTTACAAATGTAAGTTCTTTCCATCCTGAATAATAGAAAAGCTGGAAGTAATGAACTATTTTTTATTAAAAAAATATACAAACATGTAAATACCTTTTATCAATAATACACAACAGAATAACAGGATTGAGATAACTATTTTAGAATTCATTTTGTTCAATACTTGATAATATTACTATCATATCACTATCGTTATTTACAGTCTCTAATCATACAAGTTTTTCACTGAGGAACACATTATTCGGTAACGGTATTTATATCAGTGAATATTAGGAATTTCGATAACATGCATTCATACTTAAACGTTTTTTTAATACTTTTATAGCTCTATAAATTATCATTTTAATAGTTCTATTATTCCAATTTTTTTGAGTGTCGATTTTGATAAAAATATTTTCAAATATTATTTAAATGTCATTGTTTTAATAATATATTCAACATTATATTACAAATAGATATTATAATTTATTATTCTGCTATAATATATCATTGAAATATGATTTTAAAAGTATTTGTAAATTAAATACATTAATATTAACAAATACAAATAATATATTGTTGTTTTATTAATAAATATTATATTTGGAATTCTTTTTAATTCGTTAATACATTTATATATGTTCTTGCACTGTTTTAAAACAAGTGTTCTCGTTCCTGTTTTTCTGAGTAATCTCAGATGTCCTTTCAACATAATGACATTCACTCATATTCTTGCTACATACGTTTACATGTAAACTTACATAACGAAGCGTTTCTTTCTTATTTAAAATAATTGTCAACAAAGCCTATCTTTATCATTAAATTAACATCAAAACTCATCTGAGCCTGACTTCCTTTTTTATAACTAACTTTGGACTTACATTGTAGAACGAATATTTTATTATTTTATCGCAATATACCTTACTGCATAATCGAAGTTATTTCCTGCATGCGAACAAATATGTATTGAATAAATCTTATTTTTGTTTTATTAAATTTAGAAGTTTAGTATTGTATTTTTGGTCGCTAGGAAAGAAGTATTCGTGCAACAACCTGAATGATATTTCTTACTCAATTTGTTTATTTAGCTAAGCAAGCTATTTGTGATTTTATGGAGCTAATAACCTAATTTTAGCGGATAGTGTGAGCTTTTCTTTATGGGAATATAAGAAAATAAAGGTATCGATTTCAGTTTGAAAGTTTTCTTTATTTTACATGAAATATAGGTCTTGCCACCCAAATCATGAAATACGTGACTTTACTTACTTATTTCTTATTCTATTATTGAATTAAGCAACTCAAATATTTTTATTCTTTTTTAGTTTTATAATCGATGTATAAATATATATATTTTTCGGATTCGAAAATATAGACTATATTTTTACTTATATGTCGGTTACTTATATTAGATATTTCATTGGATAATACTTCATTGCTCAAGTAATAAAATACTTTATTTTGAAAAATATATTATAAACATCTTATGCAATATATATCGAAATATAGATTAGTGGTATTTTTCATAACTCGACGTATTCACTTTTTCGGTACTGTTCGCTGTAATCCTACTGATTGATGTGATGCTTCGCCTTTTCGAGATTTTTCTAAACCAAAATAAATATTTACTTGTACATCGAAATCCAAAACATTTCAGTAAGAATAAAAGTAAATTATTATCTTTATAATGTATCATACTTATTCTGAACATTAAATTACATGCGTCAATACAACCACTTCTGCATACTTTCAGAATCGCTAGTTATAATCAGAAAATAGATTAATAAGTAAACTTTTAAACAATATTATTTACTATACAGAAATTCGCAAATCAAAATTGCACTCGCTTTATCTTATTTTACATGATTTATCCCTCATTTAATCCAGAAAATCATAACATATTTTCTAAATTCATTCAATTTGTTAAATCTAACAATTTATATCGAATTGAGATTTTAGTTTTTATTTCGCTTTTTTTATTTCCTTCTATTATTGTTACAATATATACAAATACAGTTTCTTACAAGATAATTTTTTTTTAACTTTAGTTAAAAGAGCTTAAATTTTTTTAAGATAATTTATTTTTTATTTAATAATATTTAAGATCACGTGTTTTATAGCTTACACTTTCATTACATTGTATTTCATTAGTTAAAAGTAAATGTAATAAATACGTAGGAGCCTTTATAACTCGAGATTTATTAAGTTATATATGAACATAATATTAAAAGTGTATTTTCTTTATAATAATTCGACGTATATCTTACCACTACAACCTTGAATACACTTCTGTGTTGATTGGTACAAAGTTGGCTCTACATAACATATAATTAATTGTGTGATTACAATATATTGATATATTATATATACTAATATGATATAATAACATATTAATGTAAAACTTCGAATTATAAAAAGGATTCTATCTTCTACTAAATTCTAATAAATTCAGAATTTTCTTAAAAATATTGGAATACGAAATATAATACTGAATATTATAAAATACAAAAAATATATCTAATTTCAATATTTACGATATATTTTATTATTTTTCTCGTCAGATATATAACAATATTCTTATATTAATACACAAAACTTCATAGATAAAGTTCAATAAAGATATTGATATATCTTTCCTAATCAAAATATTTATCAAAATCATTGTACTTTAAAAAATATAACATTAGTTTTGATTTTCCAAAATTGATGCTAATGAGGGATTTGACTTTTAAGAATTTAAATTATATAAGCATGCTGCCAATGTAAGACGTATTCGAAGCTACGCAAAACTCTCGAAATTTTATCTGAACCATGTCAACATAAAAAGAAACATATAAAACTGAAATAGTTAACATAATTGCAGGAACTTGGTTTTTACATTAGAATATACATTTGTTTACCGTTAAGTATATAGGTTCTAATATTTTTGTGAATTCTTATTATGAAATACTGTAATTACAGAACAAAGTCCAGATACATTTATGCATTTCACAAACAAGTAAATTTTAAATATTTCAGTTCTTTTACTAATAATTATAATACATAAAAAATTTGAGTACTAATTTATAAATTGCAATCTACTTACTTGAATATTTCTTTTCGCATGACGCCTTGCAATCATCTTTTAATACTAGATATGCCGCATCTAATTTTGAAAACAAACTATTTTTGAATTACGTGTCTTATGTAGAGTAGTTTATTGTTTAATGTGATATGATTTTGTATAAAAAATTTTCTTTTGTAATTATGAACAATACTTTAATTTAGCCTTCAATTTCTTTAAATTATTTAATATTAAATAGATAAAAAGTATTGAAAAAGATATAAATTTATATAAGTGGTATTTTTCTCTAGACGACTGAATAGATTTACATTATAAACATAAATTTTTATTATTATTGTGTTTTAAGACAATTTTTAAATAAATCAGTCACAAGTGAATATTAGAAACAAAAAAAATTTACTATTTCAAATAGACTTTTTTTTAAAATAACATATATTATTTATATATTTTTAATATATAATGAAAACATGTAAAAACTAATGAAATATATTTATCGACTCAATTTTATAATCAATAAATTATATTCCAGATTTTCTCGTTAATCATAATATATTATTATTGCAATGCTAACTATAATACTAATTAAAATTATATTATGCATATTTATCCTTTTTCTCAAGTTGTATTACTATATTATCCAAAGTATATTCACCACAATTAATATATTTCTTATAATTTTTAGATCAAGTTCATTGGGATTTACAGTGATTGCACAATTTTAAACAATTAATTTTAATTCTATTCCTAATATAAGGTACGTATGGATGTGAATAAATAATCCTAGATTTTATTCTACTTACACGCATTTTCATGTGGTTCTAATATTGTATAATTTCGTGCCCTCTCTTCGGAAATATCTGATTTCAAAAATGAAGAAATATATTTAACGTGAATTGAAACCAATACTTTATGAGAACCATACCTAAACTATTATAGGAATACTTCTACATCTTACTAAGTGATGGATTCAAAGGCTTCGTAGAAAACGATGATATAGCTACTATCACTAATAATTAATATATAACCTCGCATTTTCTAAAATCTAAGTTGAAGTAGGATATTTAACAATCATAATAAACTGGATTAAATCATAAAAATTATTTTTGGAATTATGATATACTTTATAAATATAAACAAGTATTGTGTAAGCATTAGAAATTGATAAAAGAACCGCTAAAGTTCTGATTAGAATGCATAAACCATAATAAAGAATAAACAATAGAAATGTTTATTAAACCAGCAGTAAATGTAATAACGGAAATTTTCCAGTTTTCGTTTGTAGAAAAGCGGTATAAAATATTTAAACTGCATCATCAACTATAATTCGAAAGATTCATACTAAATTTTTATGTCTACGTTATTATGTTTTTAATGTTGGCGATTTATCGGTTTCCTTATCTATCATAACACTAATATATTAAGAAAAATAGCAACGTAAATCATCTTTTCCTAAATACATTTATTTAAATATATATAAGAGGAATATTTTTTCCAAATAAATAAATATGTAATAGTTAAATGAAAGTTGTCAATAGAAAAGCAGAATGTTAACATTAACTTTATATAAAAAAATAAAAGAAAAATAAACTGTTGAAGTTCTTAGATTGAAGTTTTAAATAACGCAACAAAGATTGATTTTTTTATAATAACGTGTTCGTAATTAAATTCGCTAAATAATTATTTTATTTAAATTAGTTTGTTATACATGTGTATTAATTTAATATTGTATAAAACTGAAGTATTTTGTAACCAAGTATATCAACTAATATTCATTTCATGGATATTGGTGAATAAATTTAATAAAATTTTCACTATTCTAATAACAAAGTGTAAAAAAATAGTATTTCACAGAAAATTATCATTTTCATACAAAATATTGATTAAAATACGTCTTACTTTCGCAACATTCCAAGCATTGTTCTTTTACAAATGTAAGTTCTCTTAAACCTGAATAAAAAAAGATGTTGAAACGATTAAGTATTTTTTCATAAAAGAATATTCAAACATATAAATACCCATAATGAATAGTACACAATAGACTAGTAAGATTGAGAATAATATTGTAAAATTCATTTTCATCTATATTTGATAATATTAATAGCTTTAAATTCTAATCATTTAAGTTTTTCACTGAGCAACACATAATTCGTTAACGATATTTATATTATTTAAAGTAGATGGATTAAAAGAACATGTATTGATAGTCAAACAGATTTTTATATCTTTATTGCGCTATAACATTATTTTAATAATTTTGTTTTTTCAATTTTGTTCAGTGACGTCATTGATAAAAATATTTTCATATATTATTTTAATGTTACCATTTTATAATGGGTAAAATATATGACTGTACATATTTATGACTGTATCTGCATTTTTCAGCAACCAGAGGGTACACTCACACACGCGTATAGCAATACCTTGTACCTTCTAATAGCTGCACGCCTACACATGCATACATATATACAGCTACATTCTGCAACTGCGCAATTGGATTTAACAAAGAAAAATATATTTTTCCATATATTATTTAAATTTTATTGCATAACTAATTAAAGAAAAATTTAAATAATCAAAAGAGAAGAAAAATAAAAAAAATTGTAGAATTATAGTTATAATAAATTACTATAATATAATTATAAAACAAACCTAATATAGTTAATGACATGGAAATTTTCTAATTATTATTTAAGCGAATATAAGTAATATGATAAGGCTAAATTAAACACTGCAATCACTATAATTATTTTGACCAATTATTTTTCTTATATTTATATAAATTTATAAAATAAAGAAATAAATAAGAAAAAATGTGAGGAAACTAAAAATCTATATAAAATAAATAAATATTAACAACATTTTCTATACGACTAAATGAATCTAATAGTAATAAATTCAAACAAAGAAAATAGTAATATTAATAATAATAATATTATTATTAATACAAACATAGAAAATAATAAAAATCAATATAATAATAATAATAGCTACTACAAAATTCATAGAAAATTTAAATGTAACCACGAATTGTTATTAATTTAATTAATATCAATAAAAACAGGCTAAATATTAACAAATATATATAACAAAAACTGTACAACTGTGAAAAAAGAAATTGCGAATCGAAATTCATAAGCAGTTCAGTAATTAATTAAATATAAACGCTAATAAATTAGTAAAAATAAAAATTGTATAAAGGCTGTTAAAACTTTTCCGGGAAAAGCCATAAAAATCCCCTCTTTGCTTATACCACCACTCCATGCAGAACCAGAGTTCGTCTTCAAACCTTGTACCTGGTAGCTGACTTACTGACTTGTAGCAAGAAGTGAGTAATAAATACTTTTCGTTTTAAACTTCAATATGTAATAATTCTTTAAAGGAGAATCGACCTCTACCTTTCCTAAGCTCCTTCCTTAAGTAGATCTAACTAATTGTTTTTATTCTAATATTTCTAGCCATAATTACGGACTAGACGAAATGTCTATTTGCGCTATGGTGTTTCTATTCTAATATCTTACATATAATTGCGGGGTAGTCGTAACGACTGATCGTGCTATTACGCAACTAATCTAATTATACACACAATTGTAAGGTAGATGTCTTACTGAATTTTATCAATTATTCACAATTTTATCATCGCACATGTTAATAGATAATGACACTTTAGATAAACTAGTACCGTAGCACATCCCAGGCTAGTATTCTTAATTGTATAGGCCCGAGAGGTGCATTTACGTCATGGATGCAACAGTTGGGCAGAGGAGGGAGGTAGGCTCGTACTCATGCATGTTCTTTTCGTTCATGGATCTTCTCCTGCTTATTCGTCCTTCTGATTATGGCGGCACTCAGTTTCTCGTGCTTCCTTGTTGATCCGTCCTCGATGACTTAACGGCGAATCAGGTTTGTGACAGCACGAGGTGGCGCGTAGAGACCAGGGTGAAATAAGCAAGGCGATTTCTATTTAGTATTAAAATTAAAAATATATAATTCAAATTAAACTTACAAGGGTGATTTTATGGTATGCTTATCGTTTACAAAACATTTGTATTTCTTATTAGTCACGGCTGTGATATATACGCTATCGGCGAATATTATACAATGATTTCGCAGTGATTATAATTCTAAGAGAATACAGCGATAGTTTATAATTTAACGGTGACGATACACAATTTTATAATATTTATTGAAAGGCGACGGTACATAAACGCGGATTTATTCAACGGGATTTACTCGCTTTGTATCACGGTGTGTGACGGCGGGCAAAATCTAGCCAAGAGGCTGTATTTCCGGATGCACAACCGCGAAATTATATCTAAACCCGGGCCATTCACCAAATGTCAGCACTAGGAGTCATGTGCCAAATGTCAACATGATCGGGAGACCTTCAGTTCCCGTACTCCATCTACAACTCCTGATTCTACATGAGTGCGCCCTTTTTATATACTTCGCGAATGCTTCACCTCACGCTTTCATAATAGTGGGGTTTCGAGGAGGGGTTGTTTCGCTTAACCTTTGCCCTTACAGTCCGTGGGCAAAGGCAAGCGACGGGGGAAACAAAGGCGACGGTGACTCAAGCGCATCGCACTTACTCGCGCATTGACAAGCGTTGCGCTAACTAGGGCATAGCTAAGGTTTAACGCATAGCCAGGGCTTTCCTTCACGGCTTCATGTCCTCACTTGCTCTATATTCTCTTTCATACTTAGATGAGGCCGCGTACTCCCACTATGCGAGCATAATCTCACTCAATCACTCGGCATTATCTCTCAATCATGCTTCGCACACTTGCAACCAGTGCTAGGCCACACTCACGCATTTTCATTCTTCACGCATAAACCTCTATTTTCATACAAGCAACCTGTCGCGTAAGCGTTCATTTTCACGCACACTGTCACATATATAATTTAAGCACTTTATTACATATACACTTATAAGTTCGCGATGGACTTTTCCGACGCAAATATAATATAAATTGATTTCGTAATATATTATGCAAGTATTAAATCTGATTTAAAAGTATTCGAAAAGTAAATAATGTATTATGTTATAAATAAAAATTGAATATTGTTCCTCTATATTTGACATTTTATCTAGGATCATCTATTGACACATTTATTGTTGCTAATTATGTTGATACATTTATTTATATTCTTGCACTGTTTAAAAACAAGTGTTCGCGTTCCCTGTTTTTCTGAGTAATCTCAGATGTCCTTTCAACATAATGACATTCACTCAAATTCTTGCTACATACGTTTACATGTAAACTTACAAAACGAAGATTTTCTTTCTCATTCAAAATAATTGTCAACAAAGCCTATGTTTATCATTAAATTAACATCTGCGCCTGACTTACTTTATTCTGCTCCTGTTTTTGCCGGATTAGCTTGTCGACCAGGTTTCATTTGGTACGGAAGAAGAGTGGTAAATGGGAAAAGGTCGATAATTAATAACTCAGGGTTTATAATACTAAAATAATCGATCCTTTATTCAAGAGTTACTCCCGGCGTCGCACCGCTACAAAAAGAAATATATTGCATTTAGTAACGATATCGCAAACACATTCTTCGGTTAAGACTACACATTCGCGGTACATTGTATACGTATACATTCGCGCTGACTGGGCACAACGTTCTCGGTTTTCTAAGGTAGGTACAATGAGATTTTCACACACAATATTGCAAGTTTTCGTTTCATTCGCTTACATTATATTCTCGGTATACACGCTCACGGCTTGTCGACTTGTATCATTCATTTGCATCCATACTCCTAAACTAGATACCGTCGTTACCCTTCGGGACAGGGAACGTGAGAGTGGTCCGGAAGAAAGAACGTTGCAAGCGCACTTTCCGGGTGGTCATGATGGCGTAGCGAACTGCTTCCACCCGGGATGGGAGAGCGTGGATCGCGTCACTCCTGGAATATTCAGGGTGGCGTAGCAATTGTTATCGCCCTAGAGGGAAGTGTGCGAATCGCATCACTCCCAGATCGGTAGGGATGGCGTAGCGAACCGCCTCCGCCAGGAAGAGAATGCGCGAATCAACAAAAAAGTCAACAAGAAAAAGCAAAATATATTTAATTCAATAGATCTATTAATATACTTGTTACAACTTCAAAGAACAAGTAGATTGGGATATACTATGATTCCAGAATTTTAAATAATTAATTATTATTTAATCCTAATTGTAATGGTTATAATAAACTAAAGAATGTAAGAATAAATTAATAAATTCTATTCTACTTACTTGTGTCATTACTTACTCGATATGTTGTAAAATTTCGTGCCGTCGCTTCCGAAAGATCTGATTTGCACATTGAAAAAATATATTTTATTCACAATTTTGAATTTGTAACCAATATTCTTGAAACGATTTTGAAAATATTAAATATTTACGTCATTGCGTAATTAACTAATGAATTGAAAGGCTATGTAAATGATTTGGTCGTTATTATTACTAATAATCAATATAAACCTTAGTTTTCTTAAATCTATGAAGATGAAGTATATTTAGATATTTATTAACTATATTGAATCGGATTAATTAATGTTTTTATTAATTAATCTACTTCGTAAATCTAAACAAACATATTTTGTTAAGTACTTTAAGGCTACATAAGAATTCAATGCCTTTTAAGAGAATATTAGCAATAGTGCTTTGTATTCACTCATAATTTTAATTCACATAATAGTGAATAATACGTTTTGCGAATTGCTTTAGAATTACAAATTGATAAAGGTACTGCTAAGAAATAAAATTGTTTAAATTGCAAGAATAAGGGACTAATTATAAAGGTTGTCTGAGAAAATTGAAAATAAATGTAATAATGACAATTTTCCAACTTTAGACTGAATAAAAGCGGTGTTGAATAACTGATACAATTCTGGCACCGTTTTAAAACGAGTGTTCGCGTTCCGTTTTTCTGAGTAATCTCAGATGTTCTTTCAACATAATGATCTTCACTCATATTCTTGCTAGATACGTTTACATGTAAACTTACATAACGAAGATTTTCTTTCTCATTTAAAATAATTGTCAACAAAGCCTATATTTATCATTAAATTAAAATCAAAACTCATCTGCGCCTGACTTACTTTTATATAACTAACTTTGGACTTACATTGTAGAGCTAATATTTTATTATTTTATCGCAATATACCTTACATCATTTCCTGCATGCGAATAAATATGTATTAAATAAATCTTATTTTTGTTTTATTAAATTTAGAAGTTTAAGTATTGGATTTTTGGTCGCTAGGAAAGAAGTATTCGTGCAACAACCTGAATGATATTTCTTACTCAATTTGTTTATTTAGCTAAGCAAGCTATTTGTGATTTTATGCAGCTAATAACCTAATTTTAGCGGATAGTGTGAGCTTTTCTTTGTAGGAATATAAGAAAAATAAAGGTATCGATTTCATTTTGAAAGTTTTCTTTATTTTACATGAAATACAGGTTTTGCCCCTCAAATCATGAAACACGAGACATTTAGTTACTTATTTCTTATTCAATTATTGGATTAAGCATCTCAAATATTTTTATTCTTTTTTAGTTCTATAACCAATGTATAAATATATTTATTCATTATAATATATATCAAAATATATATTAATAAAAGTAACATACAAATATATATCAAATATAGATTAGTGGTATTTTTCATAACTCGACGTATTCAATCCTTCGGTACTGTTCGCTGTAATCCTTCTGATTGACTTGACGATTCGCCTTTTCGAGATTTTTCTAAGCCAAAATAAATATTTACTTGTACATCGAAATCCAAATCAATTCAGTAAGAATAAAAGTAAACTATTATCTTTATAATGTATCATACTTATTCTGAACATTAAATTACATGCGTCAATACAACCACTTCTGCATACTTCCAGAATCGCTAGTGATAATCAGAAAATAGATTAATAAGTAAATTTTTAAATAGATATATTTATTATAAGGAAATTTTATTCTAGTAAATTTCTTGTATTATATATTTTTTTAATGTTTTTTTGTTTAATTGATTCTTTCTATTTGAAGTAGTCAATAAAATTTCATAACAATTCTTATATAATGTTATGTGCTCTAATGTTATTTGTTTAAATGTAATCACTAAATGTTACTATTATTTTTGTATGTACCGTTTTTTAGCACAAATACATTTCAAATATATATTTATATGAAATTTTTATCTATTCATTCTCAACAGTTTGACTCATTCTCTACGCACTCGTCGCAACGCTAGGAAAAACTATCCTTCAAGCTTGTTCTATACAGGTCTCGACTGATAAGAACAAGGCCACTTGGTATGCACTTTCCCTGCGTTTAGAAGAATAACGAAGAAGAGAGAAAGAAGATCAAACAGACGTGCCTCAAAATAGTCCCCTGGACTTTGTCGTATCACGTGACGAGTAGCTATAGGAAATAGTTATATAGAAAACTCGGGAATTGCATTCGAACAACGCAACCATGTTTCACGGCTGCGTTATCATCTGAGATTGGCTCACCAGGGGCTGCACGTTGATTAAGCCTGCTGACAATGGAAGGGTAATCTCACACTTCATGCGATGATTAGATGATCTAACATCTTTTTAAACATAGAGTAACAGAAAGTCAGCCGATCTCTCGAAAAGATAAGGCAAAAGAAATCCCCAGACCTCCTCAATCTTGTACCAGCATCAATGCTCAAAAGCATATGTTTTACAACCTACACTTTTATTACATAGTGCGTTATTAGTTAAAGGTAAATGTAACAAATATTTAAGAGTTCATGAACCTCAAATTTACTAAATTTAAAAATGAATAGAAAATTAGACGTGTATTTTCTATATAATAATTCAATGTATTTCTTACCTGTACACCCTCTAATACAGGCCCGTGTTTCTCGGTACATTTGCGATTCTATATAACCGATAATTACTTATGTACTTACATTATAATAAAATATTATATATACTTATTTTATGTAATAAAATATTGATACAAAACGTAGAATTATAAAAGATACTTTTATCAATTCTTATCTTTTATTACTGTATAACTATAATAATAATATTGTTACAAACATAAGAGCAGAAACTTCTTAAAAGTACTAAAATAATAAATATGATGAACAGCATTGTAAAATAAAATAAAATATTTTAAACTACAACCCTTACTATAAACTTGACTATTTTTTTGTCGGCTATATAAACTTAATTCGATTACATTTAGACTCGCAAAAATTATAATCTAAATATTAATAATGATACTGATACCTTTCCACTATCCAAATCTTTATCAAAATCATTATACTTTAAATATATATAGCACTAGTTTTGATTTTTTCCAAATAGATTTTTATGGTAGAGAGATTTGACTTCTTTTAAAATTCTAATTTATATTACATATATGATATTTAAGTATTTGTCATTACATATAGTTATGACTACTGATGAGTCATCATAGTACAAAATATTTTAATTTTATAACATTGCATAATTACATTAACACATTAATGTAAATAAAAGTATTTGCATATTTCGCTCTTTCTAATAATATCTTGAAAAATCTGAATATTGATTAATTAATTTCATTGTACTCACTTTCATATTTCTTTTCGCATGACTGCTTACAATCATCCTTGAATACAATATATGCCGCATCTAATTTTGAAAACAAACTATGTTTTAATAACATGTTTTATGCGAAGACAATATTTTTCTATTATTAGTTTTAAAGTATTACATGAATTAGTAGTTTATTGTTTAATGGGATACGATTTTGTATAAAAAATTTTCTCTTATAATGACTAACGGTATTTTAATTAAGCTTTCAATTTCTTTAAATTATTTAATATTAAAAACATAAAATGTATTGAAAAAGATATACATTTATATAAGTGGTAATTTTCTCTAGACGACTGAATAGATTTACATTATAAATATAAATTTTTTTTATTGTCTTTTAAGACAATTTTTAAATAAATCAGTCACAAGTGAATATTAGAAACAAAAAAAATTTACTTTTTCAAATATACTTCTTTTTAAAATAACATATATTATGTATATATTTTTAATAAATAATGAAAACATGTAAAAACTAATGAAATATATTTATCGACTCAATTTTATAATCAATAGATTATATTCCAGAATTTTTCGGTTATCATAATATATTAATATTGCAAAGCTAACTATAATAGTAATTAAAATTATATTATGCATATTTATCCTTTTCTTGAAGTTATATTACTATATTATCCATGACCTGCATTATTCGATTTAATGTGCAATTTATTTATGCATTATTTTCAATTTAAATCAGCAATAAAAATCCAAAGTATATTCACCACAATTAATATATTTCTTATAATTTTTAGATCAAGTTCATTGGGATTTACAGTAATTGCACAATTTTAAACAATTAATTTTAATTCTATTCCTAATATAAGGTACGTAAGAATGTGAATAAATAATCCTAGATTTTATTCTACTTACTCGCATTTTCATTTGGACCTAATTTTATATATTTTCGTGCCGTCTCTTCGGAAATATCTGATTTCAAAAATGAAGAAATATATTTAATTTGAATTGAAACCAATATCTAAACTAATACGCGAATACATATTGATTAAAATATGTCTTACTTTCACAACATTCCATGCATTGTTCTTTTACGAATGTAAGTTCTTTCCATCCTGAATAATAGAAAATCTGGAAGTAATGAACTATTTTTTATTAAAAAATATACAAACATGCAAATACCTTTTATCAATAATACACAATAGAATAACAAGATTGAGATAACTATTTTAAAATTCATTTTATTCTATAAGTGATAATTTTATTATCATATCACGATCGTTATTTACAATCTCTAATCATACAAGTTTTTCACTGAGGAACACATTATTTGGTAACGGTATTTATATTAGTGAATATTAAGGATTTCGATAACATGCATTCATACTTAAACGTTTTTTTAATACTTTTATAGCTCTACAAATTACCTTTTTTATAGTTTTGTTATTTCAATTTTGTTTAATGACGACTTTGATAAATATACTTCAAATATTATTTAAATGTCATCATTTTAATAATATATTCTACAATATATTATAAATAGATTTAATAATATTGTGACGGTTTTCATCCGCTCGCTCTGGTGAGCCGTCATCGCCTCTTGCAGCTTCCGTTGTCGGGTGAGCTGGAAGTCTGGTAGGAATCTCCGCGGCGCCTAATTTTCCTTTATTCTGCTCCTATTTTTGCCGGATTAGCTTGTTGGCTAGGTTTCATTTGGTACGGAAGAAGAGTGGTAAATGGGAAAAGGTCGATAATTAATAACTCAGGGTTTATAATACTAAAATAATCGATCCTTTATTCAAGAGTTACTCCCGGCGTCGCACCGCTACAAAAAGAAATATATTGCATTTAGTAACGATATCGCAAACACATTCTTCGGTTAAGACTACACATTCGCGGTACATTGTATACGTATACATTCGCGCTGACTGGGCACAACGTTCTCGGTTTTCTAAGGTAGGTACAATGAGATTTTCACACACAATATTGCAAGTTTTCGTTTCATTCGCTTACATTATATTCTCGGTATACACGCTCACGGCTTGTCGACTTGTATCATTCATTTGCATCCATACTCCTAAACTAGATACCGTCGTTACCCTTCGGGACAGGGAACGTGAGAGTGGTCCGGAAGAAAGAACGTTGCAAGCGCACTTTCCGGGTGGTCATGATGGCGTAGCGAACTGCTTCCACCCGGGATGGGAGAGCGTGGATCGCGTCACTCCTGGAATATTCAGGGTGGCGTAGCAATTGTTATCGCCCTAGAGGGAAGTGTGCGAATCGCATCACTCCCAGATCGGTAGGGATGGCGTAGCGAACCGCCTCCGCCAGGAAGAGAATGCGCGAATCAACAAAAAAGTCAACAAGAAAAAGCAAAATATATTTAATTCAATAGATCTATTAATATACTTGTTACAACTTCAAAGAACAAGTAGATTGGGATATACTATGATTCCAGAATTTTAAATAATTAATTATTATTTAATCCTAATTGTAATGGTTATAATAAACTAAAGAATGTAAGAATAAATTAATAAATTCTATTCTACTTACTTGTGTCATTACTTACTCGATATGTTGTAAAATTTCGTGCCGTCGCTTCCGAAAGATCTGATTTGCACATTGAAAAAATATATTTTATTCACAATTTTGAATTTGTAACCAATATTCTTGAAACGATTTTGAAAATATTAAATATTTACGTCATTGCGTAATTAACTAATGAATTGAAAGGCTATGTAAATGATTTGGTCGTTATTATTACTAATAATCAATATAAACCTTAGTTTTCTTAAATCTATGAAGATGAAGTATATTTAGATATTTATTAACTATATTGAATCGGATTAATTAATGTTTTTATTAATTAATCTACTTCGTAAATCTAAACAAACATATTTTGTTAAGTACTTTAAGGCTACATAAGAATTCAATGCCTTTTAAGAGAATATTAGCAATAGTGCTTTGTATTCACTCATAATTTTAATTCACATAATAGTGAATAATACGTTTTGCGAATTGCTTTAGAATTACAAATTGATAAAGGTACTGCTAAGAAATAAAATTGTTTAAATTGCAAGAATAAGGGACTAATTATAAAGGTTGTCTGAGAAAATTGAAAATAAATGTAATAATGACAATTTTCCAACTTTAGACTGAATAAAAGCGGTGTTGAATAACTGATACAATTCTGGCACCGTTTTAAAACGAGTGTTCGCGTTCCGTTTTTCTGAGTAATCTCAGATGTTCTTTCAACATAATGATCTTCACTCATATTCTTGCTAGATACGTTTACATGTAAACTTACATAACGAAGATTTTCTTTCTCATTTAAAATAATTGTCAACAAAGCCTATATTTATCATTAAATTAAAATCAAAACTCATCTGCGCCTGACTTACTTTTATATAACTAACTTTGGACTTACATTGTAGAGCTAATATTTTATTATTTTATCGCAATATACCTTACATCATTTCCTGCATGCGAATAAATATGTATTAAATAAATCTTATTTTTGTTTTATTAAATTTAGAAGTTTAAGTATTGGATTTTTGGTCGCTAGGAAAGAAGTATTCGTGCAACAACCTGAATGATATTTCTTACTCAATTTGTTTATTTAGCTAAGCAAGCTATTTGTGATTTTATGGAGCTAATAACCTAATTTTAGCGGATAGTGTGAGCTTTTCTTTGTAGGAATATAAGAAAAATAAAGGTATCGATTTCAGTTTGAAAGTTTTCTTTATTTTTATTCTTTTTTAGTTCTATAACCGATATATAAATATATATATTTTTCGGATGTCGAAAATATAGACTATAAGTAGCTTTTAAACATTCTTTATAAGAATACAACTTGATGTTTATCAGGATACGTTGAGAATTAATAGCTTCGTCCTGAAACATTCCGAGCTCTTGCCAACTTGCAGATGTAAGATCTACTTTTTAATGGTCAAAAATGCTATTGTTCGCATGTTTTCAAGAGGAGAGAAGGAGGAAGAAGAGTGTGTGATAACCAAGAGTTTGGCCCTGGTATTTTCTTTTTTAAGGGAAGAAAAACGTGGCTGTTCTACCGAGGATTATGATGGAAGGATGTTTCGTATGCCGATGAGAGTGACGGTGCTTCATTTTGGAATATAAAGAAGTGTACATGGGAGCCTTCTTGTCAGTCGAAGCGAGAGAAGCGGCCGAAACAGAAACTACTACCAAGTTCTCGGAAACGGTTTCAAATATATTTTAAATGCAAGTCTTGTACCTGTGATACTCTTTGTCATGGATCGATCAATGACCGTACTACTGGGTTATTCTTTTAACTAATTTTTCGCCCTTCTTAGTGCAAACTACCTCTAACGTACAAACTATTCTGTTTGTTAGAACTATCTGATGTGGAACGTTCTATTCTTCATAAAGTGATATGTTGTAGAACTTATTGTTTCTATTCATCTTAGGCCGAAATGCTTTTCAAGTTGGGTAGCTATAGAACAACAAAATATATAGAATCAGATGGAACTCAAAGCATCCGGTAGTTATTGAAGAAACTTCAATTTAATAATTTTTTAGTCAATATTAAAAAATCGATAGTCTTAATAAAGCTGAATATTAAAATAATAACAACATTAGATAATTACATTTTGATAAATATTGTTTACATGTATCTAAAATAAAGAGCTTAAAATTATATATTGCCTAAGATTTAATAACTAATAATAACTATAGTAATAATAATAACTATAGTAATTCAATACTTTATTAAGAAAAATAGAATTGTATTTCATCTCATTATTCAAACATATTCATTTTATAACTCGCTTGAGATACTCGTCTACACGTGAGGCCTTGCCTGGATTTTTTCGAGATTTTCCTAAAAAAATATTATTTTTATATCCAAATGCACAAAAATTTGATAAAACTAATCAAAACAATTATGTTTCGACTTACTTTTCTCAAACATGAATAGACAGGCGTCAGTGCAGCCGCTTCTGCATATGATATGAATGCCTAAATATAATAAATATACAGATTAAAAAACAAATTTTGAAAACAAGATATATAATTATAGAGAAATTAATTATTATACACAATCATAGAATTTCAAAACAATTTTCATGTAATATATGAAGCTTCTATGACCCAAACATGAATAGAGATTACAAATTAGAAACATGTGATATTTCTTAGTATTACTTGGGTACCTTTTTATAGAGGAAATAATAAATCTGATATTTAGTTTTCTTTCATACATAAGTTTTGTTCAATTTTAATATTTAAATATCGCTTGGTCTCATAAAATGCAAAGATATTATTTGAATAACCGCATGCACCGCTTTCCCGAGTTCGATGGAAAAGCTGACGTTTATGGCTCTGATCACGAATTATCTTAGACGCGAACAAAAAACAGGTAATGCATGACAAAAGGAATATTGCAGGTAGAACCATAAATGTCTTTGACGACCGCTGAATCGTTGGTGACTAAATGAATTTAGAAAGAAGAAGAACAATCTGTCTTCTCCGTGTGAACAAAAAATAAAGTTTGTTTGTTTGCATCTACCCTTACCTTATTTCGTTGGACTTGTATCTCCCTTGATTAATCCAAAAAAATATAAAATTGTTTTCTAAATTCATTCGACATATCTAGATCTTGCAAATATGCTCGAAATTGAGATTTTAGTTTTCTTTTCGCTTTCGGCCTTTTACTAATGTTACAATATAGACTAATACAGTTTCTTACATGACAAATACGTTCTTGAGTTCCTTTAGATTATGTATTTTTTGTTGAATATTTTAAGATACTTTACGTATTCACTTACGTTTTTCTGTGTTTTCCTACTTTTTTGCACGATTTTTGGCTTTAACATTAAAATCGTATGATTTTTCATGATTTTATGAATAGAAAAGTTCATACAGTTTCATGAAAAATCAATATCTAGGACTCAATTTCATTTATTATCAAAATACTTGCACTAATTAGAATTATTGTATGACTCATTATACGAGCAAAGGTAAATTGTTTTGTACCAATACGTTTTGAGAAATTTTGTAACAATATTAATACCTTAAATAATATGCCTTATAGTTTACACTTTCATTACATAGTATTCTATTAGATAAAAGTACATGTAATAAATATGTAAGAGTTTATGTACTTCGTGATTTCTTAAGTTATAATTAATATTATATTAAAAGTGTATCTTCTTTAGAATAAATAAATGTATATCTTACTTGTGCACCCTTGAAGACACTTTAGTTGATCTCGGTACATTTGCGATTCTGCGTGACAGACAATTAATTGGGTGTTTACATTATGTTGTAATATTATATATACTAATTTTATGTAATAAAATATTGACACCAAACTTAAAATTATAAAAGGAATACTTACTTCCATCAATTCATATCTATTATGATTGGATAACTATTATAATCATATTGTTACAAAAATAAAAGTTGAAATTTCATGAAAGTACTAGAGTAATAAATGTGATGCTCAGCATTATAAAACAAAAGAAAATATTTTTCAATTATAGCCTTTACAGTACACTTGATTATCTTTCTTTGTCGGCTAATTAAACATAATTCATTTTCATTTATACACCCAAAAACTTTAATATAAAATTTAATAAAGGTTCTGATATTTGTTTCCAAATCCAAATATTTATCAAAATCATTGTGCTTTACAAATATAATATTAGTTTTGGTTTTTTCAAATAGATAATAATGTGCGAAATTCATTTCTTTTCCAAATTCGAATTATATACAAGATGTGCACGTGTAAATCATGATATAGTTTTTCTAATATTTCTGAGAAATTATACTATGAAATACTGCAATTACAGTACACAAAAACATTAATGTGCTATATAAATAAACGGATTTGTTCATTTCTGCCCTAATAAGAATTATTATATATTGAAAAATGTGAGTACTAATTTATAAATTTCATTCTACTTACTTGCATATTTTCGTTCGCATGATTGTCGGCAATCCTCTTTAATCACTTCAAAAGTCTTATCTGATTTTGAAAAGAAACAATACTTTAACGATAATTTTAAAATTAAACATATATTTTATAGAAATTCTTTTTAAAATGTTAAATAAGTACGAAGTTTATGGATTAATTATTAATCTAGAAAGATAAAATGTATTCAAGCAGATAATATAAATTAGTGGTACTATTTTGTGGATATTGATTAACTTTTCTTAATAAATATGAATTATTATTAATATTTTTCTTATTCCGGTTTTGATAAAAATATTAAATAATTCGTTGCATAATATTATTATTATTATTCATGTGCCGATAGTAAAAATTGCAATAACAGAAATACCGATTAAAAATATTTTTCGCCTCAAGTTTGTAATAAATAATATGGATTTGTTCGGTAATAATAATATATCGTCAATTGCAACGAAAAGTCTAATCCTTTTATGATAATAATTAAAATTATATTTCAGTAATCATATTTCATGCAACTTGTATTACAATGATGTGATGGAAAAGTCCGTTGCGAGCTTACGCCGGTGCTGCTAATCTCAAATTAAGTGCAACAATAGTGCGTAATGCCATAGTGCGCCCCACTGTGGGAAGCACTGCATAATGCGTGTGCGAGAGAGAATGCGGAGTGAGTGAAAAAGATCATGAGGCCATGAAGTAGAGCCTCGGCTATGCATTAGGCATTAGCCTGCGTGGTTCTAAGCCATTACCCGAGTAAGCGCGACGCGTTTGCTATATCACCGCAGCTGTTTCCCTGACACTAGCCTTTGGCCACGGATTGTAAGGACAAAGGCTAAGCGGTGCCATTCTCTACGAGGCTGTGCGAGTGCGAAAGCTTGTTTCCTCCGCTAGATGGCGCAAAGAAAAGTGAATCATAGAGAACTTTCCTTAATAAATATAAGGGATGAAATCGCGTAGAAACAGGGAGTTCAGTAATCCGATGTCTCCTGCGCCCGTGCAGCCTTTGGCAATTGACTCCTGGTCTGGTCTTGACTCTTCCCGCCGTGACTTGCTCGTAGTCATCCGCTGCCGTAACTCTCCGGTGTAGAATATCCACCGCCGCGACTAAATTGTAAGGTAAATCGTCGCTACAAACACGCGACAAAGCCGTGTAAATCCGTTTTTGTAATTCGTTAACCGCTGCTGTAATCCCTAAGAAACACCGTATAATTCACTATAAAGATATATTTGTAATAGAGAAACTACCGTAATAATTCATTATATAATATATTCTCGCGACATTGTGAATTAATTGGATTAATCGCTATAAAACACGCCGTCCTTATTCACCCAGTCTCCTTCACGCCTCTTTAGCCCAATATGAACCCGGTCCAACGCCGAGCCATCCGGACCGGGATATTCAGGAAACGCGAGAGACCGATCCATCGCAATAAGTAAAGAATAATATAAAATAAGAAGAAAACTAATAGTAAGTAAGATCACTTCGTAATTGCAATTGAAAAATTAGAAAGATAGAGGATAAGTTAAATTCTAAGTAAAACGATGTCGGGCATTCGCAAGGGACATGAAAGATGTATAAATCGTTGAAATATTATCAGTTTCACAATGTTTACATATTAACACTAAAATTTCATTAAAATACTGAAGTTTTTAATTTTAATTGAAATAAATTATAAAATTATGAATTATTTGTTTAAACAATAATTTAAATTTTTCTCTATACATTACTTTTATATTATCAATTCGTATTTGAAAAATACTTACGCAGAAAAGAAATGCACTTAGAAGTACTTACAAGACAAAATTAAATAACAAAATTCGATAAGTCTTCATTTACTCAAAAATTATTCAAATACTTATACATTAAATATGTATAACTAGTTTTGGTCTCAAAATAAATAATGTTTTTCTAGATAAGTTTAGCATCGTGGAATACGTTTTTATAATAATCATAAGTAACATCATTAACAAGTAGTGAAGAAAATTAATCAAAATAATTAAAACTTCTCTAATCGACTCAAAATCAAAATGAAAAAAAAAAAAAAAAGAAAATTTCCTCTTTTGATACAAACTCGTTAATTACATTATTAATACATTTTTTCATTAGGTATTGCCATTATGCTTCGGAATATATAAAAATAGAGTTTATCATCATGAAACTGCAATATGATTTAGATTCATATGTTCGCATAAAAGTTACACTAATCGAAATACTTCGCTTACACGTATGTATATTCTATTTCTAAACATTATATTAAGTGTACGATATTTATGAATGTCATTTATATGGAAAATTTTGATAAGTAGATTGAAATCAACAATAAAAAAGCAAAATATATTTAATTAAATAGATCTATTAATATATTCGTTGCAACTACAAAGAACAAGTACGTTGGGATATACTATGATTCCATAATTTTATACAATTAATTTGAGTTCAATCCTTAATATAATGGTTATAATATTCGGCAGAATGTGAGTATACATTTATAGATTCTATTCTACTTACTTCGATCATTATCTATTAGGATTTTTGAATGATTCAATGCTGTCGCTTCGGAAATATCTGATTTGTACAAAAAATATATTTTATACACAATTAAATTATTAATTATTAATTAAATATTATTATTAATTAAATATTGAATTAAAACTAATATTTTTGGAACGATTTTGAAAATATTAAATATATACACCATTATGTTATTAAATGATGAATTAAATGGCTAAGTAAATGATTTGGTTGTTGTTATTCTTACTAACAATTAATATACCACCTTTTCTTTTTTAAAAATATAGGTAGATGAACAATATTAAGATGTTTATAAACCCATTTGAATCAGATTATTTATTGTTTTATTGATATACTTAAATAGAAATAATATTAATTTTTTTGAATATTATTTTTATGTATTCTCTTAATTTTAATTCATACAATAGTAAATAATAGATTCTGCTGATTGTTTTAGAATTACAAATTAATAAAGGCATAGCTAAAAAATAAAATTGTTTGAATATATAAACAATAATAAGGGTTAAATCATAAAGAATATTGAGAAAAATCTGAAGTAAATGTAACAACGAAAATATTCCACCGCTATTCCACCGCTTGAAAAAAGCGGTGTATAATATTTATAATATTTATACTTCATCAACTAAAATTCAGGCATTTCGTGCTACATTTTTAGGTTTACATATTTTTAATGTTAGCGATTTATCATTCTTTTTTTAATTATCATAGTGCAATGAATGACTTCATTGCGAGTTAGCGGCGACACGGCGGATTAAGAGCTGGAAAGGGAAAGAAAAAGGTTCCTTACACTAGTTGAAGGACTACACTACACTACAATAGGGTGCGATTTGTCAGAAAATATAATGAGTATGTGCCTGAACCTGTGAAAAGAAATGATGGTTATTCAACATGAGGTGTAAATGTGCGCGAGTGTGTTAGTGCGTTACGCCTTATCCAGTACAATACCTAACCTTGCGCTATCGCCGATACTATTTCCCTGCCGCTAGCCTTTGTCCACGGATTGTGAGGGTAAAGACTAAGTGGGACCGCTCCTTCGTGAGATCTCACGATTAAAAAAACGAATTTAATCGGCCAGAAGGTGTATGAAAAGCGAAGGAAGGAAAGCCTTCTTTAATTCATAAAAGAGGTGAACTTGCATGGAAAGACAGAGTTGGTTGGGAGTTTGAGATCTCCTTTAATCAAATAGCCCTTGGCACTTGACCCCTGTTGCAACCTGTCGGCAAGCTAGGAAAACTCCAGGAAGTGCAGCTTTTTGGCGCAAAACCCCTGATGTAGTCTCTCAATATCCCAGACTTAGAGGAAGTGTAGCCTGTTAGCGCATAGCCCCTGGTATAATCCTTAAATTCACGAAGAACTTCAGGGTGATACATCCAACGCATCTCAGAGATAAATTCACATTTATAAAAACATAAAAAATGCGCACTCACGCAGAATTGGGAGTTGGAGGTGGAGTTCGGGAAGCGAAGGTTTTCCGGTCATGCTGACGTTTGGCGCATGACTCCTAGTGCTGACTTTTAGCGTACTGGGGAACTCCAGAAGGTGCTGACTTTTATCGCACTGGGGAACTCCAAGAGGTACTGGCATTTGGCGCACTCTCGAGGAATGCTGACTTTGGCGCGTTCCCGGTCAGGCTGACATTTGGCACATGACACCTAGTGCTGACATTTGGCGCATGGCCCCGGGTATAGATATAGGTCCGCGGTCTAGAATCCAAAGACACAACCTCTTGGCTAGACTCTCCCCGCCGTCTTCCACCGAATAAACCCGCATTTATGTACCGTCGCCGTTCGATAAGTGTTATAATTCCGCCGTCTAGTGTATGCGAAAGCGTCGCATCGATGATTTATTAGTTTTTGTAAAATTCGCGGTCTATTATGCGAAAGCTCCGTATCACAGGCTGATTTATGCTTGTTAAACCTCGCCGCCTAGTGTGTAAGATAGCGCTGCATGTATCGCAGTCGTTTAAATTATTATGTCCGTCGAGAATTTATAAAAATTATAATCATTATTCACCGATAGTAACCAAGTCATCACTGTAACCGCTAAGGTTTTTTTGTAAACGATAAGCGCACCGCAAAATAAATAAACCCTCTGTAAGTTTAGTTGAATAAAAATAATCTTAAGTTTAATATTAAACACAAAGGAAACGCCTCACTTATTTCGCCTCGGTCTCCTGCGCCTTCTCCACTCACCACGAACCTAGTCCGACATTGAACCATCCGGAACGAGAAAGTCAGGGAGCACAAAGAACCGAGCCTCCATCGCCACAAGGACGACTAAGCAGGAAAAAAGAACAACGTTCGAGAAGAATCGACACACGCTTTAAATCCCTCTCGTCCTATCTACTCATACGTTTTCCATTCGCTCATTTTCGCAACATATATAAATAATAACGAACGATCCGTATAAAACGTTACACGGTGCCCGAACAGGGACTCAAGTCGTAACTATATTAAACATTACACAAGAAGTGCCTGGTTATAATAATCAGCCAGGGATTGCACTCTGGTATGCCGCGTCTCCGAAGTGCAGGAGTATTCCGAAGCCACGCCAAAAGAAGGGAAAGAGTTCGAGAGAGAGTTGAGAAGTCTCGTCCAAGCCTCGTCGGCTGTGATCCTCACCGCTTACTATCGCTGCTCCTTCTGCTCTCAAGAGCTCCGAAGCTCCTTTTCTTCTGCCTTTGAGCCGAGCAACGCCTCGCTAATCGCTAAATGAAGTGTCTCTCCAATATCGCCAGACTCAACCCAATGGGTAAGTAGCTCCCTTGCGCGGCGAATTCCGGAAAATTCGTCGCTTGGACGAACTTTCCAAGGTCTGACGCCTAATTCTCCCTTTTACCTACTCGTCCTATCAAAAATAAGCTTGGGGGCCAACTCGTAATGGCTCGTACAGGTCCAGGCCTACTTTGTGCAAGAGTTCGAGGGATTTCTAGTGGAAATTACGCGTCGGAGGTGTCCTGCGCGTATTAAACTCTATATATTTGTAGTAAATCACCGATATTTCTCCCGACATTGTGAATAAAATAGATTAATTTGTATAAAAAAAACGCCATTCTTATTTGCCTGGTCTCTTTACACCTCCTTCTCCGAGATATCTAGGTATCCAGGTAACTAAATAGACTTAATATTTCGAAACTAAATATTTTAAACTATCATAATACTCATATTTTGAAAAAATTACAATGTAAATGTTCTTTTTCTAAATACATTAATTTAAAGATATATAAGAGGAATATTTTTTTAAAGTATATAAATATGTAATTTAAAATTGAAGTCGTCAATTGAAAAATAGAATTTTAACATTAACATATCAAAAAATATAAGAAAAATAAACTGTTTCAAGTTTTTAAATTAAAATTTAAAATATCACAAATAAGTCTTATTTTTTTTATAATAACGTGTTTGTAATTCAATTCGCTACATAATTATTTAATTTAAATTAGTTTAATATGCATTTATATTATTTTAATATTGTATAAAATTCACGTTTTGCGGAAGCAAGTATATCAATTAATTTTCATTTAATGGGTATTGATGAATTACATTTAATAAACTTTTTTCTATTTTAAATACAATAGATAGAATAAACCTAAAGTAAACTATTCTTATTAATAAAATTATATAATGTATAACAAATTATTATTTTCTTATAAAATATTGATTAAAAAATGTCTTACTGTCACAACATTCCAAGCATTGTTCTTTTACAAATGTAAGTTCTTTTGCACCTGAATAAAAAAAGATGTTGAAATGATTAAGTATTTTTTCAGAAAAGAATATGCAAACATATAAATACCCTTAATAAATAGTATATAATAGATCAGCAAGATGGAGAATAATATTGTAAAATTCATATTAATCTACACTTGATAATATTTTTATTAATATAATATGTAAATTTAGAAGCTCTAACGTACATTTATAGTAAAATATATTTTTAATACTTTTATTTGTCTAGAACATTAACTTTTGTAACAGTTTTGTTATTCAAATTTTGTTTTATGACGTCTTTAATAAAAATAGTTTTGAATATTATTATAATATCATTATTTGGACAATATATTCAACAATATAATATAAATATATTTTACGATTTATACTCTAGTTTCAAATTCGTATTTTAAATTTAATTTAAACGTAAATTACAAACAAAATATTATATAAAGAAATACAAAATAAATATTGTTGTTTTATTTAAGGATATTTTATCTGGAATCTTCCAAATTTATGAATACATATATATTATTTTTATGCATTGTTTTATAACGAGCGTTCAAAATATTTGGATTTCTGCGATGGATCAACTCGTAAAAGATACCACGATTCCTTATGAATTTTTAAAAAGATATGTTCCCGTTTAATTTTGAAGTACTGTATTTAAAAGTTAAATATTTTCCAGTTATAAATTAACGTCTATTTACATATCGTTATATCATTTGAAATATAAGCAGCATTATTACTGAAAAAACAATATGGTCAGTCGAAACTACTGATTAATTTTCAAATACGGCTCAACGATTACAGGAGAAAATTCCTCCAGAAAAGCTCCAAAATAATGTGGGGAGAATACCAGGAAGTTGCAATCCATAAAGTGAAGAAACGCTTCCTTACGGCATCAAATACTAGTAAAAGTCCACTTATTTTCGACAAAGTTGTAACGTTGTAAAGCCTCGTCCCGTCCGCCACGTGCCCTTTCGGACTCGTGTTAGACGTTCGACGGGCTTTTTCGAATTTCTCCGTCCTTGTTCCTTCGTCTCTCTGCTGTTGTTGGTGGCTTGGTCTCCCGTACTCCCCGTCTGTCCCGTCCCGGAGAGCTCGAGGTCAGGCCAGGTTGGTGGCGGGAGGAGGGAAGCGCAGAGAGGCCAGGTCGAAATGAACAAGGCCTTCTTTTGTTTCTTAATCTGTACTTATTGTCTTTATTTGCCTCAATTTACATTAGCCTTTTTCTTGCGGTGCGCTTACCACTTACAAAGAAGGCTTCTACGTTCGAAATCCTTAACTTCTAAATACAGTGAAGGCTACATTTAATATTTCTATTGCGGCACGCTCACCGGTTACAACGGAGTCCGTTCTATGCTATTTACTTTTGCGGTGCGCTCACCGCTTACAACGGAGCCGGTTATATTTTATTTTCACGGTGCGCTCACCGCTTACAAAGGAGTCTTATAATCTATTTCCCCGGTGCGACACTTTTGCACCATCGCTGTGCCGGTACGTTAACGCGGCGGAGAGAAGTCCAGCCCGATGGTTGTGACTCCGTGCACGCAACCGCGGCCCTAAACCTATACCGGGAGGTACGACACGAGTCGTGCCTCCGGGAGCCCCTAGTGCGCCAAAAGTCGCTCCAAGGGATCGTGCGCCAAAAGTCGCTCGACCGGGAAAAATAAATTGAAATCTAGTTTGACGCTACACGATGAAAGTTATTGTAAACACGATTCATTACCTGATCGTCAACTAGAACCTCTAAACATGCCTAAGGTCCACCTATAAAAATACGTCGATGCATTTCGAGCGAATCATTCGCACATAAATTTGTGTAACAAGGGGCCTATGAAACTCACGACCCTAAGAAGTACATTGTAGAGTACAGGATTAAATATGTTAAGGAACACTCACACGATGGATCTTATGAAAAAGCCCTTAACCAACCACTCGTTGAGGGAGACCAGGCACTGGCAATAATACTTGGCACGAAGGTACTGGTTCCCGTTGAATTCCGGGTACTGCTCGAGTAGATCAATGCGTAGACAATGTAGCGTAGTAACATGTTCGCAAGAAACATTGATTAAGAATTCGGGTAATAAGGTGACCACAAGAAGACCATGTTCCAAAAGAGAGCAACGAGACTAAACCAGCTTCTATGCTCAACCAATCCATAAGTTATCATTATACGATAACCTAAACTCCGATACTAAAAACCGATAAACTTACCAAAACTGCCGTTACAATAGTAGAAATACATATTAATAGTTAGAATTAAACCGAAAGTAATAGACGAAACGTATAATAATAATCAAAATTATAAGAACCATTATAGTTAAAATTACAGCAACAATAATTCGCGCAGATGAGGAGTTAAGAAGAAAAGACGAGTCACTACCTAAATAGTAGTCGGTAGTCTTCTTCCATGATTTCACATATCGAGGAAATTAAAAATTTGTAACTTATATCGGCAACAATGCTTATTCTATAGAAAGAAGAGTCGCTACAGTAGCCAAGCAGCAGTACAGTAACCGACGACACTCATTCTGGCTGTGTTCTCGGATCGACAAGACGCCGAATGAGGACTATGATACTTCCAAAGGTTGATATTAGCGAGATACAAATTGAGGTACGTCACTAAATGGCCTATTATGGCGGGTGAAAAAGGCAAATCTACATTGATCCTAGAACGGGAAAATTACAACGCTGCAGTTACGACGCATTCTTATCGTCGAGGGGACATCACATCGCCATCGAAGGGAAGAAGAGGAGATGTGCTGAAACGTTTCGAAAAGTAACAGCTATATGGTCACAGATGAAAAGAAAAGCTGGCCGATTATTTCAATTGCAATTCTAGCTTCCCATGTGCGTGTCAGCGCATGCTTGTCGCTAAGGTACAGTGCAGCCACTTTTCCGAGAGAGGTACTGTTCATGTCCCATGATCTTCTGGCTACAAAATGGCCCACTCGCCTAGGAAACGGAAACTTGAGTTCTGCATCCGTTGTGGCAGTTCAAATCTTCAGGGGAAGTCATCGAGTGCTTATCCAGATAACCTCCACGCTCTCGGACGAGTTTTGGAGCAGTCACATCATTGGTCCGCGAAAGATGCTGTTGTGCGAAAATCAAGGACATAACATTAATATGTCCCGGACTTTCGCCGTTCTACATACATCAGGGATAGCAAGAAATAAACATCACGGCTGAGTACCAATAAATTCATCAGCTTTTAAAATATCTACTCGAAAACATATAGATAAATGTAACACACATACAGGTTTTTTGTACGCGCTGTGATTTCAGAATTGTAATAATCTGAAAATTATAAACTAAATAGTACCATCTTTCTTTTTACATTGTCTAGAACACGAATAAAGCCACGTAATAAAACAAATAAATCCACCTTCTAATTTTCATCACGAAAAATCCCTCTACATCGGCATTCCCTGCTCCAGCCTTGAGCATTTCAGATCGAGAAAGCAGCCACGAAGACAAGCGCACACTACCGAAGAAAAAAGCAACAAAGCGAAGACAAACGTAACAAGATCATTTAAACGATGATATAACATTTCTACTACCAATGAATTCGTGCTTTTTAGGATCTAAAGGGAATATCCAACCTTTTTAGGGCATGACATATTTCTTGGTCTTCTTCGGAGGGGGAATTGCGTACGTTCACTTGATGAAGAGAGAAGCCTGTGCAGCTCTTGCAACCTGACATTTAGGGGAGGTCGGTAGTTCCGGGCTTCCGGTTACTTAGATCGCCATTTAGAGGTGAGAGCAAAAACAAAGCTACTTCAAATCGCCACTTTTGTGTAATATTGGCCAATCGATTGCCGCTAGCATTATCAGCCCTTTCTAAAGCGCTTAGTAATTTAGTGATTCACTAAATATTCACTGTTATAATTCTATAGTATTAAAAAATTAAATACTTGTTCGTTTCAATAAATTTGACTATTAAAATATTGACAATGGCGCACTTGCTTAAAAATAGATTTTATCTATAAATATTTATAGACAATAAGAGTTTATAGCAATTTATAGCAATAAAGATTTGAAAATTTGCGACGAATGGATTCGACGCGAAAGGGCAGCAGTGTCGCAGATCGAAGGCCGGAAAAAGCGAAGAAGTCCGGATCCTACACCCGCCACGAACAATGAAAAAAAGTTCTACAAGTGAATTGTGCTGTAGTGAGAAAGTGTGTACGATAAAACGAGTGCGAGTAAGTGTCTTCACTCCCATGCTAGACTCTACGCAAGTAAGCGCGACGCGCTCGCGCCACTGTCGCCGCTGTTTCCTCACTGCTAGCTTTTGCCCACAGACTTTAAGGACAATGATTAGGCGATGCAGCTCCTCCACGAGGCTCGCGAGTATGAAAACGTGAAGGAAAGCGCCCGCAAAACTTATAAACAGGGCGCGCTCACGCAGAATCGAGATTTGGAGGTGGAGTTTGGGATGCGAAGGTTTTCCGGACATTCTGACATACGGCGCACTAGGAATTGGTGCTGACATTTGGCGCATCTCGAGGAAGTGCTGATATTTGGTGCATTTCCTGACCATGTCGACATTTGGCGCACGGCTCCGGGTATAGATAATATAAGTCCGCGGTCATGTACCCGGAGACACAGCTTTTGGCTAGATTCTCCCCGCCGTCTCCCGCCGAGATATAAAGCGAGTAAATCCTGTCGGATAGACCCGTTTTCATGTACCGTCGTCGGTCAGTAAGTATTATAATTCTGCCGTCTGGTGTATTCGAAAGCGCCGCATCGCCGATTTATTAATCCTTGTAAAACTTTGCCATCTAGTGTGTAAGAAAACGCCGTGTGTATTATATATCGTCGTCGTTAAAATTATAAGCTATCACCGAGTTCCAGAGAATTTTTATAAAATTATAACCGCTACAAAATGTTCACCGATAGCATCTAATTCACCGCCGTAACTGTTAAGATTTTGTAAGCAATAAGCGTACCTCAAAATAAAGAAACCCTTGTAAGTTTTAGTTAAATAAAAATAATCTTAAATTTAATATTAAACAAAAAAAAACGCCTTGTTTATTTCGCCCCGGTCTCCTTACGCCTTCTCCTCCCGCTATGAACCTGGTCCGACGTTAAGCAATCCGGGATGGAACAGCCAGAGAGCACGAGGGACTGAGTCGCCGACACTACCAAAAGGACGAATAAGCAAGAGGACAATAACGGACAGCCGGGAAATACATTCAAATACATCGGATCCCGTCCGTCCCCGTACTGTACGCGTTACTTGTACTTATACTAGCTAAGTAATAACGCATTACAAATTAGATATTTCTTAAGTAAACTATCTTATGGATTAAATATCTTAGTTATTAAAACATTTATTTTTAAATGTATATTATTTTATGTGTTTACATAATGTATACAATAAAAATAGATTATTTTAAAACATATTCACGATTCCACTGACTTTGGAACCTTTCCTCTAATTAAAGTCCCTGGTGGAAATTTATTAGGTTTTCCTAAACAAATATGATTAATTATTTTTACATCGAAATTCACCCAATTTCAATAATTATCTTGATAATTCAACCTACTTTTTGCAAAGATGAAATTACATGCGTCATCACAACCGCTTCTGCATACTTTAAGAATACCTAGATATAATGAAATTACATATTCAAAATTAAATTTTGAAACAAGTTATATATTATAAAGAAATTACTTTTTATTCAAGCAATCTATTTAAATTCGGAATTGTTTTTATGTAATATAAGAAACTACTATGTTCTAAACATTAATTTAAATCGCAAATTAGAAACCTATTTATAATAGAAATAATAAATCTGAAAAGTATATTATTGTATAACTTTTATTTACACTTGACAGCTAAAAGTAAAATTTCAACAAAATCGTATACTATCACTATTCAACGTATATTCCATTTATGCCTAATTACGAAAACAGATCAATAAATATCATCTAATGCCATGAATCAGAAGTCTAAATTGTGTACAACATATACATTTTTAATTGTGTAAACACTTTATTAAAAATATATATACAAAACACTCTAATATTTAGATTTTTTGTTGCATAAGTTTTGTTCAATTTTATTATTTAAATATGGTTTTGTCTGATAAAATAAATTACAAAGATGTTATTTGAATAACTGCATGCACCGATTTCCCAAGATCGATAGAAAAGCCGACATTTATGTCAATGATCACAAATTATCTTAGATACGAACGCGAAACAGGTGCGAAATAGGTAAGGGATGATAAAACGAATATGTAAGCAGAACCGCTGTAAAATGTTTCCGACGATCGTTGAATTGACTGAAGGTATTTGGAAAAGGGTAGAACAAAAAGAGTCTTTTTCAATTAATTTCATGCGATTGAACGAAAAATAAAGTTTCATTGCGTGCATCTATCCTTATGTTGTTTGATTTTACTTTATTTACCAGTTACTTAAACCAGAAAAACATAATATAATTTTTTAAATTCATTCAATATTACAGAAAAGCTCAAAATTCAGATTTTTTTTTCTTTTCGCGTTAAATCGATCGCGGAACAATGAGCAAAGACGGAAGGCTGCTTTTTATACCGCGATAGCGTAAAAAAAAACACTTGTCGCGGTTGCAAAAATGAGCGGAGGTATCCGGAGCACAAAAGTGCCGCGTATGTGAAATGATCGAGTCTGAATGTGCAGTACAGAATGAGCATACAGTAAAGGATAAATGCGTGCAAGAGAAGAAGCCCGAGCAGAGTGTGCTTGTGAGAGAGAATGGCTGCGTGGTGGAATTACGCAGCGTAGCGTAAGAGAAACAGCGAGTGACCGAAGAGTTTGGGAACCGAAGTGGGGAGCCTAGCTATGCACTAAACTTGTAAGAAGAAAAAGTGGAGATACACTAGTCGACGCAGGAAAAATCACAGCAAAGAAGGTCTTTCATAGCATAGAAAGTGTGTAAACGCAAGGAGTAGGAAAGTTTCTGGATGTCTGTGCAGCCATGATAGTCCTTTGACTACCCAGTGCTAAGGAAACCTTGGATACTTCCATATTGCTTAGAAATGTAACTAATGATTGTTTAAGTTATAAAATAAATTATATTAAATGTCTATGTTGTTTTATAATACGTTAATATATACATTTTACCTCTACAGCCATCAAGGCATGTCTTTCTATTTTGGTAAACTTGCGATTCTACGTAACAAATAATTAATTGGTAAATTAAATTATATTGAAATAGTATAAATACTAATTTGATATAATGAAATAGTTAAAATAATGTGTATATTAATTATAAGTCATCTAGCGTAACGGAATAGTGAAGTCCTTACCTGTTCTAATCTAATCCGACGATCTTACACATATTTTTACGCAGATTTACATACGTTGAGGGAGAGGACACAACATAGTATTTTCCCGCTTTTTCCGATGGTTTCTAGATATCCGACATTCTTTTAGATATATGTCTAGATTACGTAACTTAACAAAAAATTCCTTTAACATCTATCTTCTTGCGTTGGATTATAGATCACGTATTATATTTAGAGGTTCCTAATTTTACATTTGTGTGTACATCCTTATTTAATCTCACACTTTGTAAAAAATGACATCTCGTGACCACTAGAATGCCCTATTTCCGAATTTCAAAAATACTCAGACAATTCATTGTAGTTCGCATGTGCCAGAATATCAGTTTGTACATTTTTGTATCCGAAAGTTAACAACTTGTTAATGTATCATTATTATTGTAAACTTTAATAATAAATTTGTTCCTTGATTTTATTCTAATTTTCTTTTTTGTGCAGTATTTTTTATCGGTTTTTTTTCTTTATTTGCATATGAAATTTTTTCGATATAAATATTTTAAGTGTGTTTTTGTTATTATTGGTTCTTTGTAAGATCGGGATCAAGTTACTTGGCTAGTATTCGGAATCTTGTATAATTTGAAATTACTCATTTATATCTAACCCTGCGATGACCATATATTTACAATAAGAACATATTTCAAATACTTAACATAATTGCTATATCCATGTTATTGTTTTAGGATATACGCTTGATATTGCGTAAAGTTTTATAATATTACTGAGAAATATTATTTCTCAGAATACTTATTACAATAAAAATACGAATTACTGTAGAAATATTGTAATTAGATAAAAATGCACAATTATACTTACGCAGTATGCGAACAAGTTTATTTTTCAGTTCTTCGAATAATAACTATAATATATATTGAGATTCAAGTTATTGATTTATAAATTTCATTCTACTTACTTGCATATTTCTTTTCGCATGACTCTTTGCAATCATTTTTCAATACTAGATATGCCGCATCTAATTTTAAAAATAAACAATTTATTCATAACAATTTAATAAAAATATATGCCAGGATATGAATATATCATTTATTCTACTTACGTGCATTTTCATTTGGATGTAATTTTGTATAATTTCGTGCGGTCGCTTCGGAAATATCTAATTTTCATAAAGTAAAAATATGTTTCATTTGCAATTTAGATTTGAAGCCAATAATTTATACAAACTATTTTCAGAAGAATTAATGAATGCCACTTCATTTTATTAAATAATGGATTAAAAATATTCATAAATAATTTTGTTGTTTCTATTATTACTAATATTAAAATACAGCCTCACTTTTTTCTTAAATCTAAGTAGATAACATATAGTTATAATGTTATATGGTTATAAACTCAATTGAAATCTATTATTTATTGTATTAAATAATGAATATAATTTATACATTTTTTATTATTAGTTATTAGTTAATTGAATTTAAAAACTTTTTACTTTTCAGATAAAATAGATAGAATGAATCATAAAAAAACTTTATTCTTATTGGTAAAATTCTATATTGTTAAAAAGTTATGATTTTCTTTTAATCTTGAAAAATGTATCTTACTTTCGCAACATTCGAGGCACTGTTCTTTTACAAATGTAAGTTCTTTCCAACCTGAATAATAAAAAATGTCGAAATGATTAACTTTACATTTACAGATTAACATTTAATAAAAAAGTATGTAAACGTATTTATCAAAATACCTTTTATAAATAATACACAACAGGCTAACAATATTGAAATTACTATTTTAAAATTCATTTTGTTCAATAGGTGATAATATTATTGCCACTACACTGCATTTATTTAAGGGCTTTAATCATACAAGTTTTTCAATGAGGAACACAGTATTCGGTAACGGTATTTATATTATTTAAAGTAGATGGATTAAAAAAACGTGCATTGATATTCAAACGGATTTTCAATACTTTTATTACTCTATAACATTATTATTTTAATAATTTTGTTATTCCAATTTTGTTCAATGACGTCTTTGATAAAAATATTTATGAATAATATTTTAATGGCATTTTTTAAAAAATATAATCTAGAATGTAATGAGACGATTGATAAAACCGTATGTAAAGATAAGACCACCGCTGTAAATTTAAATCATTTTTAAGAATATACTGATAAAGACGACTAATATCCCCGCTTGGATATTAACCTGATTCTTCGTGTCAGTTGGCCGATCAGCTCGATCGTCCCGGTTGACCATTTTTTTTAAGTCGGCCTTGAAATCGGCTGAAACGGCAGTTTGTGCCTACTGAATACTTTTCTGTTGTTCATACATCAATCACTCTGAAAAGGACGGTTTATAATGAAGAAGAGTGATACTTCCTCAGGATGGGTGCAAAAAAATACAAGTTTCAGCTCTATCATAAGCCAGCCAGTCACGGTACGTCCTACACAGTATCTGCTGCCCACACGACTGACCGCGGTGCCCCCTTAAATCCTCAAAACTCGAGCATCGCTGTTCGATTTATTATTATTAATATATTGTCAACGTAATAAAAAAATCTTTATCCGATCTATCAAGTTAATATTAATTAGTATTCGGTAATGTTTGAGTCACTACTTATAATTTTTATAAACTAAGTTACATTAGTAATCTAAAGTCAGTGACGCAGGCTGGATACATCAAAATGCATCTTATTCGGAAGACTTTTTCAAGCTTGTGCAGACATGTTTTGGCCGGTACGACCTAGACCGCTTTGCACACGTTTGTCTCATGCTCGTCCCGATGGTGAGAATGAATGAGAGAGGAGCGTAAAAAAAAATTCTCGCCGGAGAAGAACCCACCGCTTTATAAACCAGAAAAGAAAAACCAAATATCGTCGACAGAAAGATAATTGTAAACGCGCGCCTGACGACGAATCAAAGCGGTATCGCCATTATACCATAACGTAAGAAAGAAAAGCTGACTTTTTTTAGAAAAAGAAAGAAAATTATTACCGATAAAACCGCCTTGTCTTCTTTCACTTGCCTTTTTACGCTCCTCCTCCCAAAATGAACTGAGGCTCGATTTCGAGCCATCGAGGATGAGACAACCAATAGCGTAAAGGAGAAATCATGAAGGTACAGATCGAATTCTAGCCCAGGGGAAAATTTTGATTAGTTTTCAAGAATCGTGGACAGTAACTGGATCCCAGTACTGCGCTTTTAGTAAAAGGCGATGCAGCACATCTTACTTTAGACTAAGAGCACCATCATAACAGTATGTAGTTGGCACTGTTAGTTATAAGTCTCTACCAAAGCAAATTGGTAGAACTGAAACTACCATACAGGAAAGGAAACTTGGTCGGGTATCCACTGAAAATTGCGGACACACATTTCAAAGACCTTACAAAAAATGTTTCCACGTTTTTCACACAATCGGCAGCTGGGTCAGTACCATATACGTCTTAAAATTAGCCGGAATTCCGGATTAACACCCAAAATTTTCCTTGTTACGTCCACCACGCAAATCCCTTTTTGTGTTAGAAAATTACTAGAAAAATATGTGCAACCAGAACCATAATCAAAATATATTTCATCGTAGGGATAAAATAATGACGTGATATAAATGTTAAAACTGCAATAGTACGTAATAGTTTTAAGTATTATTGCTAATATTATTTCTTTTGTATCTGCTGTAGTATTTCTGAATGGCGTTCTGTCTTGGCTCGTTGCACTTGTTGGATATAATCAAATAAATTTCGAGATTTGTTTTTTTATTTTTTATATTAATCTTAAATATACTTTAATTTTTGCAACATTTTACTTACAAGATTATCATATTTGAAGTGTTTTATGAAATTATGGGAAATATATTAAATATTTGTATTTTTCAGAAGTTACATAATTCTGATCATTAAATCTTAGAGAGTTAAATCTAAGAAATAAGATTTGAACAATTATAACTTCTTTTAAAGTTTTAAAGATCTTTCGGATTGTTTAAATCAAACATTAGACTAAATTACTTCAGCTTGAAAATTGCTTAAAATTTAGCGATATATAAAATACGAACTTTTGCCTATTCTCATTTTATTCCGTTGGAAAGCGTATATCGACCAGTTGACGTGAAAGTTTGCGATGGATCTTATCGATGACGGGTAACAGCCCTCTTTTATCCGAACGAACAGTGGCTGCTGTCTAAGGCCTTCATGCCTTTAAGTTGGGTAATCGGTGTGCCGTGGAACGTGTGCGAGGAGGTGGGCACCCTAATTGGTTTAAAGATGGTGATGAACGAGTTAAGGCGAGAAAAGAGATTATCTCTGAAAACAGAAGTCATCGCAACCTACGCGATCTGTGGCTTCGCGAATTCGCGCTCGATCGGTATCGTGTTTGACGGCCTCAAGACCATGGCGCAGAATAAACGGAAGCAGGTGACGAACGTCATCGGCAATAGGTTCGTTTTCTAACGACGAACATCGTAGGTACGTTCATGAGTACAAGCTGACGAAGAACCTCGATTTTTTATCTTTCCTTCTTTATCTCAAATCAAACTACGTGGTGGATAAATTTCTTTTTTTAATAAATTTTTTATGCAACTCGTAGAAGTACAATTAAGGGATAATTACAATATCAAGTGACCGAAAATTTGAATTAAAAAAATTATTAGAAAAGGTTATTCTAATAAGGGTTATTCTAATAATAGGTCTGCTTATGGATGATAGTTTCTTCGAAACAACTCTACAAACGTACATAATTCTACACATCGATACGATTCTAAATTATTAATATAGACAACTGACGAAAGGGAAATTATTTATTTTCGTCCGCGATCATATCTTTCCTTAAAATTTAAAAATAAACAAATATATTTTAATACAAAATAGTTTACTCATGTTTTTTAACTTATATTATTTAATTTCACAAATATTTTGTAACTTACCAATTAATATTTGAAGTTATTACATGGTTTAAAAACTTTTAAACCCGTAACTATCTCTATTTAAAAATAAATATTTATAATAACAAAAAGTAATACTTCAAATGTAAACTCAACTTTAAATTCACTTTACTAAACTAACACTTTTAAAATACTGTAATAAGATAAACCTTTGACTATTTACGTATAAACGATAAAACTCAAAAAGTAAAAACAATTAAATTAACTAGCTTTGCAAAATTCTAAGGTCTTACTTAAGCACACGACATGACGATTCCTATTACGAGCACAATTGACTCAATACATTAAAGATAGGTGATGGGAAATATGCCATCTAGCGACTACAGCGATGAATTACTATATACTCTACCGCTTCCGCAAACGGTTGCAATTCAGTTCCAAGAAAAAATTCAAGTAATGGAATTAGAAAAAAATTTTAACTTCGAACTGTGCTTTAAAGTTTTAATTTTTATAATAATAATTACATTGTTTCTCGTTTTAAATAATACTAATCCAAGAAAATATTGATTTAGATCTTTTTATAAAGAAAGATAATTGTTTTACTTTGTATTTCAAAATTAAAATAAGATAATACGCAGTTTAATATTTTGGAAAGAAGAATAAAAACTGAGAAAATGATGGATCGATCCTTTTTAGTAAACAGGTATAGTATACATTTTCATAAAATATTGTATGTTATAAAAAATTTTTATTTTGTTTTATTTTGTAATACAAATTACAATTAAATAGAAATTGGTACTTTTTTATGTTATTTAAGATTTTTTGTTACTGTATTTCTAAGTATAATATGCAGGTAATATAAATGTGTGTGCATCAGAATAGTTTTTCATAGAATTGTAGTTTTGTAAACATGTATTTCAATTTACACAATTTATTTAAAAACATCAGCAAGTCGAAAAACTTAAATTTTGTTTATAGACTCTACAATTAAAAATGTACATCAGAAAATAACAACTTACGAAGTATTATTTGAAAATCATAATCTTATTGTATACTTCGTTTTTTACGTGCATATTGTAAAATAAAAATTTATTTCCTTGAACGTTGTGCAAATTGCAAAAGTGAGCTTTTATGAAATAATAATTTTGATTGCCAATAAAAATAATTTTTGTTTTACTTTATTTTAATATTTCATAAAAAACATTGTATTAGTATGGTAATTTCATTTATCACGTGGAACAATGTAAATAAAAGTGATTTATATAAGATTATTGCTTTTAGGCACTCAGTTGAAAGAGAAAAAATACAAGTTTATAAAATTGAAGCTCTTATAGTCGTTATTTACATTATTCGTGATAAAATAAAATAAATACGGAATATTTTTGAGAATTAAGAATAATTTTGAAACTTTCTATTGTACAATATTTTATTTTAACATTATATTGGATTTATGTTATTATTTGATTATTTAATTTAATTAAAAATCAATTTTTTTGATAATGTTATGAATGTCTTTTTTTTTAAACTAATTAATTTTTTTCAAAATAATTTTATAAAAGCAATAAATTTTCATTGATGAGGTTTTGAAAATTATTTATAGAATATTTTAATAATTTCTTTCAAATTGTAACAAGAATAACTGAATAACTAAAGTCGATAAAATAAATAATATTAATACATTTATCGAATCATGTAAAGCCTAAAATAACTAAAAGGTTTTTCAATTATTCAGAAAATAAAGTATATCTTAAAATAATAATTTCTCGCTTGTCTAGGATAATAATAGACAGTTTTTAGAAATAATATGAGATTTATGATCGTATATTTTATTGTAAGACGTGATTATTTTTTAGTTTGTGTTAAAAAATCTAATTTATTTTACACTTTATATATAACAATAATTTACAGATCGCAACATGTATTTATAAAATACTTAAACTTACATTTTTGTATAAAATTAAAATTAAAATTTTTATATTAAAATAGATTTACAATTTTTTATTACATTAAAAATAATATTTTACTAATAAAATAACAATAAAAATAAAATTTACTAATATATAAAATAATCTTATACATTATTTATTACAATGAAGCTAATTGTAAAGAAGAATCTGCTTTAGCTGACCTACTGGTAACATTCATTAGTGCATGGAATGCTTCTGGTACATTTCTGAATATTTTCAGTATCCGAGTATATTTTAGCATTGGATTTAGTAGACTTTTGTGTTATAATATATCACAATTATTCATTACGCTAATGTATGAAGCTCATGTTTTTCATAAATAGTATGCATTCTATTAATTACATCAGCAGTCACTTCCAGCATTTTAGGTAGAATATCAATATTTCTTTGAACATTTTCTCCACAGACCTTAAATAATAACAATATGAAATTTCTTTACTTACATCAAGCTTACACTTGGAAAATTTGAATTTAAAATATTTTAATACCATCTCCGATTAAAAACTTTTTACATATTTTCATGATCTCTTTTATAAAGAATATTATGAATCGATATATAATTGTTAATTATTAAAATTAATTAATATATTGAACTAAAGAAAAATTAGTGTTTCATTAGGTTTACTTTTTTATCGTAGGAATCAGTAAAACTTAAAAAAAGAAACGTAAAATTTTTAAATTTTAGAGATTTTACGCATTAAAATTCTAAGTTTATCCGCTGATAAATGTATATTGATTTAACAAATATACCTTTTTAAATAATACTGCTCTAGTCGGCATTGTGTACATAGCAACAACAGCAGCTTTTCGAATTATCCAGGTATGATGTTTCGCTAATGTCGTATTATAAGCATCTTGACAAGATGTTGAGGTATTATCGCTATCCGATAACTCACCTAATTGTCTTAAAAATTCGGATATGAAGTCTGCCATAACAAGTAGATTATAAGCACTGTGGTTGACAATAAATAATTCTCAATGAATAAAAGAAACAAAATATGCGTACCAAGCCCTCTATGCAATCGAAGAAGTGTTCTTGAGCCATTAACGAAATCTTTCTTTTGTAAGAGATTATTCTTTTTTTCATACTCTATCATTGTTTTGATAGTGCAATAATTTTCCACATCGTTTTCGAGAAGTTTTTGTAAAACTTCAATTTTTTGTTTCAAATCCGAGGAAACAAATCCAAATACAGTACCCATTAATTGGAAAAATCTGAAAAAAAGGATTTACTTTAGCGTTTGTACATTCATTGTTCTGTTGTTGTTGATATTGGAGGAATACGTGAAAAGAAAGGGTTGATATACATGCCTCAGACGCACACATATGGAGTTAAAAATGACAAAATCTGCACTCACTTGTAGAGTTCATTGTACGCCTGCAGGTAAGCCTTGATATCAACGTTGTCTTCCTCAAGAAGTGAACGATCAAAGTAATCGTGAACTGTTCGTAGGTCGAAATATGATATCTCCGTACCTTCTGCCATATTTTTGTTCTAAACGAGATCTGCTTTCTATTATTGTGTCAAGTTGAAGGCACGATTGATTCCTACATAATATGACTTTCGAATTCACAAAGTATTATCAGTAAGACTTAAGTGTCATCTGTTGGTGAGTGTTCAAGGCATCGTTTTCGTATATGCAGGTGGTAACGTAGTATTCACTTATGCCTGTAAAGTGAAAGTATATCTACACTTAATTAATTAATTTTAAATCATTTTTTATTTCCAGTGATTTGCTTTTTTTCAAACAGCAAATATATTAGTACTTCTAAATTATTATTTTATTTCATAAAAAGGGCAGTTTCTTACTATTGGTCAATTATGATCTTTTATTTATTAATTATTGATTAATTTTTATAGGAGGTATTTATTTGTAATTATTGCTTATTATTAACATTTATTAGGTTTATCATATATACATTTTATCCATTACCCAGAAATACTTTTTTAGTTAATATTCAGAGATAATTGTTGGTTAATATTTATAAATAAATAGAAAATGAAAAAAGAATCGAACAGCAGCAATAGAGTGTACTTTTAAAACTTTTAATTGTATATCTTATGCAACAACGTTATTATCAGAACAGACTTCACATCAAGTAATCAGTATATTTCTTTTACAAATTATGTATTTGCATTTTTTATAATTTAGATTTTTAAATTTTAAATAATTGACTATCAGCATTGCTCATGCAATAAAAATTTTATATTTTGTAATTCTTCAGGATATATTTTTTAATATTTTGGTTGGCCGTAAGTATTGAAACTTTCACTGCATTGATCGAATTTATTGTTTTGTTAAATTAAAAGTATAGTTGAAATGAGATTTAAACAATGCTTATAATGTATATATTTTTGTAATATTTTTGGATATGAAATATAGTTCTTTGGAAAATCTATAAATATCGTTTATACATTAAAGATTCATAATAATTATAATTATTTATGGGAATTTTTCGGATTCAAAGGAAATTTTAAATAAATCTTTACTCAAAACTTTCTTTAATATTTATACATTTAAAAATAGGGAATAAAAATATTACGTATTTGTAACGTTAAGCCTATCAGTTATTACCTCTAGCGGTTCAGTCGTGAATTATAAACAACTATTCGAATTTTTTAAATGCTTACAAAGTGCAATAATATATATTGGAAATTTATATTGGTTTTCGCGTCGTTATCACTTGTCGGTGTAATAATGAGTCTTGACGAAGGGCATCTTCGTAACCATGGCCTTGTATGTTTTCCCTCTAATATCCACGAGTACGACAGTTCCAGTTTTTACAAGCTCGGGGGGTACGTAGCCCATGGCAATGGGTTTGCCGAGGCTAGGACTAGGCCCACCCGACGTTACCCTACCCACGGGTTCCCCTGCAGCCGTCAGGATCACCGCGTGTTCACGTGCCGGTGGTCCTTGGCTCAAGGTCAAGCCCACGCGTTTCTTCGATGGGCCGCTCTTTATTTGATCAAGAATTCGCTCAGCACCTGGAAAGTTGGCCTCCGCTCTACGTCGTTTGGCTACAAAATTGTGGAATACACTTATTTGTTGTTTTCATTTGAAGGGACATACAAATATTTAATTGTACGATATTATAATTCATGTTTGATAAATATTATATGATATTTATATTGGATTTTAATTTTCTGCTTATTCTAATATAAAGTTTAATTATCCTTGTTTACTGGAAACAATTTAATGTTTTGTTAGTGTAGATATCGTAAACCAAATTTATAGTTCTACGTTTTTTTTTCGAAAAAATTTAAAAATAAGACAGTTTTAATCAAGTCAGATATTCAAAAGCACTTAAAAATGCTGCTTAAGTCATTTAAACAGATCATTTTAAATGTACTGTTTTAATGCTTTTATCGTAATTTTAAAAAGTCAACTATCAAATTTGAGAATAATTAAATGAAATTTGATTAGTTTGGTTATTAAATTACCATTATTAAACTGTTTTTAATGTGTGTGTGTGTGTGTGTGTGCGCGCGCGCGCGTGTGCGTGTGATATGTTTTTCTTCGGAATATGATGTATATATCATAAAAGAGGCTAATATTTATCAAATACAATTTGTTTGTTCTATTTAAATAAAATTCGAAAGTGTGAACGATTGACGTATTAGTAAAAATGTTACAAAATTGAGAACTTACACGAACAAGAAAGAATTTAAATATTGTGAGTATCTTAAAATTGAACTTTCTTGGTAAAATGAAAATTTAGTTAAAATTATAATGAGAATGTCCGATTTTCACTATCTACAACTTAAAAGTAAACATATAGTACTGAAGAAATTATAATAGCATATCAGGATGCCTAAAAAAGTAAAGAAACTAGTGGGTACTTGTCAGTCTTCAATCACAGCTGCAAATTTAAAATAAACAGAGTTATAAAATTTAAAACAGTATATAACTCGTTGTGTTCGATGGATGAAAGAGCAACTACTCTTAAATTATCCAGGGATTAGTGACTTGTAGTTTTGTACAGTTATTATAATAATAATAATTATTATTATTATTTGTTCGTTTTTATCACATATTAACCCTCGAAAGTTTTGATTAATAGAACACAATAAAACTTGAACTCACAATAGAACATAATTTTTGTATTTATATGATAGAGCTGAAGTTCAGATCACCGTTACATATTAGGTTAATTAAAAAAAATTGATACAGCTAGTAGTCACCGCGACTAATACATTTTAGTAATAATAATATAAAAATATGACACTTTAAATTTTAAGTAAATATTATTTTAATGCATACGGCTTACCAATGAGCCATTGTAAAGTGGCCTCAACTGGTGTTATAGATGCATTAATATCATGTCCATATAAACAAAGTCCGGCTTCTAGCCTAAAAATATATTAATAAATATAATACAAATAGTAGTAATATTATATATATATATATATATATATATATATTTATCATGTGTAAATTGTATTTAAATAATAATTTAATGTTCAATTGTGACAAGTGCTTATTTCTGCGCTTCTCTAATAAATGAAAAAACACTTGTAAGCGTTTATAAATATATTTTTAAGGATTAGTAAGTATGCATCTCCATTTGTTATTCTTACATTTACAAAGAGGGATAAAAACATAAAACATGATTACATCAAAATGATAGTTTGTATTTAAAAAATCAATATTAATTAACCAATTACCTTAAACTATCTCTTGCTCCTAAACCTGCGAGTTTAACGTCAGGTACTTCCAGAATCAATTCGCTAATCCTTCTCGCATCTTTTCCGCCTACCGAAATCTCGAATCCATCTTCGCCGGTGTAGCCACATCGCGTTATCCTTACAGGCCTACGATTTATCTCAGTTTTCACGCTGTTCATAAATTTGAGTTTCGTAAGATCAATTTTTACTAAAGTTTGAAGAGTCGTTGCAGCATTTGGTCCCTGCAGAGCGATTAAACCTTGTTCCAAAGGGTCCAAGAATTCGATATTTACGTCTTTATCTTGAGATTTCATCTCAGCCTGAAAATAAAAATATAAATATTTTAAAATAATTGTACTTGCTAGACAATTAGCTAGTGCAAAATGTTTCTTATAATTACGAATTTATTTATTGACTAATGATTAAAGAAAGAAATTCAATAAGGAAATTTAAAGAAATAGGGTATACCTGTCTCTTCAACATGAGTTCCATGTCCTCGCTCCTTCTGCCTGCGTTAGACACGACAAAGAATCGGTCTTCTTGGTCTTTGGTGATGATGAGGTCATCGAGGATGCCGCCGCGCTCGTTGGTGAAGACGGTGAGGGTGGCACCACCCGAGGCCAAGCCGCGAAGGTCGGCGGTGGTGAGGGACTCCAGGAACTCGCCCGAATTGCGTCCGCTCACATGGCTCTGTAGCATGTGACCGACGTCGAAAAGGGAAGCATTGGTACGCGTGTGCTGGTGCGACGCCGCGATCGCATCGCGGTACTGCACCGGAAGTAGCCAACCCGAGAAATCCACGATCTTGCCTGTGGGTTTCGTTTTCGATAATTAGATTTTTAGATTCGGTTCGTAGTCTATTAAACTTGACGTTCAATTGCGAGTGTGTATTTAACGCAATGAGTTGTAAGGCTTTGGTTATATTAAAAGTTCGGGAATGTATCTTGATATGCGTAACTTGATCTATAATAATATAAATTGACCTTGATCAATGATATCATTTATATTTTGGCTTTATGGAGAAAATAAGTTTGTCGATGAATCAAATTAAACTAATGATGTTCAAATATTAAAGTTATTAAAAATGATGTTTTTGTAATTTAAAATGAATATTTATGGCTTTCCTAATTATCTGCACTGTCAAATAATATAAACTTTTTCCGCAATAATATAAATATAAATTAAATATAAATTAAATATAAATACTGTGTAAAATTTATCAACAAAAATAAAAGTACATATGTAAGTACATGGGTTAAAAGATTTGTACTAATATCAGTAAAATGTTGTATACATATATAGATTGCATTTTAGGTGATAATTCGCACTTTTAAACACAAACTAAATTTTCTTTCTTTAGAATATGGTTAAAATATTATTTACTATACACTTGTATGTAATCAGTTTTAACTGAAAATATTCAAACAATATTTAAATTTCAAAATATAAGAATATAAGTATGTTTATAATATTATTTAAAACATAAAAAGATACATATTTGCTTTTTATCATTGAAAGTAACATTTAAAAAGTAAATATCTTATTAGATGTGAAAATTTCAATTTTTATTTTTTTCATTCATAAAACGATTGGACATTTAAAAATTTAAAAATTTATAGGGACATGTCAAGTAAATATTTTTTAATTATAACCACTGGTTCAGAGGAAATTTTTAAAATTTTATACGGAGAAAAATCATTAACAATAGTGACTTGACTAAATGATTAAATATCGTTAATATAACTTGAAGTTTTTACACAATTAAAAATAGCGATTAGAAAATGAAATCTTATACGTTTTATTCTAAAGTATTTGTTGTTCTTTTTTATTTCAAACTTCTTTCTTAAGGTAGTTTTCTTTAGGTTCTTTTTCTAATGGTGATATACTTTAGTTATGTAGTTATTTTTTTACAAACAAAGTCTGCTTGTTAGTTTGGAAATGTAGCTTTATATTATACATTTTTTATAACTTTCATAACTTCTCGAGCGTTTCCACGAAATCAACTATGAGATAACTGAAAACGATTACGAACTATGAGTAACACATAATAATAAAGCAGTTTTTGAAATACATTATTTTATTAATATACAAAATCTAATAATATCTTTAATAAAGTTGAAACTTGATCTTACAATAAATATTATTTCAATATAAATTATATTATACATTTAGCATATTAAGTAAATTTTTTGTATTTATAAGAGGCAAATCAAAACTTCCTTTAGAAATGTATAACGTATCATTTTCTTGAATTCTTCATATGAACATTTAATAAGAATTTACTTTTCTTCATCAACCATATTAAAGCAGTAACTTATAAATCTCTACAGCTACTGTTTCTACTAGCTACTAATATATATATATATATATATAGTTTTACAAATCAACACCGAAGATTTATTGGATAAAATACAAAACAACGGTATAGTTACTCTAATTAAAAGACATGCTATTAATTTACCATTGTTATCTACATGTAGATCGTAAAGGCAAGTTTTTCTTGATTCCTGACCAGCTTTGATCGAGAGCGATCGTGATACAGATTTTCTAGCACTCGACAGCTTCCCGATGCGCTTAAGTGCAATGCCGGCTGTCGATGCCATCCTCTCACTTTGACTTTCACGTCGTCGACTAAAATTTCGATGCTTCTTTGGAGATTATTTTCACTGGGCAGCTCTTGAACTATATTCTTGAGTAAGATAATGAAGCTTAAACGCAACGAAGAATAGAAGAGATAAGGTCAGATGCGCTCTCCCTGTTAGCGACAGTATCACAAACCTTCGGTACGTTGTGAGCGAGAATAACCAACCAAGTATACAGAATTAATAGAAGCTTGGCTATACTTTATCTAACTAATGATCTTTCAATCTCTTACACGTATAAAAATATATGTAAGAAGCTTAATTGGAATTTTTGAATGAATTTAGGTAGTGGTTGGATTGAATAGGATTGTTGCTTTTATTGTTAAAAAGTGCTAATAGAATTTATTTTAGCTTTATACTTCTAGTTACTCAAATAATTTGAACATATCACAATAATTTCGTTTTTTCTTTATATTCTTTTAAGCTTTAATTCGCATGAATTTAATTATCAGTTTATATAAAATCCTTTTATCTAAATACAAAATAATATGTTAGTTTTAATAATGTAAGCAACCAAAAATTTGTTGATAAATAAATAAATAGATAAAAATGTGTGATTTCATAAGAAATAAAGGTATTAAATTTTTTTTTGTATGAAATACCGTTTAAATAATCACAATCATTGTTTGAAAAATAATTTTTGGAAATTTTAATCAATTTTAATTGTTTCGAAAATTATTTTATAATATATTATAGAAATTTATTTATATAAACTTTAACTGGATTCTACACATGATCATAAATAATTGAAAAATTATGAAATAATATAGTTCACTTTGATTTGTAGTACATTTATTTTATCTTGAAATTTGTAAAATAATCGTATTCTAACATTAACCTTAAATAATACGAATACATTTTGTAATTCTTTATCGTAGATTATAGAAGATAAGTTTTTAAAATAATAATTTATTTGAATAATGCATCTTAAGACAAAACTAAACTGGAACTCGTAATTTAATAATTAGTTATGACCAACTAAAACGCATAAATTCAAATCGGTCTTAGATATTAAAAATATATAGTTTTTAAAAAACAGCTAGGATTCATTTTAATTATTAGATGGTAAAATATAGTTTAAAAATTGTTATTGATATAATTTTCACTTTCATCTAATATTTATGTATTTTAATTTTATTCATTACAGTTAAAAAATGCATTATTTGTATTCGTATACTTCAGATGAAGAAGCAATTTATTGAATAATAAGCTGCGTCCAAATTTTTTCGCTTTACTTAAGATCTTCTAACGTCTTATAATATTTAAAATTTATAATTATTTTATTTTCATACAAATTGTTTTTTAATTTATTTGTCACCTACGGTTATTATTTATACAGAAAGAGCTCTCTTTAATTAAAACGAATCTATGCCCTGTTATACATTCTATTGAATCGGTGAATACTACGACTTTTACTAATAATTTGTTGACTTTAAATTTTATGCAGTTACCGCGCTTTTACTGCGCATCATAATAAGGCTGCTAACGCAAGGGTAGCACATAGAAGAAAAATACTGTCAATTACCGTCACATTGAGATGATTATTACAAAACATTGTTTACCGTTTGTACTGCATGTAAGACAAAAGTGTACCAGTTTTAATGTAAATAAAATCATTCATATTAGTTTGTCTGCTGATATATTATAATATTGAAAAGATGATTACTTACGCGAAGGACATGTTCTCATGTATTTGTTATCACATGTATGCGCTTGTCTTTTGTTAGGTGTTTTTATTTTACATTGTCAATAATTTTATCTCAATAAAAGACAGTTACTATGTTTAAACTTTTAACATATATAGTGGTATACGTTTATTGATGAAATTGTGAACTGCGCACATTCACACTTGGACACCGGCTGTACTATTTATGAGGTTAGGATTCTTTCGAAAGTCACATGCTTTCTGCGACACGATTGACTAGCGCAAATGTATCAGGCTAGAATGTCTATTTAAATGATTATTACTTTAAAAATTAAACGCGAAAATGATAATTTATTGTTTTACATTATTGCCGTTATAGAAATAACATTAATAATTTATATTACTACATCGCCGTTAAAGTATTATAATTAAAGTGTTTTTAAGATTATTAAAAATTATTGGATAGAAACAATCAAATGTTCCTGTTTATTTTATGGTTAATATTTTCAATATTATTTAAAAATATTTTGTGAACTATTAATAAAAAGCTTTGTCGATACGAATTGAATAGATACCGGTAAATTGATCTATTATCTTGTATTCTTTTATAAATTCGTGCAGATTCAAAGTACTTACCTATCTGTCAGAGGAGTGATTATTTTAAACAAAGGAATATTAAGATAAAAATAAAATAAAAATGAAAGCTACAGCATCTTGGATGCTGAACTCATGTACGTAGAAAAGGCTGAGATCACTAGCGATAAGCTATAGACGAGTTGATTATAAAGTTATATCTTTAGTGCGGCGATGCCGAGCACAAAGGCGATTAATTAAAAAGAGATGGAAAATTGAGGTTAAGCACGAGATTCAAATACTTTTACTAAATCTTTATTGTGCCATGTAATAATAATAGTGATGATGATGATGACGATAATAATATTAATAATAATAATAATAATAATAATAATAATAATAATAATAATAATAATAATAATAATAATGATAATAATGATAATGATAACTAGTATAATAACATAATTACACAGCATCTAGAACACAGAAAAACGCTGATGTTTTTTTTTTTTTTTAATTACTATTACAAATCGCTGCAGTACTTGTTGAAATGAAAACTGAAAAATGACAAATAGTAGTGAAAGGAAACTTAAGCGACAAAAAGGACCGAAATAAAAAATCCTCAATTTTCAGATAAGGAACACAAGAGAAACGACATTTGATTAAGGGACAGGAACGACGGCAAGTGAATTAAAAAGTGAATGTACACCTTTATATAACTTTTTTTGTTAGTTTTCGCTTCTGCATTTTTATTTTTTCCCTTAAGTTCTCGTGTTTACACAATTAATGCAAAATGTCCCTACGGTCCGACGAATATGTGCTTTAGTCGTTCTTTGCTCGATGCTTCCCTTTTACACAATTTTTTTCATTTTAACATTCATTCACACTGGTATTTGGATGGAAATGGTATTGGAGAGGTGGTCGGGAAACGGGTGGGGAAGAATGAAGCTCTTAGGGTAGGAAAAAGGAGACAGATATGGGAGGAAATTAAAAAAATTTGTCGAAATATATATTCTATGAATGGAAGAAATGCGGTCGATTGGAATGGGAGTTTCTACTTTTTTGTTTCTTCTTCATGTTCTTCTTTAAAACGAGTATATAAAGGATGGCGAAAGGATTAACGGGGGTAGAAAGAAAAGTCTTTCGATAGATTATTTCTTTTTCTGCGCAAAACAAAAGAAGAGGACAAGAACGGTGGAAAAGCTTTTGTTTTCTCTTTCTTTCTCTTTCCCTTTATCACTTTTCCTCAGTTCTTTTACAGTATTTCTTATCACGCACGTTACGAGTGACGACCGTCGGTCGGCAGTTGCTTATTCATGGCGGGGATGTCGATGGTGCGTTATCGGTTTCACACTTTATAAGATGTTTTTTCATTTTTGTAAGCCTACGTCCACAAGGGGCGCGGCTGAAACTTTTTAAAACGTTTTCACTTTCATTTATATAAATAAAAAATACTTTGTGGACCCTCGCGTTGAAGATTTAACAATAATGTATTGTAGATTTATATATGTATTTATGTATATATTAGGCCGACAATCGTCATTTTTAATGCTGGCGATAATTGGACTGTCGTAACGCGCATGTAAAAGATAAATATTAATTTACGCTTAAGAATGAACGATATGAATAATACGGATCACGTGTTTTTTTTACATGACGAGGTTTTTCATCTTCTGCTCTTATGTCTTTTGAAGATTAATAACAATGGACAATTTAATAAAGAACGAAAAAATGATTATTCTGTGTTTATCGTGTTGTCTTTGCTTCCAGCGTCGCATTATTATAAGGGAATACATTCTTGACATCTTATTTACCTTTTTACAAAAAAAAAACAATCGAAATTCTTCATGTTGAAGAATGCACTGAGAGAGAGTTACGCTGCGTGCCTTTTTTCTGCTTTCCTTTCAAAATGTTTATATTTCACTTGTTCAAAGATGCATTGAATCGAGACACGTAAAGCTGTTGCAATTACAAAAGGCCTTTAATCCTCGATTGTATATTTTAAACTTTATCGCTTGATTTTACGTTTAAATTTTGCTAATATTCCCAGTTTTGTCCATTAATTAAAATTTAAAAAGGTAAAAAGCATGATAATTGCACAGCTTACTGCCTTTTTTAATTTTTGTTTTTAAATGAACGTAAAAACGCGTCGCCAGATAATTATCAATACCTATTTGTAATTCACCCTTACTCACACACACACGCACACACGTATATATATATATATATATATATATATATATACGAAAAGAAGAAATAAGATACATCAATGATTATGACATCTTTTTCTCAAATTTTTGTCGTTTGTTTTCTATGTCATTTAATATATCAAAGAAGGAAGATCGCTTTTTTTAGACACATAATGTACCACCATAAATTTGTAAATAATCTCGACTATAAGATAAAAATGTCGCTGTTTTTATTTTTGCATAACACATCAAAGTATCAAGATGCATAATTTTCATCAGCGTTTTTGAATAGCCTAAATGTAATTTTTTCAGCCCTCTTGTAATTACTATGTTTTTATCAGTTTTTACTTATTTTTTTACTCTCTCGCCATAATTATATAATAATCACCATCATGATTCGAGTACAATATTTATTATCGTCATCTGCGTCTGTCCTGAATATAGATACAATAATCATCTTTTGAGCCTTTTATATTATATACTTCACATAATAGTTTAATCGGTCTAGGAGTTTGTCATATATATATAAAAGTGTATGTGTGTGTATGTGTATATATGTTACATATATATATATATATATATAATATATATATATATATATATATATATATTTATATATATATTTATATTTATATCATTTAAAAAATGAAAATAGTTACAATTTTGGACACATTTTTCTCCATTTCACATATGAGAGAAAACACTCCGAAAAAATTTCATCGTTTAATTTTAATTTTCTTTTCACATTTAATAATGCCCATCGGTTGCGATTCTAGTCCACTTGGTAGTAAAATTTTGTGCCTTCTATGAAATCTCATGCATACACATCCGTTCGCACATTTTCGCAATAATTTCTTCTCCTCGGTGTCTATAATCGCTTAATTTTAGATTCTTACAACATTTGCACGCAATTTTTCTTTTTCGTCATTCATCACTCTCTCATACTCACCTATTCCACCATTTAATAATTCTTATAAGACCTTAATTTTTAAGTGAACTTCCTTATAGCTTCCATCTGCACGATTCGCTCCGTCGAATTTCGATTGTTTTTTATTACATGTTTTATGCAATTATCAAATCTGTCAAATGCAAGATTTCTCAATCGCGCAGAGCGGCACGAAGAATGCGGTTATTTACAATATGGGAACTTTTTCTTCCTTAATACCGAGAGCCGGAAGTCATTGTCGCGAGATTTTATCAAAATTTCCGCGGACGACGGAACGATCGAGCCGATGCTACATCGGAGACTCTAAATTTTCGCGTTTCGCATTTCCCTTATCATTAGAATAAATTTGTTTTTTGTTCAACGGTTTTTTCTCAACTTCGCGTTAATTTGTCCGCACATGCTGGCTATTATTTTCGTACAAGCCTAAAACATTGCCTAGGGGGAGAATTTTTTTACACTCGGCGCTGTTTTTTCGCGGCTGTTCGTTTTTCTTTCTTCTATTTACATCGAACAAGGGTCCAGAAGTCTTTAAAAATCCCTTTTTTATACTCTCTTTGAGTGTTTTCACTTTTTGTCTCTCTCGAAATCATTATACAATATTTAATAACCGCGTGCGCGCGCGACGCGCGAAAATTGCGAAAAGGCTCGCGATGATACACAGATTTATATTTTTATTTCCACTAGAAAGAGGTCGCTTACGCTTTTAACTCCGTACTTCCTCGTTCATTATAATCAGTGCCCATGAAGAAAGTTTTATCTTTTTTGGATTATTAATCTCTCACGTCTACACATACGTATTCTCGCTTATACTCATTTGGATTATTCGAGTATGCACTCGTTATCATTGTATCATTAAAATGGATTTCCTTTCTTTCCTCATCTTTTGTTCAAAAATCTACACTTGCGGAACTGTGGTTCGTAACCGAAAGAGACTGGAATATTATATGTACGCCGTAACTACACTTCTCTGTGCTGTATTTCGTTCTCTCATTCTTCCCCTTCATATTTTTAAGGAGTCGTGGAAAAGACTTCCGTTGTTTATAAACAAATTTTGACTGATGATTATTGTGTTGCATGCATCTGATTCAATGAAGATATAAATTTTTTTTATTTATAATTCATAATGTTGGACAAGTTAAAGTTAAAATTATTTTTAATCGATGAATATTTATTTGCTATTTATTAAATACCTTAATTTCTTAGCAAAAATCTAATAAAAATAACTTGAATAAGAACTTCTTATAATATTTAAAAATATCATTTATTTTAATGCTTTTGTATACTAAAATATTTTCCTTAAAATCTTATGTATATATATATATATATATATATATATATATATAAGAAAAAAATTTGTATTCAAAGTTTTCTCAATATTTAAGCATTATTAAAACATAAAAAGTATTTTAGCTATAAACCATAAAATCCTCAAAATTTGTTTTCACAGACGAAAATCCTTCAATCACGTACATAAACAGTATAAAAATTTCAAACTTCTTAAAATTTTTCATTTTCTTCATTTATAAAATCTCTTATCCTTTTCTTGAAAGAAACTTATGTGTCATTAAGAAATCAACTGTTGGTAAGAAATAAACTGTTGTACTTCCTTGCCTTTTGCGATTATTATCTCATTTATAATCTCGTACTCGAACGCGAAAAAAAATAATGTACGAATTTTCGATTTTCGTATCGTTAGTTTTTCTTTTCTAAATGTTAATTTTATTAAATCCTAGGCAAGTAGAGATACAACAACAGACTTCTCAAAACAGTTACCTCGCTTTTTGCCGAAACACGATTGATATATATATATATATATATATATGATGAATTGTTGGGATCATTTACTTTTTCCGTAAATCGACCGGTCAAAAGCGATAACTAATCATTGATAATAATAGTAATAGTAATAATAATAATAATAATAATAATAATAATAATAATAATAATAATAATAATAATAATAATAATAATAGATGTTATCATTACAATAATAGCAATAGGAATAATATAACTAATCATAATTAATAGCAATAATTAATAATAATAACTAGTGCAACGAGAGTTGGAGAAGTTTTATAAGTTTCCTTGTCGTCTTCTACGTACGTACAAATTGATTTCTATTTCTTTTTGATTATAACAAAAAACAAGCATGTTTTCTAAACATTTAAAATAGAAGAATAATACATTTTTCTCCTTTTTAAAATCATTTCGAACTCTCGATGCAGTTGTTTTAATAGTAGTATAACGATATAATGTTTAATAAATGCACGTGTCCTAAATTTCGTTTGACAATCGTCAGCGTATTTTAGAGATATTTATCATAACACTTTAAAAAAAAAGAATTAATATTTTAACATCCATTATAAATTATTATTTCTCACTGGAATCAGTTTACATAATCATTATACTTAGTTTTTAGTTTGAAATTTCGAAATGATAAGTTTCTACAAAAAAACTTTCACGGGACCATTATTACACACACGAAACTAGAAATATCACATCGAGTAATAAAAAAAGAAACACACGCGGGTATAAAGGCAAATAATTATTTAACACGTTCACCTATAAAAAGAGAATAAAAGTATTGGATAATAAAAAAAATAAATTCCTAATTAGCGAGTAGCAAGTAGCGGTAGATTGTGTCCATTATAATGTATAAACCTTTTTGTTTTCTGTATAAATATAAATTTAACCGATATACTGCAATTATATAAGGTAGTCGCTATATTGTGTATACCAGTGATTCGTACAAAAAGATTTATTTAAGTCTAACGCGCAATAATATCAATAATAATAATAATAATAATAATAATAATAATAATAGTAATAGTAATAATGATAACGTAAAAACACGACGTGTACTTGACGCCAATTGTAACGCGCGCGCGATAATCTACCAGAATAGTAACTAAAGAACCGTAGTATTTACGCTCAGGCTCGACGCAGATCGGTCATTTTTTCATTATTTATTACACAAAGAGTTAATTAAATGATACAATAATAAAAATGAGTGATTTTTGTGATTATTTTTCATTTTAAAACCAATTCTGACTAGCAAGCAAAGCGTAGGAATTCGTTCGTCAACTTCGTCGATACCGATAATATTTTACAATACTTTTATACAAATTTGTCATTTTCTCAATATTTCAAAAATTTTCTTTTTCCAGAAACCTACGCATAGGAACTTTTTGCGTGAACAAATCGACGCAACCGGCGAACGAATCTCGAGAGCACGAATAAAAAAAAAACCTTTCGCTAAACTATTTTCTTAAAGAAGATAAACAAGGGAATTAAAAGCCCGTTACTATATCGACGTCCACAAGAAAACGCATATAAAAAAAGAAATAGAAAAAATTGCTAGAAGAGTAGGGACGATTTTCATGCTTAATTAATGACAAGTCTCGATAATAAATTGGATTTGCTTTAACCGACTTTTTTATTATCTTAAACGAGAAAGAGTTAACCTTATAAAGAAAAAAAAATAATAATAAACGGAACATTCAGTCGTGTATGACGCATTCGCTACTACGCGTCACAAAAAACACCTTCAAAGTCAACAATAACTGATTAGAATTAATTCATTAACACTACCACGAGCATATAAAAAAGAAACTTAATCCTAACAAAGCTAACTCGTGTTTTTGTTCTATTTACGTTAATTATCAATGTTTTTACGTACAAGTTTGGCTCGACGTATATAAATAATATTACCGTAAATATATAATATGTATAACATATATTAATATAAAAAGAGAATCCCTAAAAAACACGTGGTTTGTTCCTCTTATCTTCCAGTTCTGGTTCCGTCAAAACTTTTATTCTTTCTCCCATTTTTTTCAAATTTTGAGCCTCAATTTTTTATCATATTCATAACAAATTTAAACAATTTGATCAAAGTGTACAGAACTATCATTCCTTTCTTTAACTGAAAGTTGATTCCCGTAAAATATTGTTTTTATAACATTTCTGTAAAATACGCCTTCAATTGTCTCCAGTGGTATAAATTACAAATTAAATAATGTATTACAATATTCAACCGCGATATCGAACATTAGTTGGGCGTACGTGCGAATTCTCGCCCGAATTATGCTTTACTTACGTATTATTCCATCATAAATCTCAATTTAGCGAAGCGAGAATTCGAACATCATAAGAATCAAGCCCGTAATTCAAAAGCGCTGGGATACATAGAATTTTCGTGAAACGTAAGCTTTAAAAGGTTCATTCGCACTGTACATCCATTTGAAAGAGTGTCGCTTTTGCTTATATAGGGGTCGACCGATTGATCGATCAATCACGATAGTAAAAATCTGATCGATCGGCATTGATGCAAAGAAAAGAGGCTATATTTTGTCAACGCTGATATTATTTCGCAAATTTTCCCGCGTATCCACCGATAATTCCAGGTTTCATAAATAAACTTTGTTGCTTTTCATTGAATATAATAATTCCACATCGACATTTTTAGGAACTTCCTTTTGCATAATTCTAATTATATATTTTCCAATTTTTCTACATACGCAACGAATTAATAAGTACCGATTTTTTTTTTTTTAATTTGTACCGATTTTGACTAGAATAGAATTTTGTTAGGAAGCTCGTATGCAACATATTATGTAACATATATATGATGAAATTAAACGCGTCATAAATGAAAGAAGCAATGAGACGAAACTTGCCAAATATTCTATGGCTTCGTTCCCGTTACATTCTTAAAAAATTAAGGAATTATTCTCGCTTGGATGTGCGGGAAGTTGTGGAAGTGCGTCGGTGTGTTTGCCCAAAAGGGGACTTCGACAAAACTCAATCTATACCATTAAAGTCAGCTAGTCATCCTCATGTCGCTTTGTTGAATTTGACATATACATTTTGGTGCTTGTTGTTACCGATCAAATTTTAGTTCTTAACGCTATACGTAAAACGACATAAGAACGTTCGAGCTTCATCAAAATCAACAATAATCTGCACTTGTATTACATGGTAACTAACTTTACGTAAATGTTTAAAGTTTGAAACGTAACGTTCGACTTTTACGTCGGCAGTTTTGTTCAGGACATGTTCAGTTACGTTTTCGGTACCAAATCTTTCTTCACTTATTAGGTTTAATGTTTTTTTACCGAATTTTCGTGTTCATGGACATGGATGTCAATAAATAACATATACAGAACATAAACATGCCGACGTTTAACTTAGAAATTCGCGAACGAAATTGAAACAACGCGTTTTTTACTTGTGAGACTGAGGGAGTATCATTATATGGAATTGTGGTTTGGAAATTTGTTGGTTGTAAGGATCTTGAGGGGATTCTGGGAGTCGATTAGGCGAATTGTGGGGGGTTTGTATTGTGTTTTTTTTTTAAAGCAATACTATAAGTGAAAGAACTCAAGGTTGCATTCGCTTGAAAAGCTCAATGAAAAAGATAAATTCGAACACGAAGTTTACTCCTTTCTTGTCTTAAGTTAATAGGGTTCACAAAATCCTCACGTGAAATAGAATCGTCTATACGGAGATGTTACTTTTCAAATGAAGATAAAAATTGTTCCGTGCGAGCATGATTTTCAAAGCTCGTTGTCGGCTTTTCTTTTCACGTTAATGATAAAAGCAGAAGACATCAGAAGATGCCTTGTTGAAATTAAGTTTCTGAGTTTATTAAGAATTAAGAATTAAGAACTGAGTTTCTCGCGTGTTCGAATATCCTCCAGTTCACGTCCGAGTGCCGAGTCATATTATGGCTTTATTTTTGTATAATGCCTGTACCGCAGTGAATGCCTCCGCGCTTGTAGTGCGCGATGTTATGTGATATAGCGATCGCACTTATTTATTTAAACACTGTTTATTCTTGATATGTAATTAATAATTAAATATTTATGCATGTATGCGAATATGTATATTTATCTGTGGTTAATCAACAACACTTCTTGGCTGTACTCTGAATTAGCTGTGAGAGCTGACAATTGAGCGGTTATGGTTAATTAATCTGTTTGTATTTGTTTATCCTGTGAAGTTTATTAATAAACGGCTCCATCGCGCCTTATCTCCCACCTATACTTGAAGTACATTACAATGTACTTTGTCTACACTACGAACACTTAGTTACATTTACGTATCAATAAATTACTCGTTATGCGTAGATTCCCGCGTGACGTGTGACTTTTTTGATAAGTGGAACGAGAACACGGGAAAAAGGAATATTCAGAATGGAATGGGTTGGAATACTTTATTTGTTTGTATGTTTTTTTTTTTTTTTTTTTTTGTATATTTTTGTATTTTTAGAGATGGGAATTTAAGTCTTTGAAACAATGGAAGAACGTTTCCTTAACTAACGGGATTTTCTTTTTTGATTTGGAAGATCAATTTTGGGTTTTGTGGATTAGGTTGCATTTATAAAAATAAGTCAATTCTCTGAACAATGAGTAGTCAAAGGAAGAATATGATAGGTATCTCTTGCGAGTATTTTTGAATTAAATATGTCGTTCCACCACAATTGATGCGATGATTGCGGTTTTTTACACGACGAGCAGACACTGAGAAAGACGACGACGTGCTTCTTGTATAAGTTATACTTATCAACTGCTTAACTGCGGTACATTTTTAATTACTGTTTCCTACTAGAACTACTTGTTGTGGTTTATATTTGAGAAAAGTCTTTATTTACTGCAACGGAAAAACCCTTACAGAGGCATCCACTCGACGGTTTATCAAGTAATTTATTATGTACATTGATTAATTATCAAGTAGATTTTTGTGTTTTTATTTTAAACGAAATTTTGATTCTCAATTCAATTTCCAGATCAAATACTTTGTTCGTATTTAAATGAGACTCGGGCACCATCTCGGACCAGCATACCTAGGATCAGAGCTTTAGGAGTTTCGGGGGGAAAAGAATATTTTTCCATTGAATGGAACCTCGGAGAATATTTTGAAAAGTGCCTCATTTATCGATGAAGAAGTTTATTCCAGAAATCGAAAAATCTCCAGAAGTTGCCTTCATCGATCAATGTTTATGCGACAGGTCCTCTACATCCTCCAGAGATTTTGCCAAATTTCTTATCAATATCTTATCAAGCTTCGAAACATCAATTTTGCAGCATTAGAAATTGCTTATAAATAGGTTTTAATTATTGTAATTTCGATAATAATTTTAGATAATTTCAGATTTTCAGGCTGCTTAATTTTTAATATTGGAATACTAGAATTTGGAAAGCGCTTTAATCACAATATCAAAATTCAAAGGAATTAAAGGCTGAGGAACCTGTCGCTTTAACAACTATTGGCTTCCTTTTCATACAGTGGACATTAAAACAACTTATTCCGGTTTTTAATCACGGAGGCTCGGGCTGTGAAATTCACGCGTGAAAACGCGTGTAGACGCCGAGGCGCTCGCACTGCTAGACTGTCGATTTTTATTGCTGCGCATTATTACGGTTTATCAAGAATATGCGTGAGCCTGCGTCAGTTCTTATCATTATTCGCTTTTAACACGAATAAAAATGAAGGTCCGAGGCATGCTACTGGCGTATTCACTTTACTGCAAGATTATTTCATTAAAAAATTAAAACCCGATCGAAAACAAATGAACTTTCTTTGCTTGATTAAAGCCGCATTTATTTACTGCTTCTTCTTTTCATTTTTAAAGCCGGACTTTAGGCGAACGACGCTATGCTAGTCTAATTCGCCTCCTTGCGTCGCGTTGCATTTATCTTTTATCCTGTTGGCTTTCTGTTCATCTATCTCATTATAATAAGGTTGTTGGTACTTGATCGATCAATTGAGTTTGATCGTTCTTCGTGTCAAATCCGAGTTTGTCATAATCTGGGTTTTGTGTATGTCGGTACGAGTACCGAGTTGTAACTGTCGTGCCCGGGTGTTGTTTTTTTTTCTTCTTCTTATAGTTCTTTGTGCATCCAAACAAAGGCCGCGAGTTCGCCGTTGAATATAAACATCCTTCTTGCAACGTACGAAGTTTTCTTTTTCAATATATTTTTCGTAAAATAATTTTGCCTCTTCTCTCATCAAATGCTTGACCAATGTCCGGCGTACCAACGATTTAACCTAGGCAAGTGTTCCAAATTGCTCAATTTGGTGTCCGATTGGTCGAAAAGTCAAGGTTTCCCCACGAATTGTCACTTAATATTCTCGTGCTTTAATTCCAAAATCCTTGGTTGTATCTGTTGCTTTTACGTTACGCCGAACATCGACGTTAACAATTTTCCTTCTTCTACCAGTAAGTATGTGTCATGGCCAAATGTAATTCTCTAGCTTACAAAGTTTGGAACAATTTACAAAATCAATTGGCTTTACATATCCGTAGCGAGTGTATCTTTACTTATGAAGTGTAACCGCAGTATAATAGTAGTGTATTTGTATAGTGTAGTGTGTTGTAAGAACGCACTCTCATGCATTCCCGTGTATTAAAATGTATTAATGAAGGGGCGTACGGGGTTGCACGCCCTTTATCAATAAATCCAGGGCTTTATTTTTTCTTATTTTTTATCCGGTCGGCCGTGACGTTGACATGGGCATTGCCGCGTCCGTGCCATTATACTGTGTGTTTTATTGGGGTGGCATATTTATGTCATGTATCGTTGTTGATAAATTATTATATTTCGTCTGTTTGGCTCGGTCGGCGATCACCAATTTCACCGCCTCGCCTATGCCTTTACTCTATTTAAGAGTGGCATTTTTCTTTTTATAAGTTCGAGTCGTATTTGTGAGTGTATATGCGCTGGGAGTATACACCAGCGCATCCGGGCTATGGCATTTTTTTAGATTAATAAACATTTAGGCAAATTTACATGAAGTAGATTAAGATTATGATTAGGGTCGGCTTTGCAGAGAGTTTCATCTTTTGGCTATCGTTTGCTCGTAATCTCTCCGGTTTCCTGACTCGCGGATTACTGCGACTCTTCTTTCTTTCTTTCTTTCGAAAGGAAGTCGCGGGGCCCCTTCGCATGTCGTATTTTAGAGGCGTATTCGTTTGCTTTATTGAAGGGCTTTTACCTACCGCGTATGTTTACCCTCGACACTGACTGTTTATCCCGAAGCTCCTTGTTTTTATGACTGTCCGCGTCACACGAAGGTTAATTTATGAGCGAGTCGATGCTTCGTCTTTATTTTATTCATCTGCGCTGCTGACCCTCTTACGAGTTACGGGCATATGTAAATCAATATATTTGTAAATTTTTTTTGTGATTTTTTTCGTCCCAACGTCGCAAATCGTGACGTTATTTTTTATTACCAATGGCCACCGCGCGCCGGTTCAGCCATTGCTTTGTCCTTATTTACGACGTTTTGACTTTATTTTTATTCGTTTATTTACTTCGTTACATTACTGTTTACGTTACACGTTTCCTTTAAGAATCGTCGCGGTTTAACTTTCAATTGATTACAAAACATACACTATGAGCTATTTGTAAATTGCGCTTCTTCCTTATTCTTTTTTTCACGTTTCCATTAATGTTTTAAAAAGTGGACTTTTATTTATTGTACATATTCGCGGGGCACGGCTCGTAATAACGGGCGAATTCATTTTTAAATATATACTATGCTTTTGCAATTTTTTTCTTTTCTTTAAAAGTGTATTGTTCAACGGACAAATTTAGAAATATCGGCCTGCTTTTGATAAAATTCGCGAAGATGCACCGTATTCATATCGATTTCGCTTCTTTTGTTCCTTTTTCAAAAACAAAAAAGCAAAACTTCTATCCATTTCAACCGTCTTCTATTCTTTTGTTTGTCTTTTTGTGGTTGTGAAGTATCATTATCAATGCAATGTTGTTTGTGTTTGGTACGTTGGTATTTTTGTATCATTGTAGATTGTTTTTGTACTATTCTGTTTTATTTTTCGAAATGCATCCTAAATTCTGTATTAATTTAATTTTCGTTATTCTGTGTTAGGGACCAGAAGAGTAACGAAATGTAATTTATATAGAACTGCGTTAGAATAACATCGGTATTTCGTTACATTTTTTAAGTTTCGAACATTTCAAAACGGTTTCTTATCTTGCATTTTAGACGCTTTCACAAAGTTCATCCATTTGGAAGATAATCATCACATATTTTAGAAAGGAGTAAATAAGACTATTGATTCTACTTATCGTTTTCGTTATTTTACCTTATTTTACCTTATTTTACCTTTTTATGCATAGCTGCGAAGATATGCCCCTGTACGCATCAATTTTAACTTTATTTGCAAGGAAGTTCGAGCAGCAAATGCCGGATGAAATTTTGAAACATGAATGAAGGATAGCATTGCGTATCGATAAACGAGAAGTCGTCAAAAATGAATAAAAATTGTAGAAATGTGGATAGAAATGACTTTGGTCCCTATCTATAACGTTGTGGGGGTGGTCAGTTATGGTGCTGATTGATTGGTGCAAGTGTATATTGTATATTGTATAGTTATTACAATCCATTGCAATGCCGGTGAATGGCTGTACGTCAGTATGAAGGATGTATGCATACCACGTGTCGCGTTTTTCCTTTAATCCATTTTTAACCGTATTTTATCATTTTATATTTCGCAGAAAGAGAAAACAAGAATTTTCCCGATCGAAGCCGCTTGGCCTTTCGACGAACGCGAACACGCCGCTACGAAACCTTCGCGTGTCTCGCCTCTTCACCCCGAAAGTATTGTTTCAGCTTAATTTGCCCTTTCATAAATGTTTGCTCCCGCTTTTCATCGATTTGACGTAAAAAAAAAATCTTCTCACGAAAAGCTCATTCGACCTCGGCGGACAAGCGATGAGTCGCAGTAGCGCGTTCGCTTCGCTTTCTACATTTGGATATTTGCCCGCACGAATCGACGCAAAAAACAGAAGCTCTGGTCGATAAAAGTATATTATCGTTTGGTTACGCGGGCGAGGGTAAGCACTCGCCACTGCGCTTTAGGTATTTACATAGAAAAACTAACCCTATTGCATTATCTACTCGTTATTGTAATTTTTTTATGCTTGCGTGAATATCAAGAGGTGTATTTACATACTACTTAATCCGAGGAAAAACTCTCTGTAACGAAAAATTTCATGATAGGGGAATTTAATACATATTTAATAATTTCCTGTAAGAAAAGAAAAACCGAGTTAAAACCGACCAATGATCGTTGCGCGCGTGCGTCACACAGGACTCGCTGGATTTTAATTTAGAGATACCAGACTGAATAGAGTTGAAGAAAGTTAATATTTTAGTGCAGGTAAATAAGCGAAATTAACTTAGAAAAATTAAAAATTAAAGTTTTATATAGACTTACTTTTTACCCGACAAATCTTTAACAGATAAATGTTTACCCATGCTCTTTAATATTATTATCAAGGCATTGTGAATAACGTAATTCTAACGTGTATATTTATATTTAAAGTATTTTTAAAAAGATTTCAATAAAATCATATTGTATCATGAATTTAAATTAAAAATACAAAATAATAGTTATGAAAGTCAATTTTATCAGACAATTTTGTGTAAATGAAATTAAATTCTTGGGAGATGTGTAATAAAAAAACGCTTATGCGGCGAGTCCTGTGAGACAAGACGGCGCCGATCGATAAAATGTAGCTTTGACGATGAATCCTTTAGCGATTGTTTAAAAATTTTCCTTTTTCTCTCGTCCCGATAGTTGGAAGGCTCTGAGCGACGCGGTTATTAGATTATGCGTGACTTTGTAAAAAAATGCTCGTCTGGCCAGGAATTGGATCAAAATTTCCAACGTTAAAATATTCTCCTTGTGACTGCAATAAGTTCAAAGATCAAATTGTTTTAATTTTCTGATATTTTTTCATTTACTATAGAAAAATCCGCGAACCATTTATTGACTTTCTTCGATTATTAAATTCCAGGTGAAAAATGTTGTCTTGTTTTGTTTAAAATTTTCATTCCTTTATTTGACCACTTCGATATCAAATGAAACGATCCGTTTGATTTGTTCTTGGTCGACGACATTTTCTTCGTTTTCGTTTATTATTTTAGATGATGTTACAGTTTTCCATTTACCGTCTGGACTCGTCGAAAGGAGGTATCCCCATCGAAAGCGTGAACGACCACGACTATAAAAGGGCACGAGCCGTTAATAAAATATTCCTTTACCTATGGCTAGATAATTTATTAACGAATCCCGATGAGTCCTTTTATTTTAATCTTCGTTAGAACCTATTACGGACTTGCCTTCATTTTGATGCCTTTTTTAACCATCGTTTAGCCCCATTTCTTTTCTTTAATTCCTTTCAATTAGCTACTTTTGTTGCAGAATCAAAGATATCTTTATTTTTCGAACTTTGTCTATACCCTTCCGAGAAAATCCACCCGTTTACTTGTATTTATCTTTTTTTCCCTAATAGTATTGCGAGAACGTAACGGTATATATTGCAAGTAAAAAGTTCGAAACGACGCAAATTTTTATTACGCGTTTTCATATCGGAAATAAAAAAATATTTCGCTTAGTAACGATCACAGGACCTCAGATTACGCTCAATCACGCCCGTAGCAGAAAAGTTTGTTTACTTCGCGTCTTCATTTGCAACTTTATTCACACTCGTACCCACACTTTTGTTCATTTACTTTCGTTCAAGCATCGACATTCACGCGCGCGAATTTCTCATTCTTTCTCATTCGTACTAATGTTTTCACTTCACTTGATCTTTTTCACCTAACTACGCTAGTCTCATAGACTCTATATTCATTATTTATAATATTTATATATATAATATATATAATATTTAGCATTTAGATTTTTTATCTCTCTTCATTATTCTCTTCGTCTCATCTGCCGCGATGATTTTTCACGCTTTCTTAGAGCTTCTTAATTTTGTTTTCTTCTTTATCCTCGTCATATTTTGTATGTATATATAATATATATATAATATAACTTGTTTGTAATAATTATATTTTGTTTGTTTGCTTACGAGCTAATAGTTTTTGTGCTTTAACGAGCACAGTTGCGCGCATCTTTAATGTTTTTTTTTTCAAGTATTTTTGCGTAGAGTGTGTGTTTATATGTATTCGTGTACATGTGGCTTTTGTAATCAATGTATACTACTAACGATTTACATCATCGTCATGCATCGCTTCGCACAAGCGTAATGACGTATTTATATGTTCAAAAATGTGTGATTACTTCGTGTATGCGCATATGCGTGCGTGCGTATGTAGCACGTAATGTCACGCATGCGCACATACAGGTGTGTATAAGAGTGTCAGTCAGTCAAGCGTCTCGTCCTTATTTTTCTTCTTAATTATTTTAAAAATCGTCGATTACTCCCCACGTACGCGCGACATCCGTCTGTCCGGATCGGTATTTACTACTTATATTAAACGCCGTCGTTCATTATTATCTTCAATTATCATTCGCGACGTTTCATTATAACCGATACTACGACGTTGCGCGTTGCGGACTTTTCATTTTTTACTATACAAGCTTATAAACAACACGTTGTCTTGCGACCCTTAGAAATTACGTTTGGGGATACTTTTGGGGATTCTAGGGAACCTTAATTCAGTTAAAGTCCTATACAATGTGTGTGTGTTTTTTTTAAAAATCAATTAAGCTTAGCTTAATTTGGAGTTCTGCTGAGCCTCTCGCGGAGTTCTTAGGGTGGCCCGAGACCCGTCACTCCGCGATCCCTTTCACTGCACGAATTAATTCAATGATTTGAACTCTCGACCTCGGGACGAGCGAGCGGCATAACCTCCACACAAGGCTGGCGACGCTCGTAACCGATGGGGGAGAGATTTTGCACTTAGTAGTAGTGCATGGCTTCATTTGCTCGTAATTTTGTTAATTATGGCACGTTTGCGGGCGCAAGCGGGGAACCGGTGCGCAGATGGATCGGATCTAATCTTTAATCGCGCCGATTCCCTTGAAACTCACGCCCTACAACGGATCTTTCTCTCTAATGTAGTTTCATCGACCGGACGGCCATCGATAGACATCCAACGCGATAAGACAGTCACACTTACGTTCTAATGGCTGCAGGCGATTCAGCGACCGCCATGTTCCTGATATTACAACTCTTTCGCGATCGCTGAAGCACTCGCAAACACTCGTGGTGTAAAATCTCGCGCGGCGCGACTCTTATACATCGCATCTTGCACCGTAACATCATTGTACAATTATCATACGTATACGCATAAAGGTTGTTGCCTGTGATTTCTTCCGACCGCCGACTGCTTCTCGCTGCTTCACCGGTTCTTTCCATAACATTTGTATTGTCTTTCTTGAAAATACTTGTGTTGCACTCGAGTTTTGCTTAGTGAAGTTTCGACTTTGTGTGTAATTTCTTCCGTTACTAGCTGAGACAATGAGTGATTGTGAATTGACCGCTCACTTGGACGCTGCGTCTCTGAAAGGTAGGACAATAGATATCCTACGCATTATCGACGACGTTGCCGCTCATTTCATCGGCTTTCCTCTTAATGCCACGCTGATCGTCGTGTATCTGAGGAATCGACAGCTTCACGCTTCCCTGATGTTGTTCGTTACTCAATGGAATCTGTTGTTGTTGTTGTTGTTGTTGTTGCTGCTGCTGCTGCTGCTGCTGCTGGACTTGTTGCGCCGGCTGCTGTTGCTGTTGTTGCAACTGCTGATGATGCGCATGAAGGCTGTCCATCGAGTTGAGGGACGCGGACGCTGTATTCTCCTGCGTCCAAGGGGTCCACTCGTCTCAGTAGTAACTGAATTTTCATGGCTGCTGGTTGTTCTGTTGGTTGACGACATGTTGAAGAGTGAAGCTCAGGGCTCGCGGGTCGCCGTGAAGCCTCAAGGCGTGCTCCAATCGTTGCTCCTGGAGTCGAAGAGCTTCACCTACGAATCCAAGATAATTGCAATTTATATTGGGTTGCTGTTAATATTTTAGGATTTTAATCTTCATCTTAAAACGATTAGAGCTACAAGTTGGCTTTCTGAAATGTTTTTTTGGAATTGGAATCCCTGTGGTATAATAAAAAGATTATATTTCAAGAGATTTATACAGAAAAGTGAATGTCCCAGATGTTACAAAATAAAGGCTATTATTTAATTCAACGCTTTTTCTTTTCAGTAAATAGAAATGCTTTTTTAAACGAACGTAGTATTGAGTAAACTTTGAAATTTATTATATATTTATTATAAAACTGGTAGCCAAAAATATTTGTAACTCATATAAGAATATTAAAATGAACTATTCAATTAAATATTCCGTACAATCTAAATATTTCAGTTGAAAATAAAAATAAGCACCTTTGATATTACTGGAAAAAGAGTAACGTAGACCGGTGTCATTATTTATTGACTTGTATCCCTTATGGATTGAAAGATCACTACAATTACATTTAAACATAACATTATAAATGATCTGTAAATCAATTTAGATAATTTATATTTTCATATTTGAAAACCTTATATACGAATAATCGAAAGAAAGGTATCTGTATTAATGGAATCGAATTGTGAAAAAGAGTTCGTATCTTGTTTTGAAAAAAATGTATGTACGCGTACAAAGACATCTCTGATATTTACCCAGATCTGGAGAAAGTGTGTCTTGTTGGGATAACTGTTGATTGGTATGGTGTCCTGATATACCAGTTGCACCACCACCGTTGTGTTGTCCCAAATGATGTCTCATGTCGTTCGCTGAACTCGCCGCTGCCGCAGCCGCTTGCGATACCTTTAAGCAATGAGACATTTCACTCCCAGTAAGGTCAATTTTTTAAGTGGATTAAGTTAAGATTATCTTGCAATTGGATCAAACAAAGCGAATTTACGTTTAATCTTTAGAAAATATTACTTTACAGTAACAGTGGGATTCCGATTTTCTTCAATGTAACAAAAGTAAAGACTTAGCACCGGTTTTCTTACAGATTGGCTTATAACGACTCACTAGCCAAGTCAAAACTAAGTAGAATCCCTCAAGAGTAAAAATGTAAAACCGGCTTTCGAACAATCATGGGCAGAGACATGAATGCTCTAATTAATAGGAGGATAATCTAGAATGGAGCTCGGAGGTTCTGACAAAAAAGGAAATAAACAGACGCGGGACTAATCAACACGCGAAGCCTTTCCCGCGCGCCTCGTAAAGTTCCGTAATGAACATCGTCCAGGTAACGCGACGTCCGTCCGCCCCGTTTAAGTCTCGATTGCTCGGCGCCTGGGAAAATCGAGATTGAAGTTCCATTACCGCGAGCCTTAGAGCATGTTCGGCCTGCGAGCGAAGCAAAGCCTCGGCCTGCTGGAGTCTCAGCGCCTGCTCCGAACCCGAGGACTGAACGCCCTGCTGCTGTCCGGGTCCGCCTGTCGAGCCCTGACCCGCGCCACCCATATCGCCGTTGTTGCCCATCCTCATGGCAGCCGCGAGCGACGCCACGTCAACCGGTGAGAGGTTCGGCGACACTGAGTTCTGCAGTCCTGTAAGTTTCATGGTTTTTTTGATTCTGTGTCACTTTACCAAAGCACTTTACGAAAGCGATCAAACAACGATCGCTTTCGTACAAATCTTTATTCAGTATGACGAACGTCATCTATCGTCAGCCGTTGTTCCCACTTTTTGGAATTTACCGAGTTTTGTACGTGGAATATCATATTCTAACAATTGAACGAAAATATTACGCCTTTTCTTACTTTTCAACTGTACGTTACTGTTTAACTACATATTTTAAATATTTTACCGTCCAAGGGAACTGTTTAGTATGCAAGTAGATATGCAAATATTATTTTGAATATTATTTATAATTCTTGAATAATCTTATGATTATTAACTTTTAATTATAATTTAATTATAACAGTTTATAAATGACCTCCACCTGCTTTCGTTTCAATAATTGAAACTTAACATTATCTTTTTAACTGTTCTCAAGATAAACGTATGCATCGGCTAATCAACTGAATAATTTCTTATCTCTTCTTTATTGAGAACACAACAAGTAATAGTTTATCACGTCGAAAAAAAGTTTCAGTTTAAAACGTCTGCGTTTCGAAATTTATTTCAGATAAGCATAATTTATAAGTATCGGAGCCAAGCGCGAAAATCTGGTGAAAATATTGAGCTGCTTCGTAAAATACATGAAGTCTTGAAGAAACGAAGATTCCAACAGCGTAACTGAGAGATCACGATAAACATTTGTAAAGAATCAAAGAAATATAATTATAAATCATTGATCTCGGTATCGACTCCGTAATTGGAACGGCGTTATCTTTCCACCCCGAGCTTTCCTTCTCTTTGTCTCGATAAAAGCAGTTCGTGCTTGGCTTCTTATAAATACTTATCACATTCACAATGGCATGACTCGTACGCAATTAGAAATGATCCCTGCTACTTTCGTTATTTCTTTCGTCGTGATAACAAGTGACATATTTTTCATTTAATCATGCAAGTTGTTTTCGTTATTTTTCAGTTTCAGACTTTAGACTAAAACTACGTAATAGACAGCGGATGACGTTCCCTTTTTCCCGCAATTATCCTCTAATGCGTAATCTCGCAAGCTTTTACAACTTGATTTTTTACTTTTTTATACTATTCATAATACTTACAGTATATAGAGAAATATCTTTTCAAAAATTTTTATCGGGCATTTCGACATTGCTTACTATTGAAAGAGCAATTCACCAACATGTAAATATTTCTATTATAGCAATTATATTCGATTACAGCTAACTAAGCTCTTAATAGTTTCGAATAGTTTACGTATCTATAGAAGGAATCTATAGATTACTCAAGGACACTTGTAAGCCAAAATCATAAATACGAATGGTTGAATGGGTGACGAATGTTACCCATAAATAAATAAAATATCTTATTACCTGCCGAAACAGCGGCCGCCATTACTGCCATCCGTTGCTGCTGCGACTGCATCTCGTCATGATATTGCTGAGCTGTCGTTTGCTGATTGCCAGCCCTCAGCATCTCGCTAAGCTTGTTGCCGCTTGGTCCTGGTGACGCCATATTGTTGTTGTTGTTGTTGTTATTGTTGTTGTTCAGTAAACCGGCGCCTGCGTAAAAATCTGCTCTCGTCAGTACAAGCTATGTGAGTTTCTCGGTTTACCACCAAGAGGGAATTTACGAATCAATAATTTCATTTATAAAGATTTATGAAGCTAGGACAACTATGAGTTTCGCCGTTTATGCAGTAGTAATTGTGAATTATGTAAAATTTCGATTTACTTCTGTATTTGTGATTATAAGTAATCGTAACTTTCCACATTAAGAAATATGCAATGATTAATAAAATGGGCGAAAAAAATTTTTAATCTTTAGCTCACGATCAACATTTTCAAACGTATCTGAAAAAACCATTGAAGAAAATTCATTGCCAATTACTGATAGATTCTTTTATTTTTATTGATATACCATCCGTTATAAGTACCAATAACGTGTTCATTTAAATGACAAAACTTAGTAAAATCATAGCAATAATAAAAAATGATAAATAGTACGTTAATAATTATTTTATGCTGATTAATGATTTCAGTCACTTTATCAAATCTTTTGCAAGTTTCATATACTTTTTCCTCATCGATTCGAAGCAAGTGCATCAGCTATGAAGTTAGTTGGTAGATGAATGAAGACACGACAGTGATTGAGTCACGATATCGGAGGATATCGTGTGATAATGAGTAAACGTAGCAGCAAGAAAAACAGCGATATAATAAAGCGTACCAGGTTCACTACCAGCTGACGATAGTCTTCCGTTGCCGCTGCTGCTGTCCGAGTGAGCCGACGGCGAAGGGCACATTGGTGGTTGCTGGAGGTTCTGAGGCCCTCCCATTTGGCTGCCCAGGACACCGAGACCGGCACCTGAACACGACAGATAACGTTCTTCCCATCGACCGGCAGGCACAATTAAATATCAAATTCATTGTCCTCGCCTCGATTACTCTACTTTCTCTAATGCTTATTTTACTTTTACAACTTACCTAGACTCGAACCCGCGAGAAGCTCTCGTTCTCGCCTCTCAGCCGCGGCTCTGCTTAACACGTATTGCGCTGCGAACTGATGCTTCGGGTCCATTCTCATGTGTTCCATGTGCGTTAGTAGACCTACGATCGAAAGGTTTCGGTTTTAATATTTCATTATAAACACGTGTTTTGAAGCTGTTGATACTTTTAAGGATAAAAATTGCAATTTAGGTAGGATTTGTTAAAGTTTGTTTAAAGCCTTATTTCCAGGCGTTAGTGCAATTACTTTTATATATTTAGATCATTTGCTGTATCTATTGTGCACATTTTAAACGCGCGTATTTTCTTTTTCGATCAAACGAAGATTGGAAAATATTTTCCACTCAATGGCATGTTATTGTGTAATGAAAAAATGCTTTTATGCTTTTCACACACATATCAATATTCCTTTAATCGAATTATGCATTGTGTTATTTCAAAGTTTAAGACTGGCAGTTACCCGAGCTAACTAAAGCTCAACATTTTGTACTATTTCGAAGTAAACTTTTTACCTTTATACAAATGTATCTTTCCTCGAAACGAATTACTTATATTCAATGAAATTTAAAAGAGTATTCTAATCACCTAAGAGGAAAGTTTTAGTTTTGAGTATTTTTGAAATTAAAGTCTAAAGTATAAATATTTTAACAAAAAGCTCTTGTAAGATTCGATTTTCTGTACTATTGCCACAACTGAATTGCATTTCGATACTATTTTTATTTATACGCGTAAAGGCTCTGCGCAAAAGTAGGCAAAGTTTCAACACTACTTTCAGAGTGACATTTCAAAGTTACTATTATAATTCAGGTGAACTTCCGATCGAACAAGACTCGATAGATATCAAAGGAAATAAAGTTTACAATCCCTGCGGTTCTCAAGTATAAGAAGCTCACCACTTTCGTTTGTAAAGACGGACTGGCAAACGGAACATGGCCACATCCTCAAGCTGGTGCTCAGTTGGCTGGTCTCTGGATGGCAGGCGAGGTGCTTCCTTAGGCTGCCCTCGTTGACGTAGTGTTTGCCACAGACTGGGCAGGGATGATTGGCGGTGCGTCGCTTTGCTAAGTAAACCCCGGCAACGGAGGTCGTGCAGTCAGCGGTGGGAACAACAGGGCGACACAATTGTCAAGGTCAATGCCAAGCAGGAAAAGCGGATCCCCACAACCGAAGCAGAAGGACGAAACCAACTACCACCATCGACAATCCCACATCCAGTTCCCGACCGCGCACCTTCTCGATGATCGAGAGTTCATCCACGCAGTACCTCTCGATCATGATGAAAAGCCACGGCCGCGAGGAATTATCCTTCGCTCGCGCGAGTGCGCGCGATCTTGCCCAATTACCCGGAAGGGATTATTCACTGATTGTTGGCTCATTCGCGCGCACTGGCGTATTGTATTTACGTATAATAATACCCTTCACCCACACACGCATTCTTGCATTCCGACAGACGCTCGATGCCCAACTTTAATCAAGGAATGTGCTCATTTTAATATTTTCATTATTTATCGCCTACATGTAACGTGAAACAGGTGAATATCTTGTAAGTGGATTTTAACTTTTTGTATAGAATTCATTTTAAGAACTGAGACCGTTTTATGCAGTTGAGCAAGAAATTATTTCTTTCTTTGGAAACATCACGGGGTCTTGCACAAATTTATTTCGTGTTTCTCATATCGTTTATATACGATTATAGAAAACATTATTTTCTTGTGAAAGTGATGAATTTGTTAAAATGTTATATTAAGTACATCTGAAGATGAAACTGTATTACCGAAATGAAGAATTTGATTTCTAGACGATAGAAACATTTTAAAACAACAATAATATAATTTATTCGTACATTTGATAAGATTTTAATATGGAATCATTGTTAATTGCCGTTCTAAAAGTGCACCATCGGATTTATGTTATAATGGATAGCTTCTACACTTAGATTATGAAATAAAGACCTTATTTAAATATTTATTATTTTTATTGATACACGTGAGAAATTTTTACAATATAAAAAGTCACTTTATGCAAAATATTTGCACAGTTAATTCTTAAGTCGGTGATCGTAATGTTATTTAAATAATGCATAATGATATATTGAAAATATGGGCAAATTATAATAAGATATTAAGAATCGTGAGCCTATATAGTTACAAGATCTAAGTGTTATTGAAGTATAATAAAAAGTAGCACATTACTTTCTTTCGATACATGAGATATTAGAGTAAATGGAATATTTGTATTTCTTTATCACTGATCAAATTTCAAGCACATATACGTGTAGGTTAGAATATACCCGTTAGTTCATAAGTTTACAAGCGTAATATATGAAATACAATTTTTAGGAAAAAAGGACATGCTGATAGTTTTTGCCCGCGCCAAAAGCGATTCTGGGACTTATAATGTAAAAGTAACGATCTTACTGATGATCACTTTGACTTGAAATTTTATCCTATTCCTTAATTACGTCACTTTCTGTTGCTTCTTATACTACACACAATCTGCATACTTTGTAACAATGGACACCTTGTTATAACTGTGAGGCCCAAACCCCTGTCGTTGTTGTTTATAACAAATTTCAAGCCGTTTGAAAAGATAATTTTTTGAATCAAAAAGTATGAGTTTCTATTTTTGGAAAAGAAAATCATCGTCATAGAAAAGGTACAGCATCTTTTGCAATACTTTTGGATTCAAGAACAAAAGACAAGACAGATTAAATTGAGAATACTTAGAGAATTGAGCGAGTGTTAACGTTAAAAAGTATTATAATTTACAGAGTATGAGATCTTTGGAGCTGAAAAATGTTTTCCATTAGACCTTTAAAAGTCATACATTACTCGAATGATCTACCGATGGTAGGATATATAGCGTGATACGAAACGAAAGAAAGTGGCGTTGTCTAAATTTGCTCGGTTGTGATCTTGGGACCATTCGATCGTTGAATAACGATTTAATTTTAAATAACTTGATAAATACGTAAGAGGAAAACTCGGATTTTAAGACGTTGTTTGAGTGTAAGATTAAACTTTATAACTGTACTGATAAACTGTCGTGATAAACTGTACAATACATGGAAGGCAAATCCGGCTTTCATCCCTTACGTGGCTGGTCTCCAAGACAGAGCTTCACAAACGTGATACATTAAATAAAATAGATATTTAAATGAGGAGATAATCAACTAGGAGTCCCGCATTCGAGTCTCCCAGTATCGCTCTCGGATTGGTATACTTACTGGCGACGCCAGATGCATTGGGGTCCTTGTGCGTAATCTTCATGTGCTCCATGAGGGCTTCGCCGCCCAGGTAGAGCTTGTGGCATACGGGACAGCTGGTGGCGCTGGGGCCACCGATCAGGGAGTTATGTTGCTGGAACACAACTCGCTGTTGCAGCTCCTTTTTTGGCGGTTCGCGGTAGACAGAAGGCGACAGACAGAAAGGAGTTGCGAGTTTTGCGACCCACCACATCACCACCACACCACATCACGCCACCAATATGCCACGCAACCGTATTCACGTTTGTGGCGAGGAGTTATGTTCAGAATCGCCAACGCACCACCAAACCAGCCCCGAGGATAGAGTAGTTACCGTAGATGAGACCGTTGATGTGTGTGGAGGTGAAGAAGCGCAAGCGTGTGTTGCCGCGACACCCAGGCGAAACGCGTAGAGTCAGGCGGAACACAGAACAAGAACACCATACCAAAGTCAGTCACGGCCACCATATTGTAAGCCGCCGCCACCATTATTGGCACTACGCCTTGCACAAGGGATATTTGGATGGGTATTTTTAAGCCTTTTATGATTCTAACTTTGTAGCACTTTAGTCCAGCTACGGTGAATACATTATGCCTCTATGTAAATATAAGCAAACTTTAGTGACACAAGCCGTCAATTTTCTGATTATCTGACCGATTTCAAATGAACCAAGAACGCCAAAAATGATAATTTTCTGATATATCAACAAGATGATTTTTCGTAGCTAAATCGTGCAATTGAACAATTAAACTGCTGCATTTGTTATTTCGAAAGTTATGGAAAGTTCAAATATCCATAAAAGAAATATCAATAAAATTTTTTATAAAGTTCATCTGTGTATCTATGCATTTTATGTTTTCCTTTAAAATAATAATATGAACTCCATTGACACGAATAAAAACAACTCAAATTTTTCAGTTTTCATATTTACTTCTAAATAGAAAATTACCTCGTGGTTAATATTTACATTAATATGTCTTGAATAAGAGCAGTATATCCTTAGTAATATAGTGACTTCGAATTTTGACGTATTTAGTGAACCGTAGATATAACTTAGACTACATATAACTTAGGCGCATTGTCAAAGTTTGTATATAATTAAATAAAAGCATATAATATTTTATTTAATCAGAATAAGTTAATTGAAATCAGAGAATAACGCGTACTTTCGTTGAAAATTTCACAATTTCGAAATGAAAATCTAAATTCTTATAATCTTAAAAGGTTAAATGGAGGTAGAGATTTTTCTATACTAAAAATTATTTCTTGATTAAACAACATTCATTAACTATTAAAGTGATTCATCATCAATTTAATTAACTCGACAATGGTAAATAAATCTTATAAATTGTTAATTAAATTAAAGATAGTTCTTTTTAATGTAGTTTAGAGAGCTGGTGAGCCGTTTGGGATTGACTGCTTTCCACTGTAGTGTTCCAGTTTGTAGACATTCTTCAAGGTCAAGGTTCGTAACAAATTCAGTTTTTTTGCAATTTTTTAATGCATAGATGGCTCTTGAACTAAACTTGATATCGAATCATGATCTGAACCATAACCACAAAATATGAATCTTAATTACTTTATGGGAAAAGAAATATATAAATAGCTTTAATTAGTTCGCAGCAAATTGATCTTTTTTAGAATTAAAGCTGAAAATTTTAATATTCGAAATTTTAATCAAACGATTACAGATGACTTTAATAGTTATTATTTATTACATAAACAATTGGAAATTAAGTAAAATCTTCGTGATAAAGTAAAGGCAATTTTTCTCAATAAGTAATTCACAGTGATGTAAGAAAAAATGTTTTTACCTTTGCCATTAACCCATTTCGAAATATTTATGAAATTTGTTTTTTTTAAGATTATTGTAAAATTCATAAATACACGATTTATACGAAAACTTTCAAATGACATTTAATAAATTTGCGAATTAATGTAAAATTTTTTAATTCCCCAACAAAAGTAATTTAATTTCAGGATCGATTAGAATAGATATTTAATGGATGATTCAGTCGTATGGATCGCCTTTTAATACTAAGTACGTTAATATTTTTTAAGAATTTATCACTGTCGCATAAATAAAGCTGAGTTTATTTACGTTATTACGTTAATTGAAATAAAATTTAAAATTAATATTTCACAGAGATCGATGATAATAAATTAATGGCAAGCGATATTGAAACATTTTTTTCAGCAGTGGATGAGGCAGGATTTCAGGACATGTATAGAAGCAAAAAGCCAAAGATTAAGGTGAATGAAAGCTCAGGGTCATGACGTCGATCGATTCATGTTTCATTGTAATGTACTTTGGCTTTCTCTTTTTTTCCAAGAGCTCGTACGCATTTGTGTGCGCGTGTGCCCACACACATGTGAACGGATACGCATCTGTGTATGCACGAGCAAAGTCCGAAATCGTCTTTCAAAATTTTTCGATAATAATGAACGGCCGTGATGTGCTTCGATCGACCTCGTATGACCTCTGCGATTGTATGTCATGTACAGAAGTGGGACGTGGGAATCGAGCATTTGCGCAAAGCATAGAATCAATGATTGGCTTTATTTTCTTTAATTAATTAATCATCAAAATTTCTTAATGAAATGTTCTTAATGAACTGAGAAAGTACATTTAAGTGTACATACAAAAATCAGACGTCCTTTACTACTTTTCTTATTGCTGTTCAACTATACGATGTATTTTGCCGTTTCTTGTGTATTATGTCGGGAATTTTGATAAGATCTAGTGCATAAAGAATGTACAAAAATAAAATAAAATACCCTTAATATAGGAAAATCACGAAACGAATTCGCGCTTACACATTTGAGTTGGCATTGAGAAAATATGTGGCCCCTAGTCGTGCAAATCTCTCGCGATCGACGGAAAAATCCATTCTTTTTATCGTATGTGTCCGGTTTCGTTTATAAATGTACGCACGCGTACATTTTCGACACCCGCAGCCTCTCTGTCTCTTTCTCATTCTTTTTATTCGTTTGCATTTGTTCGATGCAACGGAACGACCTACGAGACATTGTGTTTCTGTGTTGCGGTGCAACTTTTAAATTAAATGCAGTGTGCAGTTTTTAAAAGGATGAATCGATGTTTTTCGAGACGTTACATACGTAAGTAGAGGTACATTTTATCGATGGAAGTCGGCCTCAGATTTAAAGAGCTGCGATTCTGAAAGGGTAGCCGCGATTTGTGAACTTTGCTTGACTTCTGACGTCTTCTCTTAGATTTAACAAAGAAAAATTTGCTCCCATTACGTATAGACTGCTTTAGCGATTTATTTTAAGGAAACGATCTAAATAAATTAAGATGGAAATTAGACTAATATAAACGAGTGATAAAAAGTTTGCGAATTACAATTAGCAATTTAATGAATCCTACTTTTAGGTCGTAGAAATGACGAATGAACCAAATTTGAAAGAAGCAATAATTTTTTGATTCCTCGTAATTTTCAAAAATTATGTTTCATGAGTTTTATAACCAAGAGCTGTGACAAGATCGCTAAACGCGATATTATTGTAAAATACAAATGCTCTTTTTATTAAGGTATTATTATAATTAAAGTCGAATTAATTGATGCAAATTTCTATCGTAAGAAATTCATCCGAACTAAATGCGTCTAAATATGATATAAAAATTCTGTACAGTATTTCAGAGGTAAATCTAGATCAGAACATCCAATTGGTTTGAACTGAAGGTCACCTCATAGTACACCGTCCTTCTAAGAATCCTTCTTTCACAAATCTCTCAAGATCGAGACCGCGAAAATCGGATTAAGAAGTGAGCAAGATAAGTAGGGAGGGCGGCGACAGCCGGCTAAAATAAGAGGCAACGGCAATGACCCGAAAGTTTGACTCCTACCCTCCCTCCCTTTTAACAGCATCCTTTGATGTTCTTCAACCTTCAACTTTCACTCGTTCCTTTTTTCGCTCCGCACTAGAGCTAGATGGCCTCACTTTTTCTCCAGTATGCGCGCTCCTTGCCGCCCGGTTTCGCGAGTTCGCCTCCTCATTCTCTCTTTTTTCCCGGACCTAGGGTAAGTAAAGTCAGAGAGAGAGAGAGAGAGAGAGAGAGAGAGAGAGAGAGAGAGAGAGAGTGGAGAAGAAAGAAGGAGAGCAGAGAAGAGTTACATGCAAGCTATTCTTGGAGAACTTTTCTTTTCTCTCTCTCTCTCTCTCTCTCTCTCTCTCTCTCTTCTTTATATACAAACCTCTCTCTGCGGTCCAAGGAAAGATAGAGCGAGAGGGAGAGGGAGAGAGAGAGAGAGAGAGAGAGAGAGAGAAGAAGGTTCGACGCCCCGACCTGGCCCAAGTGGAAAAAACCGGTTTCTTCCTGCGCTGCGCTCGCGCTCTTTCTTCCTTTTTTGCGTTGTGCCGCGTTGCAGCATCCTCGCGAAAGACTCTTTTTGCTGCACGTCCTTCTCTAGTTCTCTCCTTCCTTAAAGGACTCATTGCATCAACTCCTCTCTCTTGCGCTTTCCATCAGCAAGTCGCTCCCTTCTTTTTCTCATGGCGTAGCCCAAGCGAGCTAGCAACCGTGAAGAGAGAGAGAGAGAGAGAGAGAGAGAGAGAGAGAGCGTGGGCGAGTAGGCACGAGAACACGATCCTTCGTTGTAGCACGCGGGAGAGAAAAAGAGAGAGGGAGAGAAAGAGAGAGCAGAAAATTCATCTCGCATGCTCGTGGACTCCGCGTGCGGTGTCTCGTGACTCCAAGGAAGCCGCACCGTTTTCTTTTCCTGCGTAATGGAAGAAGAAATAGGAGAAAAAGGAGAGGGAGTAGAAGCAAGAAGCCCTATTTCCAATTCCGCGTGTACGCTCGTTTGTCCTGTGGCCTTCTTTCTTCCTACCCCTTTTCTTCCTCGCCACCACCGCGCTGATCACGTACTAGTATTTCGCCATATATGCCGAAATCGATGGGACCGTGTTTCCTCACTCTTGCGACTGCATCCTCTTCTTTTTAGTCAGGGATAGGAGGCTTTCCTTTTTGGTTGAATTCTTCTTTTATCGTAGCGTGGTTACCGAGACCGTATTTCAACTCGGTGAACGACTCAAGAATTTTTATTATGCATTCGGATTTGTAGATGCATTGTCTGCGATTTAAATTATATAAGCAATTTCAATGCTTGGTTCGGGAATGAAAAATAGGATGAAAAATAGCCTTTCTATACGTAGAAGTTTTTAATACTTCTTTCAACTTTATTTAGATCAAAAGATCTTGTAAACGATTTTTGAAAGCTCGGCAATTATATTAATTGAATAGCAGCTGTTTGTTTATTATTTTTACATAAATTTTTGGATGAAAGAACGTCCGAAAGATGCTAAACCGTTTCATTTGTTATAATGAAATCTTTGTAAAATCGAATGTTCGCGAATGGAAATATCTTTCATTTTTTTTTCTTATTTAATAAAACTGTGTTTAATTTTGTTCGAATAAAGTTGAATATTTAAACGCATCGAGTTTTTATATCGTGCAGTAAGAATGTACCACAGTTGAATTTATAAAAACTAAACGTTCAGCTTCAGAAAATGCGAAAAGTTAGCTTTTGAAACAAATATTGCTAATAGAAGCAACAACGGACCATATAAACATCCAAGATTATCCCTTAGTACGTAATTGTACGTTACCTATAGTACATTTTACGACGAGACTAAGCATTCCCGGTACGAATTAAGCAATGGAAAATCTTGCTCTCTTGCGTTCTTTTCTTGGCGTTAGTTCGTTCGCTAATCTCGGATTCTATATTTACGATTCCTTATTTCCTGCTACTCGCGGGGACTGATTTAGAATGGCTGAGATTCTCTTGAGAAAGATCAGGGAAAGCAAAAAGAAAGGCAAGGAGGAGGAGAGAGAAAGAGGCTCGTTCGTTTTTGATCACTGCTATTGCATCCGCAGTTTTTAATATTCTAATTAAAAAGTCGATAGAAATTTAAACTTACCGCGCAAATGAAAATTATGAAAATCATGAAAATTACGTATTTTCATTTTGTAATGTAACTAACTCCCTACGATTTTTCATCTTTCTCGGACAATTACTAGTTTCTCAAAAAAAGTGCGTACAGGATTAAATATGTTTTTACCACTCGAAATATTTAATTGATCAGCGAATGAAAGCTTATTTATCAATTACTCGGTGCATTTTAAAGGTGCATTCGCCATTATACACGTATCTATTCGATATTACCGTACTTCTTCTCGGTTTTGCTTGGGCCTTTTCAAAGACCGAACGCGTCCAAGACTTGTTTTGCAAGGAAGTCCTTCGTATACGTGGCCAGAAAGAAAACGTCCTGATACGAAAGCACCGATTCATCCGATTGGTATGGAAAAAAGAGGAAAAATGCCTCAGCTCCGTCGTCACAGATGGCCCGAAAAGTTAATCGGCGGCGCGTAATCGCGTGACTGAAGACTGGCGGATAAGTAACGAGCAAAAAGAGAACAATTCTCTCGTGCTGCATCAATTCGACAAAAACGCGCGTGGAAGGAGGAAAAAACTGTGCGCGCACGCACAAAAGCAGTCTCTCTTCGGGAGTTGCAAGTCCTACCAAGAGAGAGAGAGAAAGAGAGAGAGAGAGAGTCAGGGAGTGGCGTAAAAAGGAAGTGGGTGTGAGCAGGCGCGTGGCGGTGCGTGACGCGCTCGACTCTACTCTAACACTCGACTATGCGAATGCGTATACACGTGCATAAGTTGCGTGTGGCCATTTTACTTGGAGGAGAAAACCATCTTTGATCCTTTTTGCATCTGCCGTATGCGTACTCGGATCGTGGAACCGAGATTTAGTGGGACGCGCGTACGTACGGTCAAAAGGTTGCGGAAGAAAATCGAAGGCTTAGAAAGTCCCAAGACAACTTTTTAGACGCGCACTGTATGTCGTACTGGTAAAAATTTCCATCCCGCGTTATTATTTCCATCCGCGCATAAAATTATTTTTAATACACTATTCAGTAGCAGACCCAGATCTGTCGGCATGTTTTAAATATATTAATTTGAAACTGCGAACGAGATTCTCGCCATTGCTTATTCTTCTGTAAAGTAGTTTTAACGTTTTCTCCCAAGATGCCATTAAGCTGGACGTTTTTTTCTTAATGTAAACAAGGTACCATCTTTTTCGTTCTCCATCTCTCATAGCACTTAAAAATTTTTGTACACCAAGTCATCTGCGAGTACTTGTGTGCGTGCGTGTACCTGCGCTTACCAGCAAGCAGGAAGATCCTATTCGCATAAATACATCGCGGTTCCCTATGCGCTTCGCTACAGTTCGATCCGGTTTCGAGGATTCGTCTATGTGTGTACGTACATATGTACGCGCACACACACGTATATATGCATACACGCGCATCGGGGTATAACGGTTTGTACTACTAGTCGCGCGCTCGCGGAATGAGGCAGAATAAAAGAGAGAGGAGGAGGAGGAGGAGGAGGAGGAGGAGGAGGAGGAGGAGACACGAGAAGAAGTTAATGGTTCGATAAGCTATTTTTTCGCGATTATAATTAACTTGCCGTGTCTTGCTTCTCTTTTCTGCTTCGCTTCGTATTTTGATCTTCTATGCTTTTGTATATGTACGTCCGCATAGCGGTTTGATGTTGAAAATAGATTGTTACTATTATTTTAACTTAGAAATTTATAATTTTATATTTGTTTTCAACAAACATTTCCTTAAATTTGTTTCGTAAATGGCTCACATCATATTTGATAAACGAATACATAATTTATAATTGATTTATTGTTTCATATTACCAATTTTTATTTTTAATGCACTTTGAACACGAGAATGGAAAATTATTTAAAATTTATGCCTCGAGTGAATTAACTTTAAATACTTTGAGTAATTTTAATGGTAATATGGAAATTAATCACGATACAATGAATTTGAAATTGTTTAACTTTTTAATACTGATATTGGACATTTTTCCATATTTGTATTTGTAAAATTAGAGAATCGTCAGTTATTTCGTATAATTCGACGTATAAGGCGAGTTATAGCGGTTTGACAAGATTTTTTCTCCGTTACAATTAACTCATGGTAGTGCATTTCTTGTTCTTACTCTAGTGTAGCGATTGAAGTGGTTGAAGAAGAAAACAGATTGTTGCAATTAGGACTTCATATACTTTTTATCTTCTTTAATTAAGTAATTTCCACTGCACTATTTTAATGGATTTTTTTACATTTTTAAAATCGTTTACATCTTATAATAGAAGTCATTGGGCTTTTACCCACTCTTTACTTTTATGTATAATACGTCCAAATGTATAAAAAAGCTTTGGATATAATTAAAAGACTTATCAATGTACATTTCATATATGTATAATTACATTCGAAATTTTTAAAATGAATAAAATGAAAATCCGTATAAATATACGTTTTCGTTTTCAAAGAATGTAAAGATTTTTATTTAGCAGATAATATTTTAAAAAGAATATGTCAGCGGAACATTTTCCATAATGCAAAAAATGTATGCCCAATATTTGTACACTATTTAATATCTTTTTCATATAAATTGGAAATTTGTAATATTCGTATACGAATGATAATTTACTGAAATTTAATTATAATATAGAATACGAACATACTCGCTATTGAGACAGCTTTTATCAGTACCAATTTTTTATATAAAATAATTTGTCTCAAAAGTTAATTTAGCCCGGAATTTGCTTTTAAAACTTGCTTTTAAAACTCATAATAAAGTCGACAAATGTTTTGTGCAATAAACTAATTTATTAGAGCTTCAACGAAATATTTTAATATTGGAATTCAGTTTTTACAAAATACAAACTGTTAACCGTAACCAGAACATTTTGAGAAAGTTTTACATCGAGTGAAAAAGCTACTGTCCATTTAGTAATATAAATCCGTGTTTTACTTATCCTTCTAAGTACGAGATACAAAGTATTACGATAAATACCAGACGAGGCAATTTAAAAATTGGCTAGAAATACACCAACGTCGCACAATTCAACCGAATAATTGCATTTTTATATAGCGAACGAATAAAAAATCAGTTTTTTGGCGAACAGCAGAGTTCTTTTTTAAAAAATCCGCGAACACATGCTAATACACACTAAAGAAGAAAAGCATCAGCGAAAGAGGCGCCGATGCTTGAAAGCAGCATAGCGAGAGTGAGAGAGAGAGAGAGAGAGAGAGAGAGAGAGAGAAAGCAAAGGATCTCGCGGTGCGCTCTTTCTTTTTCCCGAGTACCTACTAACACGCGTATACACAAAGGTTGGCCCCAGCGATAAGTCTGAAGGTCTCCGGAGCACGTTTCTTTTTCTCCATTTATTTTTCGTCGTTCGTTCGTTCGGCTCTCTTTTTCCTTCGCGATTTTTTTTCTGTTGCTCGTTTATGCGGCGTGGAGGCCGCGAGCAGACAACCTTCGCAGTCGCTTCTCTTCTTCTTCTTCTCTTCGTTGCAGGGTGCAAAGATAGGCGCAGTTCTTTCTTTTCTTGCGCCGGGCTCATGCTAGTACTCGAGAGTTTTCATGCGCGCCAGTGCAATACCTCGCAGCGAATCTTTCTCTCATTACTGACACTCGCTTTGCTTTACGATCTTGCTCCTCTCTCTCTCTCTCTCTCTCTCTCTCTCTCTCTCTCTCTCTCGCTTGTTGCTTTGTCGCTTTTGCACTTTAGCGGTGTGTTTTATCCCTGTCTTTCTCTTACTTTTTTTCTGGACTGACAGTAAGAGTCTGCAGTCGTTTCGTTTCAGTTTGCTCGATCTTAAAACATATTTTTTTCTTTACGAGGTTATGGCTTTCGGTTTTACTTTCTTTATACGATTAATTCATCGAATTTTTTTATTTTCTTTATTTCAGATTCTTACACATGTTTCGATAACAATTATTTTTACAAATTTTTATGATTATCTCTTTTATTTGTATTTACCAGATGTAAAATTTTAACATTGAATTAATTTCTCGCTCCTTTATGCCTTTTCAAACATATTTATACGTTTTGAAAGTATTTTCATATAATGAAGAAATTAAATATAAATTGACGTTATCTTTTATATTTCAAAGTTGAATTAATATAATTATTTAAAATTGTCCGTTACCATTATTAATAATTCACTTAATAATTATTTAATTGCATTCGTAGTTATTAAAGTGTCTTAATAACACTGAGCTTTTTTCAAATCGTTGAACAAAGTATTTTTGATGCTCAGAATTTACGTTAGTTCCTTGTATCATGATGAATTAATTAATATACTTGGTTGAATGCGCAATTGTTGTACAAACGTGAAAAAAAAAAAAAAACTGGTAAAGCGACTGATTCACACGAGCTTAATATTTTTTGCGCCTCCTTTTACAATTATAATTTCATTGAATTCTCTTTGTGAATTGCCATTACCCCTCGTAGTAATACACTACTTTCTTTAGACCCAGCGCTTTACACATCCGTCAACATATCGCATTATTAACATAAGAACGACCATCGGCAGTGACTCGACTAATCCTTTACATCTACAATTAATGAACGCGAATTCTGCCTCCTTAGAAAAGCGTAACACGCGCGATACAATAAAGTTGCGGGTAATCGACGCGTAACGGGAGTCCGATCGCGTTGGTTCCTTTAAAACGACGAAAAAGTATTGAATAAAAGTAAATGAAAACGATACCGTACAGCACCGGTAGGAACGCAAATGTGTCCGGATAATCGCGAGCGTGCGTGCCAATAGCATTTTTCACGCAACGCAGCGAGCGTGGAGAGGACGAGAGAGAGAGAGAGAGAGAGAGAGAGAGAGAGTGAGAGAGGTGGAGCGCTCGCATTGCACTGACAGTGGGAAAAAATCGAGGGGGCACACGACGGTACGGCGATTTCGAGCGTGCATGTGCGCTTAGCGAGGGGTGAAGCGGGTAAAAAAATAGAGGGGGGTGAACAAGTAGAGCCGAGGGCGGAGTCCAAAAAAATCGGGCGGTGAGTCGTGTGTGCGTTCGTGCGTGAGACCCTCACGTGCGAGGGATTCGACGGATTCGCGAATGTCGTATATACGCATGTCCTTTATAAATTATCATCGCGATCGTTTTATAAAGAAGACGCGTGTACCTTTGTATTGCTTTTTAATTTTTCTGCGAGGATTTCGTTGAGTTTCGTTTACTATTGAGAATTGCGCTTAAGTATACTTCTTTATTTCTCGCAGGGCTCAAGGTGATCGTTAGATAGTAAAATTCAAAGCCTTTATGCACACTGATCTTACTTAACGAGTGTTAAAAGGAAGATCTTTATTTACTTGCCGTGTTTTGAAAATTAAAATTCTGAACGATTAATACTCTGATTAAACTTTAAATCTTTCTTTAAAACAATAAAATTGAACTTTGTATACGACTAATCCTTCCTTTGAAAGTAATTATGCATCAAAGTATGTAACTTTGCTAATGCTCGTAATTATAATTTTAATTAACCAATAATCCCTGCTGTAAACTTAATTTATTTTTCATCGGCCTCCATAGTGTCCATGGCTATCATGTACGTCGTCTTTTATCACACTGTCGGAGGTCACGGCAAGTTTGATAAGTCCTTTCTGCCCAAGTACAATCTAAAAATTCTTTGCTTAAAATTCAAAAACATGGTTAATTCAAAAACTAATTCCTCGACGTGTAGTGGCTCCTTTTCTACGAGGTCCAAAAGAAATCAAGTAGCCACATGTACGTAGCTTCCTTTCCTAGCGTGAATTATCCACGTGTAGAAAAGGCCGCAGCAGCTCTCATTATAAATACCGCCACGGGCGAATGCCATTAGCGCGTGCGATTCTCGCGTGATGCAAGCAAGAAGTAGAAGAACTCGCGCCCACATAAAAAGAAAAACGAAGAAACTATCTTCCTGCAGCCGAGATACAGATACACACGAATGTCGGAGAGAAAACGTGTATAACGTAATGAGCACGGAAAGAATTTTCTCATAAAAGTAACCGTTAAATTTACGATAAACTTGCGACATCACGAAACATGTTGGGATTTACTTTAAGAGTACGGCAAAACATTACAGCAAACGCCAATCTTAATAAAGCATCAAGGTAACCCTTATAATCTTCATGATTTTTATAATTACGTACTATCGAAACGATTTATACTTCAGATCGGTGGCATTTCTTTATTCCGCAGGACATGAAATACGTTCTCTCGAAGAAAATATTCGAGCCCGAGTGCAAACATCCACGAGCCACTACTGGGTTACTTCGGACGTATTCTCTCGTAGTATTGCATGACAACTAGCAGATCGTCAAATCTATCCACTCCTTATTAAGTTATAACAAATTATTTCAAAATACTTTGTTGTTCGCGATTACACGCGCTGTAGAAGGGTTCCTACAGGCGGAAGTCGAAGAGCTTCACCAATCCCTCCTATAAGTTGCAGCTTACGTTATTAAATAAGACTATTCCTTGAGACGAAATGTTGTAGCGAATTAATCAGAAGTCGTACGTCGTCTGTGCAATTCATCGGCATCGTGCGAAACGTTCCGGCCACTAAAGGCCGTCCTACTTTTCTATTTTAAAATATTCCGCCCTAGCCGCACGCGTAGAAAGGAAAGACAAAGAGATAGAGAGACTCAGTCTCCTCTTCTGGAGTTTAGCCAACCGTTGATGTTTGCCACGGGGTGCGAGATCGCGCTGTCGTCTAATTGCAAAAGGCGCACGTCGTCCCGGCTCGGGGTGAAACGGCTCATGTGTAGATGTGTATGGTAAATATTGCAAATGTTCGATGCTTCTTTATGACGCTTGCGCGATGGCGATGGTGTACCAGCGATCGATGCTTACGAACGTACAAAATAATTTAATCTCAATTGCAAAAGGAGTGAAGGACTTGTCGAAAAGTAAGTGAATTCCACCTGAATCGATTGTTCGATGATTGATTGGCCGGAAAAAAAAGTGCACAGCTTCTTACACAGGGTGTCTTGATTAGGAAGTAAATGTGTGTGCGTGATATGGTCGAATTTTCAAAAGGTGTGCGATGCGGTGTGATGGTTTAGATAGTCAAGATAGGACGCGATAGTAAGATTTGAGAGAAAGACATATTTTTCGTTTAAAAATATAAGGTAATTGTTTTATCGTTTAAAACGACGTGTGAATTTTTTAGTTTATGATAAAGTATAACTCACCCGATTGTCAACTTGATTTGGCAGTAATTGTGACGCAAGTAGTATTTGGCAATGATTCTGGACAAAATGAAAAAAGACTCTTCAAACGTTTATAAACAATTCGATGAAATTATTGGGAGGAGTTATTTTGTTTATGTATGCACATAATATCCAAAACGTCCAATTGATTTAAGGTAAAATAAAAAACTGTGTATTATCATTATCGTGTCATTTTGTCTCCTCGTAGTTTTGTGTTTTGAATATATAAACAGTGGATTTAGTACTGTCATATTATTATTAACGAGTCTTCGAGAATAAAATTATTGTCTTGCACATTTTTGTAATAACATTTGGCTGCTCGTTGCATTGATTTGATTGATTGGTTGGATGAGGAGAAGAATAAGCAAAGTTTTGTGGCTGTGGCTCTTGAAGAATAAGCAAAGTTTTGAAGGTTGGACATACCGTGATATTCAAACGTTTACAGACTGAATTTTACATTTTGTACGATAAAATTAGAGTTTACCACTTTTAATTGATTCTACTTTTACTTATCGCTCCGTGTTAAAAAAAAAAGTACGATAATTTCTTTTACAACGATGATGATGACGATGATGATGATGATGATGATGATGATGATGATGATGATGATAATAATAATAATAATAATAATAATAATAATAATAATAATAATAATTTGACGGCGATCGATATTACGATTAACTTTACAGACGATGCAAGTATTTTCCTCCGCAGTTGTGGAAAATAATTAAACAGAGAAATTGTGTGCCTTTAAACAAAGATTAGACTGAAAACTACTACATGCGTTCCACTGTCCCGCGAATCATTTGAAATTGCAGCTGTAAGGGTCGGCGCCATTCTTATTTTAATACTAAAGAGTCGCACCGTACGCACAACCAAGACATTCGAGTAGTCCATCATCGGCCGATTAAACTTTTCTTTCACAACATCCATTTGTGGCCGCTCACGGGCGCAAAGCCAGCGGTTAACGAGTTTTTATAAGGGAACTTCGGGCGCAGGCGTTCCGGACAATAATTAAGTGTGCGACCGAAGGGGTTGAAAGCGGGCGAGACTAAAGACGGAGTCGACGTCGTTGGGAGGAAAGAAGCTCACGTTGCGCATCGCGTCGTAAGCCGAGCGCAACTATTAACATTGTCTTCGGGTTAATGAGTCAAAGGGTTACTCGACTAGTACTGGACACCTACGGGATAATTTTACGAGGCTGGTTGTTAATGGGTAACTATGTTTCTTTAGTCGCGAAGTTAAGCCAAGTTCGACGCATTATGTCCAAGGAAGAGAGTAGCGGATGAGAGTCGTAAAAAATTGTTACAGCAGTCGGTGGTAGACGTATTAAGCGATTAATGATAGGCATTCGAAAATTAATTGGACTAGTTGAAACCTGTGTATCGTCTAGTTTTATCAGGCAACGTTGCAGTTTATTTATTATCCAGTAAGGATAATAAATAAACAATGTGGTGTAGATATCATCTACAAAGTTCTTTACCGAGAAATTCCGGCGCACTTTTCCCTCCGCGAAGCACAAGAGCACAAAATAACCGCACGCGCGGGACTAAATTAGGTTATTCCCTTTTATCGCGCGGAATACTGTTCCATCGAAAAAGCGGAAGGACGTGATTCGAGCGCTCGTACACCGGCACGTATATCGAGCGGAAAATAAGCGCAGTTGAAGAGAGACGGAGAGAAGAAAAAAGGATGCAAAGAAAAAAGAAAGAACAAGGGCAGTAAGTGGCGCCCATTAGAAAGAGAGCGTTCGCGACTCCCGCAGGTACGTATTCCTCTGTGTGCGTTTGCGTGCGCGCACATTGCACACATTGCACGCTCGTCACATTCGAAGCGTCCTTCTATTATAATATTCGATTTCCTCGGGCTGCCTTGTATTGCCTTTCTATGTCAGGATAATGTTTCGCCGACACGCTAGCCGATGCCTAGCTGAACGGACGAGAGCGACTTAATTTTTATTCGAACGGCGAGGCGTGTGGGAGCGTCGCGACGCCGAAAAAGGTCGGGACGTCGTACCTGCGGGAGTACCGGAGCGATGCTCGGGTAATAGGTGCAACTACTACGGGTTGAGATGTAATCAGACAAATGCCTTTTCTTTTCTCTTGATGAGTTCTTGTCGTCTCGCTTCCTTTTATCTTCGATTCGTTATCCCGGTAGCGGTCTTTAGTTTGAAAGTAAATCGAGAGGTCTCGAGGGTTATTTTCGAAAATTAAGAATTTATTAATTGAAAATTAAGAAATGTCTTGGCTCGTGTTTAGAATAAAACTGGCCGACGAATTATTATTTTCTCGGGACGTCTTTTATGGAAAAATCTAATGAGAGACTCCGAAAGGGATTTAGTGCGATATTTTCTTACACGGTTATTTACGCGCTAAATTTAAGACTGATTAATTACTTAACGGTCAAGACTAATTATAGATATTCACGACGTTGGCATCAGACGTAGGCAAATTAATCGAAGAAAGTTTCGATTCTCGAAAAATCATTACGATGTACGATATTTTTCTGATTGTTCTTTTTAGACTATTTGTCTGCAATTATAGCCTGAACAGTAGTTTCGACTTGACACAAGACCGGAGAAATTTTAGCTCAAAAAGATTAAAACGAAGGGTGATCTATTAGGTGACGCGATGAAAACAATTTCAAGAAATCTGCTCTTTGCGGCAATTCGATTAGTCCGGACCAAGATGGGATTCCGTTTGTTACTCCGTTTTATTCCCTCGCTCAAGACCGAGGGAAGATACGGTAAGATGGATAAGGAAAGATAGAGATAAAATGAGAGGTTCGAGACTCTTTTTCCCATCCCCTTTCTTGCTCAACCCCTTCCCGATTTTACTCTCTCACCTTTGGAGCAGAAGCGCCGTTGTTTTAATTACGCCCGGAAAGTCGCGCTTGTACGGCTGCAACGCGATACTTTATTTCTGCGGTAATCCGGTGTTCGCTTAAAAGAGAAAGAAAAGAAGAGAGAGAGAGAGAGAGAGAGAGAGAGAGAGAAGTCGTCGTGTTGGTGGAAAGAAACTAATTTTAAAAGCTGTCGGACCTTATGAAAATGGACCGGCTAACGAGTCACAACAATCTCGCAGCCCTTGGTAGTACATGCGCAGATACAAAATCGCGCATTATACTCGGAATGAGAGTGTAAATAAGGGGACTTCAAGGTTCTTGGTTGTTGACTGCCATTTTCATTGAATTTTTTAATTCATGCTTTTTAGTATTTGGGTTAAAAGCGTCATGAAATATTTGGATGTAAAAGTTTGGTGTAAAACTACGTACGTGGTATTTTTTTAAATTTTATAATTATGTCAAGAATTTATACACATGTATATGTGTGTATATATATATATATATATACACGTAGCGTGAAGTTTCCATATAAAGAAAAGTTGACCTTATTTCAGTTTAATACTTCATAATGAAAGCCATATTTTTTATTTAATTCGATTTTATATATTTACCGTACACTAAGTGCATTGAATAAGTTCCATTGTTTTAATTTCCAAATGTGTATCACGCTTTAAACGTTGACGTACAATTTCACTTTTATCGTCATTTTTTTATCGTATAGGACGTATTTTATATATTTCAAACGTATATCGACCACTAATTTCGTAATCTCGAAACAGGCTTTTTCTTATTTGAAATTCACGAACGTTTACAGACACGCGGAAAGATATGCAGATACAAACGTTAACTACTTTGATTTCCCAAATATCCATAAAAGCCAAGCCCTCGACATCGCTTCTCATATTTACATGTCGGTAAAACAATCAGCAGTTCTTTCCGTTGCTTCAACTCCGATTTTCAGAGCAACGGCGAGCGCAAATTACCGGACACCGGGTTAGACCGTAATACCAACCCCTTGAGCGTGAAACATCGCGAGTACAGTAGCGGCTGAGCCCCGACAGAAAAGAGAAAAAGAATCCGAAATTTCGCTGGCTGAACGCAGGGCCAGTATCTCGCCTTATCGCCAGCCAGTATCGTCCCAGTACCTCGTGCACGTGGGCTGCATCGTGAAAAAAGGCGGCTCTTGGAGATTGATCCGTGCGCGCGGTTCGTAAGTGCCTCGTTAGGAAGTCAAATTAGCGCGGCTGAGATTTATCGACGCGCGGCCCGAGGGGTTGCGAAAATTGAACGAGGCTTTACCGGCGGATTAGATTTCAATTACGGGGATGCGTAAGAGAGGCCCTCGGGCATGCGCACGCGCGATATTTATTGCCAAAAGCTCGCGGTGTCAAGGCTCTTTTTTCGCGAGTCGAGATAAGTTTCCTGCTTTTCCCGATTGATCAATCTCTCGTGAATCCCATTAACGGCTCGCACTTCTGACAGACTTCGACTTGGTAATATTATTATCAAGAGAAATACGTTGTCAATACGTAAGAGATGCTAGGATTTATTCCTCTTGTGATTTTTGGATAATCGTTTATCGTAAACACGGTTTCGTTATTTTCTTATTTCGTACAAAGTTGTTTGTGCTAGAGTACGTAATGTTATAAATCGGATAACTTAACGAAATTATTCGTTTGAATAACGAGGCCGAAGAAACGAAAATTTGAGGATCCCGATCCCAATGAAACTTAGACTCACGTACCTATGCAAAATATGCAAATTCCTAATCTTTTTCTCCTCTCTCTCTCTCTCTCTCTCTCTCTCTCTCTCTCTCTCTCTCTCTCCTCCTCGAAAAAAGAAGCTGGATGAATGATCGGAGACTGTCAGTCAGTTGAGCCGGGATTAAAGCTAAACGAAGGCGAAAGATACGTCGGTTCACAGGGCATCTGCCTCCCTGCGTCCTTCTTTTTTTCTCCCTGATCCTTTCCTAGACATGTGCCGGGCGGGAGAAAGGGTTGAAGGAGCGCCGAGTCGGGCCGAAAAAAACTGCCCCCACGACTCGAGCGGCTATTGTTCAAAAGGGCATGAATTTGATTAGAGGCCTCCCAATGGGCACGAGTGCGTTGCTCGCCTTCTTTCTTCCTCCTTCTCGCCTCGCGCGGACGTTAAGGGCCACTCCGCGTAACGTAACGACCATTGGCGCACCCATACCGGTATTACCGCGAGCGCGCGAACCGATAATCCGTTTAAGGACACCGTGTCCTGAGAGGAAGCGCGCATGCAGCCTCGGGTCATTGTCGTTTGCACGGTCGCGTCTGCACGGGAAAGCCCGTTTGGCTAGTAATTAACGTTGATCGCGTTTAACGAGTTCCGATGCTCGTTTTGTAAGGCGCCTCGCGATCGCTTCAGCGGGCTTTTCAAGGCGATATCGATTTTCGGCTTGAAGCTACGATCTCAAGCTCCATAGGGTGGCGAGTGCGCGTAAATGTAGCTTTACTAGATAGAATCTCGAGTAAACTCGATTTATAAGGTACTGATGTTTTCGTCTGGAAATGTGGATGCTCGTAAAATTAAACCAACGTACAACCATTTTTCTCGGTGTATTTAATTGGATTTTAAGTATGTTGTAAATGGTCCAGTAGATGGTGTACGATTATTTATGTACGTAGCTTTTTTATTATTCGAGTCAAGTTTATGCGTATTTCTAAAGTCGTTGGTGTGTATTATCTGTATAATGGTTGTATCGTAGAATCGAAAGCTCTGCGGTAACGATAGAAGTTCTAAGGATAAGCTCTTAGAAATACGTTTGAGAAGAAATGAGTCCATTTAAATCAAATACGCGTGCGTATTTAATTTGATTTGAACCGTTCGAGTATGAGCAGACGTGTGCGTGTAGTGTGTGATCTCGAGACTTGCTGAATTCATAGATTCCTTTTGTTTTTCGTCGTAATATATAGGGTGAAACGCAAATTTTATCACCAATGGGTGTATTAATTTCTGTATTGTTTTCATTTTGCGTTATTTCGAGCATCCTTTTTCGCGTTAAATGACAGTCGTAAATTAAAAATCGATTTTTAAATTAATTGATCGTCTTCGCAGAAATTTGTATAAAGACTAATTATGAAGAAGTGTGAAGATATTTCACAGTGCAGATTTTTGAGTTTTCAGAAAAACAGTTTTTTGCGTAAGCAGTTGTATAAAAATGTAAGTAAATTAGAGTATTCCAATAAAGTTAAAATACATTTTCTTACATGTCCTTTTGGATAAAGACAAGCAGGTACTTTTTTTTTTTTTTTTTTAAATTGATTTAAAAGATAAATAAATAATAATTTATGTCGTACATGTGAACTTTGGTGAGCTATTAAGTTTTGATTTGGGGAATATGTGAGAAATAACTATGTTGTATACATTTACTAAATTGCATTCTAGTGTTTTGCAGATGATTTTCAAATGTGACTTTGATTTAATTCTTCTTTATAAAATAAATAATGAGATAAAATACTTCTAGAGCCACTGACTCCCTTTGAGAATTTAGACAGAAGCTCGGCATAATGTACAGAAGAACGAGACATATTAAACGTACAGAAGCTGACGAGATTGAAAGTGTAGTAAGAAAAGTATACAAGAGTTACATACGATATTACGAATTACCCCCTGCCTTCGGTTTATGTATGCGCTAAAGCGTTAACCATCACCGAAATATCAGAAAGGTATGGTGCAGTGCACGTGATTGAACTTTGACCTTTGCCGATCAATTTACGACAAAAGAGCGATGCCGTTGCGTTAGCTCATGATTTCACCTCAGCGATCACGGTATTACATATGAAATTAAAAATTTAAATAATTAAATATAACTTTCTCCGAATAGCTTCGTGAACTATTTAACTGGCTTCTTCCAACGTACGACAAAATATCAAACGTGCATTGCACATCCTTCTCACTATACGTCCCTTATCCTTCCGTATTAGCTCATAATCGTAGGGCGAACGCGTTAAAAGTTTTTGTTAGTTTGTTATTTTGGGTCAAAATCGATGTAAATATGCGTATTATGTATTTGATGTGAATGTCAGTAAATAAAGTTTGCATCCCGATCGTGTGCAATTATTAGAAAGAGATAGAGAGCGATAGAGTTATATATGTGGTTATGTACGTGTCCGGCAAAATAATTAGTATAGTTAAATACGATGTTATATGGACGGCTCAGAATCCAAGAGGACTCAGCTCGATTTTAAAAATTTATATCCTTATCAAACACTCAAGGCTTATATGCGCAATCAGCAAATAATATTATTCATTAGGTAACTGTCATAATTTATAAATGTTCGCATAAATAACAGTGATAATCAAGATTTAATACAAGACTTTTTACCGTCGATGTGCTTTTACGTAATTAAAGGAAAAGTCTCGTGAAAAATAAACACCGTAATTTAAAATTTTATCGCGCACTTTATTAACGCATTAACATTTTACGACGTTTTTTCCGCGTCTTTTACTACTTCGCGACACGGCATTCATCACAAAAACGGCTGGCAAAACTTTGCACATGGCGAAAGCGATTGAGCAGGCATAAATAACGAGTAATGCCCCGTGAAAATTTTCAAAATCTCAGCACCCGAGCCGTCTATATACACGTATAGCTAGATGTATGTAAAAAATAATATAAATCATGGACGTCGGATTTGGCACATACATGACTGACCTTGGACGTGTGTGTCCTTAGGCTCGACTCCGTGGCGAAACCCTTGCCGCAAATGTTGCAATGGAACGGCCGATTCTTCGCGCGCTCCACCTGGGCGTCGTGGTTCCTGAGGTGCTGCTGGAGATTCGACAGCTGGATGAAAGCTCGCCCACAATCAGGTAAGTGGCACTTATAAGGCCGTTCACCTGTAATCAGTAATCGGAAATTGCCTCGGTTATCCCCCTTGAATTATTAGCGCGCAGCCAGAATATTCTCCAAAATCTGCTGGCTAATGTTATTTTACAAATTTTTCCTCCCACTTAATCCTCTTGGCCGACAAGAGTAATTATCACTAAAACAGATCTGTCGGGGGGTTGTACTCGATCAAAAGACTCATTAGTTTTGTTTTCGCCCTTATTACTCGACTCCTTCGGTTACTTAAATGTACTATAATTATTACACTAAATGTGAAATGTATCAACGTACGATGAACCAAAATTGTCGATCGATTAATAATTGTGAAAATCTATTTTTCCTTAACAGTACTACAAATATAATTTCGTAACATTCCAAAATACTTTAATGCATACTTTGTCCCCCAATAAATATATTACTATATTTATGATTCAGTTTATGCCAAGAGCAATTATTTCCTAATTCATGCTGTAATGTTGTAAGTTGTAATACAGCACAGAATGTAAAATAGCGGCTGTTTTAAGGAATATCAACATTATCAATTACGTATGCATATTGTAGGAATCGAGCGAATGACATTTAGCTCTTTACAAAGGAACAAGTTCATCGAACTTGTACTTCTGAATTTTTCATGCGAGATTCATACGCCAAAGACCTACAAATAGGTTTATTGCATAAATGATGTAAGAAAAGTGTAAGACTAGATCGTTAATGCCTCTGTTTTCGAATTTCCAAGTCAGCCAAATTATTCACTGGGATGCGCGAGCGATTTCAATTCGATTTGGTCGAAATCAATGCACTCGGTCATTGATACGCCAATCTCAGCTGAAGACTTTGATTTAATTGAAATAAGGATATCGTATTATGGTTCGAGATCTTATCATTTGAATTTAGTGATTTTTCGCGTAGCCGTAAACGAAGTTCAATTTCAAAGCTTCGTTTGTAAGAATTTGTAAAACAGGTGAAGAATATATCATCGCAAAGTTTAGTTTGTGAAATAACTATTTTCTTACATTCGAATTTCTCTCGATTCTCATCCATTCAACATTACCGTGACGAGGAAACTTTATACACTCACCCGCACGTGCGGAGTTGTTCATTTTTTCCTTCAATGCGTTTTCCCTCGTCTTCCGGACTTGCGAAAGTCCATTGTAATTTCCACGGGCGATTGGCTCAATTTAACTTTTATTAATATCGACATTCTTCGGTGCTTTTTTAGCCGTAGTTGCCTGAAGGAAAGCACTGGCATGGAGGGGGTGGAGTAGAAGAGAAAAGGCGGAAGGATGTAGATACGGCCGTGGCGATGCCCCGAATGTAGCGCAATTTCATCTTTTATTCAATCGCCTGCCGATTCATCAAAGATCCGTGCGAGATGCCTGCGATTTTAATAAAAATAACTCGTCGTTTGCTTTCGAAAGCAAACGGATTTTCTTTACTTTGTTTTTTATTCCATCTCAGAATAAATGAGATGTATCGAGGAACTGTTCGCGAAAGGATTTTTTTTTATTAATTTAGCTTAAGCAAAAGAACACGGAGATTTTGTGGAAAAGGAAATGGAAATTCCGAAATTCATATTTCATTTCTCGCTGAATTAATATCTTACATAGAAGGAACTTATTTATAAGACGTATTCATAGACAATGTTAAAGCAGTTAAATGTGTTATGCAGGGGCCAAGTTTATATGAGACTTGACTTTCAATATATGTATACACTCAATATGGTTTCCTTTATTTTAATTGTAATATAACTAAAGGACGATTTTTTCCAACTTTTTGCGTTATTTTTTAAATTATTATATGAAAAATGCAACAGGTTGATTGTAAAATTGGGAGAAAAATTAAAAACACCCTTATTTATTATTAATAACAAAGTATTGCGACAAACTTGCTAGTGATTGGCGAATTAAAAGTGGCTCGAAAATTATTTAAATAATTATGATGGAATGTATTTAAAAGTTCTCTATTAATTTACTCGTTATATTTATTTATCGATGCATTGAACACCGAGATTGGCTCAATCTCGTACTGTACTTCTATACGTATATTAATTTCATCAAAAATTAATATGCAAGAGTAAACTTAAAAAAGAACAGAAGGAACTAAGTATATATTTACGCAATTGTAACAACATTAAGCTGTCAATTGGGTAAGAATATGAAGCAAAATCTATTCATCCCCTAAATTAAGCCATTTTCGCCGTTGACCGAACGATTCTCTCATCCCTTAGATCCCCTAAAACATGTACGCGCTCATCGAAGAAAAGCGTTATAGGCGTGTGTCCTCTGTTCGCGAATTTCGATTCCAATAATAACTCATTGTCAATGACCATAGGAAGTCTCTGAGCGTGTGTCCGTACACGCGTCCAGTCCCACGAGTTTAACTCCATTCGTTGTAACAGGCGGACGCGCACGCATGCATTTTCTTCTCCTCCCCAAGACGCATACAAAGGCACCGCGCGCTCCGTCTCATAGCAAAGGTGGAAGATGGGGCAGATAAGGGGAAAACAAAAAAGAAAGAACGAGGAAAAGGAGCACGTGTGTTTGTGTGTGTGTGCGCGCGCGCGCGCGCGCGTACGTGTGTGAGAGAGTGGGAAAGAAGAAACCACCCGCACCGCAGGAAAAGGTCAATACGTGTCGAAGACCCCGAATAACAATGAACCAAGGAGGCAATTACTTATTTAGCCGATATGGAATAGGCAGTCTTTTTCTCCCCGCGTATATCGTGTTGGCAGGTGTGTATGTGTATGCGTGTGCCTCTGAAGTCGTATGTTTTTCCTGTGGGGGTTATCCTTCGCCAATGCCAATTAAAATCGCATTATTAATATGCGCGAGTCGATATACAACGAACGGAAAATAGTGGGTAGGTTGGATGCTAGCATTTTTCTTATTATCATTTGTTCTATTGTATATGCACATACGTATACGCACACATATTAGGACCACACTCACGTTTGTATTCGTTTATTAAAAAGTGATCTATACTCTGTTCGATTTTCTTTTTTCTTCTCTCTTTTTTTTTTTTTTTTTTTTTTTTTTGGTTGGCATTAAATATTTATAGATATACATACAACTCCACAGACACACATACACTCGTTTCGTTTCGATGTTGGTCACTTAAATTGTTCACAGTATGCGTAAGAGTTTCTTCAACTTTAAATGTGATGTGGTGTAAATTTATTCCATTTATCCAATTCATCATTTATTATTATTTAAATGCAATGTTGTCTAATTTTAAAAATACATTTTAATAACGTAATAATTAGTTTCGAAACCATACAATAATGATTAAATAATAATAAGTTCATTAAAAACGCTTAATTGTTATTAGAGTTTCTGAAATGATACTAACATCAACGCCTTTTCACAAATATTAATTTGTTATAAACGTATCTTATCATTCATAAATGTAAATATAACATATCATAATAATTAAAGTATAATATATTTGTAAGGATTAAATCTAGACTATCTACTCTTATTACAAAATAACCCCTTACTATTAGAGCGATTAGAGCGACTTTCGAAGACAGAACGAAAATTTCGTTGAACCGAAATTCAATAATAAAGTTCGTCCGTCACAGTAACGCACGAAACCATCAGCACTTACGATCGGTAATTTTATCAAATTCGGTCTTACAGAGTAGTAAACCCACCAGCGATTTCCAATAAATACGCAAAGAAGATAAATGGGGGTTGGGTTACACCTCGACAAGCTGAGTTCAGCCCTACATACATCCCATAATCGTTAGGACTTTCTTTTCTCATTCCGCGAACAAAGTCTATAAATGCACGCTTGAACTTTCCTTCACTCGCAGATATGTATAAATCTCTTTTCTTCCAGTGATTGACTTCACTTTAAGCTCAACTTCTACTAAATACAACTACCACGCGTTTGTTCTTTATGTAAAATCAAAGCTTCGGATGATTGTGCAGCATTATAAGCACGCGATATTTTGCGATGCACGTGTAGTTAAAATACGAAGCGAAACGCAAAACTGTTTTACTCTTCGAGGGATTTTTCTGTTTTATGTTGAATCAGTAAAATGGAACTTATAATCAAGTTTAGCTTTTATTCTATTGAATAAAAGTTGGTTGATCAGATATGAAAAAAATTGTTGGTTGCATTAAAGGAAATTTTTAAGAAAATCGTTCTATTTGACAATTGAACGTATAAATGAACAATAAATTGATTTTTCAAAGCAATGTTTTATGCAACGGATGGTCGCTTATCGAAAAGTTAAAAAAAAAATCTAATGGGCGTAAGAAACAAAGATTCGGTGAAGTTAATCACTCTTTTAAATTACTAATTTTTTTAAAAAATATTTAATTAATTCACTAAATATCCTTTAATTGTACAAATTTGGTAATTTATTCAAACTTATTATCGAAATTTAAAATTTATTTAATTTTGTAAGGAATGTTTTGAAACTAAATATTAAAGTTATGTTAAAAATATAAAAATTCAACGATTGAATTTAATTATGAATTTATTAAATTTAAAAATACATAATTATCAATACGTAAATATTGAAATTTAATTATATCAGTATTGATAAATAATATAATTTTGATACTTGATTCTATATTAACTTGAAATTTCTTTTTATAAATATATCATAATCCTAGTTTTTCTTTCAACTATTGACTTTGAAGAAAAAAGAAGAAAAATTACCGCTCCTTTTCGATTTAATTGCCGATCAATTAAATAAATTCTCAAGAGTTACGAGTCAAGTCTCTCTTTTTCTGTTTATTTATATTTCTCTCACTCTCTGTGTGTGTGTGTGTGTGTGTGTACGCGCGCGCGCGCGCGCATGTGTGCGTTTGTGAGGCGTATAATATAATCGCCTTCCTATTATACAGCGATAGCAATAATTACTAGCACGTGGCCGGCGGGCAAAACTGGAAAAAAGAATTATTAAATTAAAAATGTCGCGTGTCATCCATAAGAAAAAGATAGATAGACGGGGGCGTAGAGAAATTGGGGAAGAAAAATAATAATCCTTTGAGCCACACATGATTCGAAACTATGTTACTAAATATATTTTAAATTTACTAATTTTTTAATTTAAAATGGCGAATATAATACGATGTATTTAAAGATAATTTTTGTATTTATTTAAAATTTATTATAGAAAACTATCATAAGTTTTCGGAATTTTATAAAACATAGATTGAATTAGTTTTGAGGTAAAATAAGAATTGTTGTGTCTACTTATTTTTCAAATATAAATAAATCTCTGCTATTCGCATTATTTATACCAAGAAAAAATGCTATTTACAGTTTATTAGGTATATATCGATATCTTAAGAATCAAATCATATTAGATTAAGAAAATAGGTTTGTGAATTTTTCAAAAGAATTAAATTATTATATAGAGTCAGCATGAAATGTAGATTTCTTTGATACGATAAAGGGTTAAAGAGGCAGCGTCGACCCTTTTTTCGTGCCTTTGTATAAGAAAAAAATTACGAATGGCAAAGAAGTTTTCGATGAATCTATACACTTGTGACTCTGAAGTCCCTTACGTGTTTTTAACCCTCCATAATTATCTTTATTTTACTTTGCAAAATCCCTTCCCCGTTCGATTGCGAGTAGCGTCATGGTTATAATAACGTCTACAATCAAGCGTCACTCCTTTCTGTTTTTGTGCATCTTGTCGAATACAAATCCCATTGCGAGGGAAACTATCTATAATTATAATGACGTACTTGACAACGGATTAATCGCTTTCTTATTGTTCGGAAATAACTTCTTATTACTCGAAATAAATTATTACGAGAGCGGAATTTATTATCAGATTTTAATGCTTGCAGAATGTAGGTAGCACAACTTAATTTCATAAAGAATTAAAAATTACATGATTTAGTTTTCAAACAATTATGAAAATTAATTATGGATTCGAAGCTTACCGAAGACGTAAAAATAAGAATATCTTAAAATTTATAATGCATTTGATTTTTATGAAGCAGTACAAGTTTCTTTAAGTATTATCAATTCGAATTACATATCAAAGATTTACATAAGTTTACTTTGAATATTTGCATGCTATTCTTAATACTTGAATTTCAGTTCCATATTTGATAATAAAATGAAACGATGCATTAATAACGAGGTTACAATTTATGTCTTTCCATCTTTTTCTCCATTTATTAATTAAAGAGGCATGTCTCAATAATAGAATAAAGAGCATTCTATGAAAAACAAGTATTTCTTAAAGTCAAACCTACTTTAAGCGAAAATATGTTTTTATTTTCAATAAATGATCTATAGTTATGAACTGCTCATATGGTGATTTACTGAAACTGTTAACAAGTATCTTCTTTTAGAGTGCGTTTATCGTAACTAAAGAAAACGATATAAGAAAATGAAATAAAAAGTTTTAAAGTCGCGTATAATCATTTCAGTTAATTACTGATTCAAAAATAAAATTTATCTCCCGTGTAATCTGCCAATTTCGCACTTTCTCGAAGATTATCAATCAATATCGATTCTTCGTTCGGTTTACGTTATCGTATTTACAAAACCGGAAGTACTTTTGCTCCTGAAGCCTTGATACAAGTGCAATCCTCATGCGTGCATGGTAAAACTTTGAAACGCGCTACTCCTCGTCCACTCGTCAAAATCACCGCGAAAAAAGCTCGTACGTGTTTCCCTTAAGCATGGAATAGTACGAGCTTTGCTAAAGTGAGAAAGAGAGAGAGACTGCAGAGAGGGTGTGGTACTGGGCAGAAAAGTAGAGTAGGGGCGTGTGCACAGGATACATCATACACGGCAAGTTTTCCTTCTTTATCTTTATCTTTATCTTTCTCGCACACTTTACTTTTCTCTCTCTTTCTCTCTCCCTCCCTCTCTTTCTATTTCACCGATGCCCCTCTTTATCACTCCCGCCCCTCGAACTCTCGTAAGTAGCCGTTGCACCCTCTCACGCGGCGACCCACTACATGTCCACGCCAGAAAATTAATGTCCCCTGCAATCCATGTATAATGCATTCGCATTTCGTTCTCGCTCTCTCTCTCTCTCTCTCTCTCTCTCTCTCTCTCTCTCTCTGATAGCGAACGAAAGAACACATCACCTATAAAATTTACGTGAATTTCCTCGTGTAGCCGTTCTTAGCGTATTTGTAAATTATCCGTCCAAGTACGTACGCGCACACGCATGCACGCGTGAAAATAAATGCATTTAAATATCGAATGTCTTTGTAAGCGAAGGTATGTGTGGGTGTATCCACGAACGCCCACGCTTACATGAGGCGTCATTGGGGGTGTTCTCTCACTTGCCACCATTGCAGGTAGCGTTGGCGTCATCGAAATTCCAGCCTGAAAATCATTAAATGGCGCTGGGGCTGCACTTGCATACGCGACCCCCCCCCACCACCCCCCACACACATATGCACCCATTCGCGTACATGATTATGCGAACACACCCTATTTTGGCCTGTTGGTGACGTGGAATGGAGAGCCTTTCGCACAACCCCTTTGGCTGCAGTGCTATCGACTCGAGCACGCATGCATATATGCGCGCAAACACACGCCCACCCCGGCGACGTGTAACCCTTTTCATCTCCGCGAATTGGTCGAGGCTCACGGAAAAGCTTTGTTGGGCTACGAAAACGTGGGTGCGTGTTCCAAAATCTATTTTTGGGGTTTTTTGCGCAGTCGGATTCGAGACTGCATTTCTCATCAGACCGAATGAGATAACGGGGTGTTATTTTAATATTTTTTTATTTCAATGCTGAATACTACTCTGTCGTCTGATTTGATGGGAGTATAACGTTCCCTGTACGATGATTAAGAAGGCGAGAGGGCAGAAGTACTACACTTTTTATTTAGAGAGTCAAGAGTAATGACGATATTTTGCAATTATGAGCGAATGAAATTAAATTTTGCATCGTTCTAACAGGTTTTTAGGACATAATTAGAATAAGTTTTACGCAAATAACTCGGATAAAAACTGACATAAATTTTGATGAAATTTATTACAATATTACAATGTAACAAAATAAGCGCACACGTTTCGTGTACTTGCAATTGATCAATTTTTTATTTGGCGCAGTAGTTGCAGTGGGGTATATTATTTTTTGTTCCGTTTATTCCGTTGAAGATAAATATCTTTCATTAACATTTCTAATAACAATAATACGATTAAGAGAGTAGGATTTGAGATCATACGTTTGCTTGAACGAGTTCGTTTATTGTCGAGTTGGAATACATAACGATTGATTTCGCAACTTTGTAGTCTGAGGTAACTTGTTAATCAACTGCGAGTACGTTAATATTTGAAAAGGCATAAAGCATTGATGATGAATTCACAATGACTCTGTTTTAAATAGTATGCATATTTTAAGGGAGACAGAGAACTACTGTTTTATGCATGAATCGTTATTACGAAAAATTATTTCTAAAAGGTTTGTTTAATGAATTTCTCGAGTACTCGTTAATAATTTTGAAAAATTAAGTCTCTTACAAACTTGCGCAATGTTTTTGTTCGCACTTAATAGAGAATAAGAAGTTTTCGTAGCAGAAAATTATACTTTACAAGATTTTTTGAAACGAATGTCTAATTTAGTAAGATCAGAAAAACGTGTATTTGAAGAATGTACTTTTCCATAACCGATTTATCGAATATTAAGTGGTCGTTGTTCAAAATTATGTACAATATAATTTGAATAGGTTCTATTACAATAATTATTGCATCAATAAAAAATGAGCTAAAATAAGCGACAATGTATTCAACGATAATATTTAAAATCTGATACGTACGCTCGACATTATAATTAAATATTGATAGCAATTAGCTGCACGTTATAATAATACATTTTCACGACAGCAATCTATTTTGATAATGAGTGCTTGTCGATCCTAATAATACAAAATAAATACAGTTTTGAATTTCGAAGCATAAGAGCATAATGATAGGCGCGGTAACGTACCTCGACTGCACGCGCGCGCGCGAATAATAATCATATAATTACTGGTAATCCATTTCGCAATTATTACAAATCACTCCTCATTGCGAGCCGTCACTTGCAGCGCTATCAAGCAGTCGCAGTTATACATTCCGCTGGAGGAAACACTTCCCTCCAGCGACTCCTCGTACGGCGAAGCATCTCCCGGTGCGTCTTTCAACGAGCTCGCGAAATCGCCCTTTTACGCGCCTCGTTCTTCGCCCGTAACGCATGCGACCCGTGAACTTGAGCCGCTGTCCATGGCGACGGGATGTAGCTCGCGAGACGGGTTTTAAGGGCGAGCTCGAGGAGTCGTCGTCCTGCTGAGCGGGAGTGAGAGAGAGAGACAGAGAGAGAGAGAGAGAACTGGCGGAATGGATAGTAAAGTTCTTTTTCGAAACCAGTTTCGACTCTCTTTACTCGCGCTAGCTCCAAGGTAGAGGGAGGATGGAAGATCGCAGTCCGGATTGTGCGGAGGAGGCGAACGCGAAAAGTTCACGGTTACGTAAGGCACGCCTTACCGTATATGTCGGCGCCAGACTCATTCAGAAACACGCGGAAGAGTTAAGGACTTGGGGGCACTCCGTTCTAATTAGACGATATTCGCATGCGTCGATTTGCTCGAGGCGTTCTTTTATCTTCGCGCTTCCTTCTCGTTTGAATTTTATACTTTAGCATTGCCAGCATTTGCGCCCGATTTGTTTTACGGCGAACGAGACCCCGGGAGTTTGATGGATCATTTTTATAGAATTTATGAATCGCGATACGATTTGCGAATACATCAAAGGTGTGTGCCAACAAATACTCTGGTGTAAATGAAATTAAATCTATAGGAAGCATTGGAAGCATTGAAAGCATTCCTTCATCGAGCATTTTCATTATGTTTTACTCCTCTGAATAATTGTAAATATTTAAAACGATCAAGAGTAGGTTAACGGATTTTCATATATTTTTATAAGACTTGTCACGCCTCAACACAGTTGTATTATCTGAAAGTAACGTCTGAGTGAAATCGGATGCTTTACAAACCAAATAAGATTCTGCACGCTGTAAATTTAGCAAAACGGTTGCGCGATATCAAGATTAATTATTCCGATGGTTTTAAATTCATATAACATTCGACCATAAGTGCTTTAAATTTTTTTTATTAATGTAAATCTCGATGTAACGTATACTTAAGTAAGAAAGAAAGTTAAAGAAAATCTAACGATACAGTAAAACTAACTTGGTTTATCGTTTAGGGTTTAGAACGATCTCTTGCTTATTTACAAAACTATAAAAGTAGTGTTGAGTGTTCATTTTGTATTAAAAAATCTTTAGATTGGATAAACACATTTAGTAATACAAAGTTCTATGGATTTAGAATGATTTTTAAACCATTTTAAAGGCTGTCAAATACAATTATAAAGCTTTTTAACTACAAACATAATTAAGCTTTATAAAGAGCTATTATTTAATGGAAAAATTACAAGATTACATATACAATAAATCTAAAAAAGCGTTTACAATGTACAGCTATTTGCAGCAATACAAGTGAAAATAACGATGAAAAAAATTCTTTATTACCTTAATATTACAAACACTATATAAAAGCTCATTCGATGGAATTACTGAGCAGTTAAAGAAGTTTTTAGAGATTTTTCAAAAACAAATTTTTTATTCCACAGAACTTATACGTTTGAGTTGTACGATTAGATTATTTCACAGAAGACATTTTACGTCGAAATTCAATTGACAAATAATAAATATTGCCGGTAGAACATATTTTAAACACTCGATTAAAACATTGTCAAACGTTACCCCGTGCGATCTATGTAAACTTAGAGAACATTGTACGGTATAAATAAAATATAAATTTACTCTAGCAGAGAAAAAGAAAAATAAAGGAAACCATCTTCTACAACTTTCTGCCAACTATTCCCATAAAGTCAAGCTAGATTTACAGCCGCGAATAAAAGTCCGTACAATTTGCCGATGACTAACAAGACTTTCCGTAATGACTCCACTCCCTCTTTAAAAAAAAGAAATATCTCCTTCGTCCACATATCGTGAAAAATGCAATAGTTAAATGTCTTTCGCTCTGTCACCTCAAAAGCTTAATTATCACGCGCCCGCTTGGCGTAATGACAAAATCAATGATGCAGCACGTTCCGTACACTCACACAGCTCTAAAATCAGAACATATTAAAGCCTCCCCTACAGAAGAGGGACTCCACACACGAAAAAAAAAACGAAAGTAAAGTACACACGTGCATTTATAGTCGCAATTGGGAGTAAACGTAATTTTCAGAGCGAGAGAAACAGATGATGCTCTCCTAGCAAGTATCTAAATATACGTTCTAGCTTGCTACGTGCATAGCGCCAGACACGCGCGCGGGCGTGCTGAAGTGTGCGTGTGCGTGCGCGAGTGTGTGCGCGCGTGTGTGTGTGCGCGCGATGCAGCGGACCGTTTCACGCATGCATGGAAATCATTAAAATAAAATGGCCGATAACAAATGACTGTTGCAAAGAGGTAAAGTGAGAAGAGGGGGTGACACGGAAAGGGGAAAGCCCTCGGTACATTGTGTTGCTCGGGTCAGCCATCTTGGTTCCACGTGACCGTCATCCGGACAACAGCGCGGCAACTGGCCCCCCACGCCACGCCCCTTTAATGATTTCTACCCCCTGGCGAACACGCGTACACGCTCAGACAGAAGTACATGCGCGCAATTTTCGCTAGTGTGTGCGTTCGCCCGCTCGCACAGTCATCATTGATAGTGTGCGGGGCTGCTTTGCCTGTACAGCTTCACCACTTACCTCCTCTTCGAACAGCGTCCGGGGAATTTTAGCGAGAAATTTATGATTAAATTCGTAACGAAATTTTCGGTTCAATTAATGTCACACGGTACGTTCGAGGGAAATTCCAAAGCATTAATAATATCTTTATTATGATTTTTTCTTCATTTCAACTCCCGATGATTCTTTGTCTAACTTGAAGTTTATGTAAATTAGTTGCATTGTTTAAAAGTAATAGGTGAATAGAGTTTCCGTAAATTTTATGTATATTTTATCTGTATTACGCATATTAGGGCGATTTTATGTATATTTCCATTGGATAAAGAAACGATATCACCAGTTTTTACAAATTTTTATATTATTAATGCAAATTATAACAATATTTATTTGTGCGTTAAATTTTCATAATAAAATGTAGCTTTTCACGCTAATTGATAGATTAATAATAGCGCCTCATTAATACTTTTATAAAGAATATACAAATTACATGAGCGCATTTATTTATAAACAAGTTATTACTCGTGATTAGTGGTACGCGTAATACCTTTGAAGATTACAAATATATTTACAAATAACAATTTTCTTTGAAATATAAATTATGCTACTAAACGCAGTAATTAAGTTACGAATAGTTTGACACATTGATACAAGTTTTAAATATGAAAATTAATGTCACAATGCGTTACATTATGGTTTGGAAAATTTTTAATAAAGTTTTCGATCGAAGAAAGCTTAGTTCTACCGGTATATAATCCAATATAATTGCTCGCTATGGTTGAATTATTATCCAGTAAAGTCAACACTTTCAAAAGGGATAAATTGACAGTTTCATCACACACAGAATTTCATTAATAATTTACAAAATATAATTTAAGCAATTAGTTTTACCAACAGCACAATGATTGTATTTGATTAATTTTTATCAATGGTATTCGAGTCATCGATAATCGTATTACAAAAAATGTTTTTCATTCAATTTTTCACTCCACCAATAAGCACGTCGAGCTGCGAGAAATATATAACACATATATTCGGCCGAATTTACCACTAATAGCTTTGTAGATATTGTCACGAGTATAATCTATTCGGTGCAATACTCGTTTATTGAAACTTGGAAATTACACAGCTTAGATCTATACCTAGGTTTTATATGCGTGCGCACAATGTGATAAGTTTTAATCTCCAATGCAATGAGAAGCCATGGATTTCCTATAGCTAGAAAATCTGAAATATCCCATAGGGGTTGATTAAAACGGAGTAATGTCGCAGTCCAACACGTGTAGAATTTTGTAAATTTGGAAAATTCATGAAGAAATTCTCGACAGTAAATCGGTATAATGAATTTTAAACTAAATTTGAGGTTTTATTTCTTTGAAAACTATTAATGTGTTGCCACTCGTTAGGTATTTACAACGAAGTTCATTTTATGGAAAAATTAAAAATTGGTAGGAGATTCGATCCAATTTTGTTGCGTAGGTCGACTTTACGCGTTATGCGAACTTAACTGCAGAATTTTACGATTATAACTTTCCTCATTATTTATAGTGATAAAATTTTAGTTTATTAGTAAAAAGAATTATTTAAAGTATGCGCGATTCCTACTCCGGTCATTAAAAATTTACACTCGCAATACCGAACATTACTACAGTCAAGAAGTTATCTTTTTCTAAATATTATTTTACTTGCAAGTGTTATACAACACAGATTTTGTAAAGCACTCTCGGACATAATATACGACTTTAAAATGTAAATTACACTTCAAATTAATGTACGCAAACAAAGAACACAATGATTAAATAGTTCTATAAGCTCGTAACGTAATACTAACTTATCGGTAACAGCGAAAGAGAGAAATCACATTTCATCGCTCTCGGTACCATAAAACAATTAACATAAATGAATTGGATCACGGAGACCTAACGATACGATAAAATGGAATAAGAAAACACGCGCACTCGTCGCTTCTCCAACGTGTTAGCGTACAAATTGCATTCATAAGGAGAACACACACCCTGTTCGAAACAGGAATAATAACCAAAGTGAAAATAAAGCAAACGAAGAGAAAAAACAAGAGAAGCGCACCATCGAGGGGCAAGCGCGGGTAGAGAGATTTTTCGACGATGCACACCCGGACTTCCTGTCCCGGAGTACGTGCGAACAGAGCCGAGGAAGAGACGCGATGACGAGAGTCAGCCGTGTGCAGTTCGAGGGTATTTATGTATACGTGAATAGCGGGTGGATATCGTTCCTTTAAGCATATGGTTGACTCCCTCGCTCCCTCGTTTCACCTGCTCGAGCAGCCCTTTTTTCATCCATTCTTTCGACTTTTCTTTTTTTTTTTCTTTCGTAATAGCCGATTCCTTCTTCTCGCTTTATCTCTTTCTATCTTCTTATTTTTCTTTTTTTCTCTTTAGCCCTTCCTTCGTTTGGTCGTTATCGTTAGATATTTATGTGCGTGGCAGTACATCAGTTTATGCTAATTGAAAATTAAAACAATTGTCTATTGAGTTTGAAAGACTCGAATATTATTATCATGATTGTTGGGAATATCTTATAAGCAATTTGTGATAATTTAACATTCTGCCTCGTGCAAGATGATAAAGATATCGTTTTTTAAGCATTTAGAAAACGAAAGAGAATAAAATGGGAAGAAATAAAATATTTTTTCAGTTACTTTGTGCACTCGTCCGGTAATTCAAATTGACCAGTTAAATCTCTCATCGCTTAGCATCACTCGGATCAATTAGTAACTCGTGAAAATATCTTACATTGTGCACTATTTTGGAAAATAGTTTCTTCGTAATGCATCCAAGTTGTGGTGAAAACCGAGGAACGGCACTTCAAGTTGCTGCCTCCGCCATGAAATACGAAAAATTAAACCGAAATAAGCGAATGTATTAAAGTTGACCAAAAAAAAAAATACATCTAGACGTGAAATCTCCTAAGCCTGATGCAACTGATGCGACAAACTGACCAAATATTATCTCGATAAAACGATGTTCATACATTTTACACCGAGCCTCCGTCATGTTGAGAAAACATTCAAAATCCATCGTCATTCGTCTATGCAGAGGGATCAATGAACCCTTTTCAAATCGGTATCGACGTCAAATCCTAAACACGGACGCGACTCACGCCTACGCGTCTCACGGATCCTCCACATAGTGAAACAAAGAGAAAACTAAGACTTTTCATTTGACCATATATACGCAAGACACAAGCTACTCTTACGATCGGGCTCTACGGGCGTGTGGTCGCTGACCCCGGGGGCTATGGTAACCCTTCTCTTTCCTCTTTCTCGCACGCACACACACACACACACTCCCTCTCGCTCGTTGCTTTCCTTCCTGCCCTCGCGCGACGCGCGTAGGAGGCGATGCATGAGAGCATGCGGAGGGCAGGAACGCGTGCGCACACATGCAGACCGAGAACGCTAAGCTATCTTAAGGGCGATGAACCTTTTAATTCGAAAATTTCGTAGTCGATCGATCGGTTAGATCGGAAGGAGAGACACAGAAAGTGTGCATGAGAGAGGGGCGGAGGTGGAGACACGAAAGGGTTGCTTCGCTGGTAGTTTTCTGTTGAAAAAGCTGGACGATGTTCGAGGAACGACGAGGAACGGTCTTAGAGAGGTTTTTAAACGTGTATTTTCTAATGTTAATAAGTTTTCGCTCCGAAACTTCACTCTATAAGCGAAAGGGTAAAAGAGGGACGAGTAGAAATGCCGAGAAGAATGATTAGAATTTTTTCAATAATCTAGTAATCTAGAACAAGTATGAAATTAGTATTTTTCATAAATACGTATTAATATGAATTTTGCGTATTAGATTGAATACGTCAATGTCAATGCGAATGAAAGACGGAGATGAGATTCCTAATATTTTGGATTAATGATCGGGTTGATTATTTTTAGTACGCAGTACTTCGTATAAATTAAAAAGGACTTTATTAATTAAGAAGTATGCTTTGGTTATTAGATTTGTTTACGATTCTTCTTTACCGTCTTAATTCAATATAAACTGAAGTCTACAATTGATCTAAGACTATAATGTTTCTGTTATCGGTTATCAATTCTGCTAATGAAGGTATTGCCGAGTTTGAATTTTGTTCCCAGTGTAAGTAAAAAGTCATGTCTTGTGTCACGTGCGTTTCGTCAACGTCGCGCATGAAAAATATAAGTGAAATGCAAATTCTTGCGAGGAAAGGGTCGTATCCACGTACAAAATACAGAGGCACATGGAAATAATACTCGTGTTCTCTTCTCGTAAATTTTCTCGCTATATTTTCTTGACGAGGATTATACTTACGAGGCGGGAGAACTCATTCTTTCTTCTACTTTTTTTGTTCTTCCAGTAGCAAAGTACACAGGCTTCCCGCAGATGGTACTAGAGAAGTAAACGCGAATATCCTCAGGGTCGTTAAGAGTCTTGCGACTTCAAAGCGTAACACACGGACCTCGATCATTTTTCTCTCGAGTCTCCGAGCAAGGAGTAATTTATTCCCGATCCCTGATGAGTCCCATTGTGAAACTTCTCCATTTTTTGTCCTTTCTTTGTCCTTAGGTGCGCGGCGCGCGACCGCGAAAAAGGGGGACAGGCGCCGCAGAAAAAGGGTCAGAGTATCCACGCGGATGAACGACAGAACAGAGAGAATAAAGAGAAGAAAAAAGTGCGGAAGACAGCGGAAGAAATGCAGGAACGAAAGATGAGGAATAAAAGGTCGATTCGTTATAAGAGTGAATGAAAAGAGGAAGGAGATAATAGTCGTGCGTATAGTTAAGAGTCTTCGGAGAATTTTTTCTATTGAAACGCGGTGGGATTGTATTACAGAAAAGAACATGTAATAGTTATTCTAATATTCACTTTTACAGATATTTGCATTCGGTTAGGATGAGTTGTTGAATTAACGCTCATTGAGACTGAATATTCTTTGCAGCTTTTTACCAAACGATAAAAGCCTTGTACTTTTATTAAACGGAAAGTCTGTCATATTCAACGGTTTCTTTCATAATGGATACATGCGTGTGAGTATTTTGTAAAAGAAATACTGGCATTATCATAATAAGTTGCATTCGGAGAATAAAATGACCTTTGATAAGATACCCGATGTTAAACGGAGAAAATCGCTTTGGACAGTCGAATATAAAGCAGAAATAAGAGGAATAGGACTCAATTTTTATGAAAATATAGAAATTTGAGTAGAAAGCCACGTCTACGTTGTTTAAGGAAATAAAAAAAAAGGCTCATAAATGAACGAGAACAAGTCGGTCGTTTCGTTCTCCCTTTTCGCACGTAGTAGACGACTTAACGTCGTAACGATCGCCGTCGCAGTCTTTGCTGGTGGGCCGACCGATGCCTCATCTCCTCGAGCAGAGCCCTTATATATAATCTCTCACAACCCTTTCTGCGTACCCACACCGTTTTGTTAAGTCGTTATAGTCGCTTTGTGTATGCCTCGCCACTTAACACGAGAGACGTCTTTGCAAGGGAGAAGGAGCAAGTGAGTGAGGAGAGAGAGAGAGAGAGAGAGAGAGAGAGAGAGAGTAGCCTGCTTTTTTTATGCTATTTTATTTTATTAATACCTTTAAGCGAAAAGAAAACGTATGTGCATTAATAGGTAAACACTTTATTATCCCTTTGTTAATGTAATAAAAAAAAAAATTACAATTATAGGGTTCTTCGAAAAGATCTCATAAAATTTAAATGCGACGTAATATGATTCTGTAATAGCGATTGCGGATATTCCCGAATAAGCTTAGAATTATTATTAATTGTATGCACAGAGCTTGGAACTTAAATCGGAGCATAATTTAAATAATTTAAAAACAAAGTTACAACGTGGCAATTTAGATTTTTTTTTGAAAATTTCTATTCCACCCATCAATTTCAAATATCATATAAAAAGTGCCTTCGCCCTTTAAAAGAAAGACATCCCCTGGGATGAGAAAGTGCCCAAGCGACCAGGAGAAGTCGACTGCGGATCATTAGGCAGTCACGGGGGTCTCGATGAGTAAGTAGAGAACGGGTGAAAAAAGGGGGTAAAAATTAATGTCTCAGAAATAAATGTTCGCGGACTGTGGGAGGAATATATTTTACACGGGGATCTTTTTACGATTTTTCCTCGCGAGTCATTTGTCTGTTCGTGCATTTATCGAAGATTAATATCGCGGAGGTCACGGGAAAGAGACGATATCATTGATGATAAAAGTGGCGGCCGCAAAGAACTTACTGATATGAGAACAAGTGTTTCTTTTCACTTCGGCTATTCGACTTAAATAATTTGTTTTAAGAACATCGTATATGAAGTTTCTTATGAGAAACTAATATTAATTGCTTGGAACGAAGAAACATTTTCTTAGAAATAATGTATCACCTCGTGTTTTAATTGCCTTCGATTTCTGAAACGTTGAATTCAATCTCGTACAAAAGTAATAATAATCTATAAGACAGTGACAAATATCTCTATCAAACTGATATTTATTTTTAAATTAAATCGTCTTGAACATCGGAAAAAATTTGTAAGAAACTTCTTTAATTAAATTGAGAATTCACGAAAACTCAAGGTTTCACGCGCGAAAATTAATTATTTAGATTCTGAAAACGTGTTCTTGGTACAAAAATTTTCTGCAAAGATGCGCATGTGGATGACCTATTATTTCAAGATGCAACGTTATTTATAAGTTATTTTTCTCATATATCCTCGCTCTCTATTGCAGCTCTAAGCAAGCGAAGTGCGTAGTTATCGTGTCTTACGCAATTTTTTCCAGTAATCTTATCGGGGTGCTTATCAATTTGAACTAAAGCATGCCAGCGAATAGCTAAATTATTCGCGAATGGTTTTGTTATAGGAAAAAAACTAGGAAATGGATTTATAAAAACAGACTAAAGGCTTAAGTTTCGAATTCCGGATTCAAAATAGTTGATAAGATTTTTTATTAATCTGTTTATTAATGCTCTTCGTAATTTAAAATAAAGTAAAATATGATCCTGTTAAAGGTAATTCTTATATTATAAAGGAGTTTATTTAAATTTCTTTTTAAGTAAACGTAATATTGAAACGTAAATAAATTTATTATCCAGTCTCTGTACGATAAATAACAAAATAAGAAATTGTATTCATCAAATAAACTCGTTTATTTCAATGCAATATTAATAAAAAGGACATAATGTTGAGAAAAATGTCAATGATCCACAAAATAATAATATGCAAGATTGATGAGTAATTACAAATTCTTAATAAACCGTTTCAATGCTTATTAAAAGAATTTTATTGATATATTAAAAAACTGACGATTTTGTATTAAACTACAAGTGTATCTTATGTACAAATGTAGGTTATGAACTATAGAGCGATCAAAAGATTAATTTTATATGCACGTATATTTAATGGAATTTCTTTCGTAGTACCGAAAATATGTTGTAGATAAATGTATAAGAAATTCTAATAGACGGTAAGAGACTTTAAAATAATTTAAGCTCAAGATAACGAGATACGGGGACAAAATTAGATCGGAAGGTTTGTACTCCAATACCAAATGAATATTAGCTGAGTAGTGTAATTGCCGAACCAAAAACCTTAATAAATTCCGTAGAGTTACAGCTCTACTCTCCAAAGGTACGCTGCATAAATCATTAAATACAAATGTATTTATAAGACGACTGGCCGATACAATTCGCGTTAAAAAGCGATGCAAAGAGAAGGAGGAAAGGAAGAAGGTTAATTGAGAGAACCCGTTGTGAAACCTGTAGTCGGTCGTTCCTTCGTGTATCTAAATTCACAGTTACATGAAATGTACGTACGCTTCATAAGGCGCAAGAGGGAGTAAACGTAATAATGCGAAGATCCATCACTGCTACTGACGTTTGTCTGTCTGTCTGTCTTTCTCCCTTTCTCTCTCTCTCTCTCTCTCTCTCTCTCTCTCTCTCTCTCTGTGCTGTGCGCGTTCGCCTAGTTTTGAGATTGATCATCGGACACTTTTCTCCAGTCCGATAAAAGCCTTCTCCTAATTCCTCTTCTTTCTATTACAACGGGGTGAAATACTTCAAAGAGTCGGACAAAGAATTATACCAAGTTTCGTGGTTTGACCTTGTACGGACAGTATTCTTGCTCGAAAGACAGAATAGTTTAATAGTTAAACTAACCTTCGGGTCCTATTATTCGAACATTCATTATAAGCAAGGAAAGACGAATATTACGCTCGTGACCGACGACAATCGAGGCATTATTATTCGGTTCTTTTAGTTGTAGTGCAGAAGCGGAAGTTCTTAATCGATGAAAAACAGATATCGTATTTAGAGGTTGTACATTTTTTCTTCTGCTCTAGAAACGATTCCGTTGCTGTACGATAATAATACCGCAAAAATTGCAAGAGATTATTCAAAATTCTTCTATCGTAAGCATAATTTTGAAATAGTAATTTTTTCATATTCAAATGTAATGTAATTTTATTTAAAATTTAAAGCCGAATTTACTTGAGAATTTATTAAGTGATGCGTGATCTTAATGTTTTCGTAATGTCGATTCGTTTACACGTGACCAACCAAAACAGGGACAAAATATCTAATTCCTACACTTTTAAACGATAATTAATATATACAATTTGCACACAAATATATTAATATCGATTTAATTCGTAATATAAACTATCTGAATTTATTTGAAACGTGTTCTCACTCTATTAGAAAAATCCATTGAAATAAATTGAAAGAGAAATAGGAAGAAAGATTATATTATAAATATTTCATAAAATTCACATATTAGTCATTCGCATTATCATAATTCTGACATTCACTTCAAGCATAATATATTAGTAACCTAAATATAGTTTCCTCGGCTACTTAACATAGCGAAAATTAGATAATCTTAAAATGTTCGTGGCCAATATTCGATTGGATCTTAATGACATCATGGCTAATTCAGCTGAGGCTAAAAGTCACTACGATAAAATTCCGCATTACCGACTCCAGCACTTCGTTCTCGATATTTCGCCCCTAAAAAACACCGGACGTATACAAAATGAATTTGCATAACGAGTGACTTTGTGAATCGGAATTCGTTTATGTCAGAAAGAAATAAAACTTGTACATTTGTTGTTTTTGCTCGAAACTCGCTCATTCGACATTACTTTCCCTGTAAATATCTTGCGAGGAGATAACGTAATTGGGTCTTGTAAATATTAAAATGAGAATGTAAAAGAAAAGCAGGTTGCTAATACATATTTTATTCTAATTTTAATAGAATTTTATTCAAATATTATTACAAGACCGATCTGTAACAAGTGCTAGGTGCTACTAAATTCTTCATCGGTTACAAGTGTGCTACACTTAATAAAAAAGCCTGACATTTTAATAATACGAAATAAATAGGTTCGTAATGTCCAAAGCGGAACTAGATGGTGAAAAAGGTCGCTAAACTTCAGAGCAGTCATTATTGATATCATGAAAAAATAAACATAATTAATTCTTATAAATTTATCTACGATCTCTGAAATATGTCGCGCTGCCTCTGGTCCATATTTTTCCTGATCCTTTTACTTTGCACGTAGCTAGAGCGTAACGCAATACAAACGCGTGTAATCGGCACTGCAGCCGAAACTCGCAGATGTAAATGTGTATACATATATATATATATATATATATATATATATATATATGCACGTACGCGACTAGCCAATGGTCTGCTCGTGTTTTCTCTACGCGCTCTTGGAGAAATCACTCGTCTCAACTATCTATTCTCACATTTAATTAATAGCCACTTTCATCTTACTCTTTATAAGTTAATGCAAATGATTTTTTTCTTTTAGGAACATTTGAATGCGCTGATAAAGAGATTCTGATAAGACGTGTCGTAGCTTTTTCAAGAGTTGATTTATTTGCGCGCCTGTGCTGTATAATAAAGAATAGTCCGTAAAATGTATTTTTATACATTAATGAATGGCCTCGTTGTAGTTTGCACGAAAAAATTATTCATATTAATTATTTGAAATATTTGTTATTCTCTGATTGTACCTCCGTTTTATTTTCAAATCACGTGCTATTATTTTGCATCCGTTAACGATATTCATCACGATTTCCAAGATAAATAATTCAGTTCGTGAAACTATAAATATTGCGATTACTTTCTACTTTTTTGGTAAGATCAAGCCGAGAAGGGCGTTCTCATATCGATATTTTCAGTTTTCAAATTATCGGCATACTTTTAGGTCTCGAAAGAAAACATACGCGAAAACATAATCTAAGAAATACGAAAGCAAAGTAAAAATAAAAGTAACAAACGAGCAATTAATATTCTTGGGAAAAACAAGCTATTCCTTTAAAATTGACAAAAAGTGAGAATTTCTGTTTCGTAACTTAATTATGCATTTTCAAGCAATTACAGTAAACAATGATAGTCGATGGTCCAAGTACTACGGTTCTTAACGTATTATCATGTAAAATAAAACTGAAAATACTGATAATCTTAGGCATCATCCGTGCTAATTTGCCGCGCGCGTAAAAAGGCAAAGAAAGTAACAACAAACCGTAAAAATTAAAAAAGTGCTCGTTAATCGGCCATAATCGTAACTCTTTCTTTGTAAAATATCCGAAGCATAAAAAAGAGAAAGAAAAAGAAGTTACGAAGACCGGATTCCGCGCCGCAGCAAACTAACCGAGCAAGAGAGAGAGAGAGAGAGAGAGAGAGAGAGAGAGAGAGAGCGAGCAACGGAGAAAGAGAATGCAACACGCATGCATGTAGGAGAAAGACTCCCACACACGAGAGAGAATTACCGCCTCGGCGTGCATGAGAGGCCAAGTTAGCGCCGCGGGTAGAAAGTCCACCTAGAGATGGAAATCTATATCTTATTTTACTGCCGAGCAACGCGCGTTCAATATTCTTAAACCTGCACAGAGAGTCTTAACAGCGGAACGGGTGATAAAAGCGCTGCGCGTATAAATCTCGCAGGCCTCGCTCTTGCCACCCGTGATAAGTGTTTTCGATTTGCGCGTCGTGCGTGCGCGAGTCCTGACCCTCGAACGTCTATTACTTGCGCGGCTGCGTTTACGCGTTCTCGCGCTTAAGGGTGGATCTTTTTTCTTTTCAACGAGCCAAGCTCAACGTACGTTATATAAGGAAAATCGGATTTTTAATCCCTCGCGCTTACTATTTCAGAGCAGCCTTTCTTCTCTCCTCGTCCTTTTCTACTCTCCTTGTCGTACTCGAGGTATAGTAGCGAGAGCTTTTAAGCGCCGATAAGTTATTCGCAAAGCTCGCTAACGTACCTACTTACAAAACAATGATATTACGTCGCGCTATTGCGATATTTCACGTTATTTTAGTAAAATCGCAGATCTGACTAATATTTCGCAATCAATACGCGCAAACAATAACGATTGCAATTATTACACGAGCACACCTGTTTGCCAGGCGCTTAAGAGAAGATCTGCAGATTATTACAAGAGGAAGAGAGACTCTTTTACACTCGTGCACGACTTTGCTCTGTCGCTAAAAATTGTAATTTCAATAGTTACGGTGGCTTCGGTCACGATAATTTTACTCGTGAATATCGAACACCGATACTTTGATATTTACACGAAAGCGCACTTTAATCCAATATTAGTTATTACGATCATCAAAGGAAGTCGCTTACTAAAAATATTAATGCCTGTACAAAAGCACCGGCTTTTTCGAAAACTAAACAATAAATCTCGGTATATCGTGATTTACGGTATTACCATATTATTTTTAGTGTCATTTCTGCGAGTTTAAGCTTATACAAGTAAACACGAGAACTCTGCGAGTAAGTAAAAACGCAATCTTGGATAGAATTACAATTTCTCGGGACTTTTATCGAATCGCGCAAAGCTGCTAAAAACGACTCGCGCATTGTCTACTCGCGCGAATCGAAGGCTGCACTGTGTCTCGAAAGTTCTCAATGCTATTCTTGCCTGTGTGCGCGTGCGTGTGATCGCGTGTGCGCATGTGTGTTTAACCTACTGACCGGCTCGGGCTGCCGGCGTCTCGCCGATAAAAGGCGGCCGCGGAAACTCACACATACACACGTGCTCAGGCCGAGCGTCTCTTGGGCTCGAGACCAAGTCGATTAGAAAGTTGCCCGGATGGCACTCCACATTTTAATCTAATGAAATGCGCAGTGCAACGAATTCAGCCTGCGTGTACTTCGCAGGCTCTCTTTCTTTGCCAATACACGTTCGAGCCGCGCACATACGTTCAAGATGCATATGCATATGAGATTCGCGGGCTTTACGGCAATGGGTTAGTTGCAACTCGCGGTTATGTTTACACCGTGCGAGTAACGAGTGCCATAAATATAGAGTAGACGAGCGCATGTAGGAATAAACGCCAAACGCGTTATCAATGTCGGCTGTGTTTTTCCTTCATTTTTTTTCCCTTTGACTTTTTCGCGAATGGAAATTTTAACGGCGATGGATAAGTTGCGGTCCTCGCTCGTGGCTGGATTTTATGACACTTTGCCGAGGAGTTTTTTCTTACCTGTTGCAGCTTCGGTATTAGAGCGTTAACGATTTACACTTTTAGGGGCTTCTTGGACTTTAGATTGAATTGTTATTTTTTCATCTTCGCTGAGTCGTAATGAGCAATCGATGTTAGAATTTTGTTGAAATACGTGTGCCAAGTGCATATTTGAAGAACAACGGGGATCGACTTATAGATCCATACCTGTTAATCGTTTATCACAGATAACGGAACATTAATTCACTTGCAGTACACATAAAGTAACGAATTAACGAGAAAAGAATGGAAAACTTATTTAATATCTATGAGCTGGATTGAAAGTATTCCGTTGCTTGTTTCAGCTGCTAAAAATAACACAGGGAAAATAAAAAAGGGTTAGAGCAATTAATAAAGTTTGTGGACATTGATGAAGGTATTTGACGCTCAGCGATTTTACGACGATATTCAGCCTCGTTTACATCTGTAGATTTTACGACATTTAAGTAAATCCGCGGATACGGCTCTGCTGAGCCAACATCTCGAAAACACTTAGTACCCCGTTCGACGACGGTTAAACAAATTCGCGTTTACGCAGAAGGGCACTCGATGAGTCTGAAAAATAGACGCGTAACCGGTGTCACGTCAAGTCGAGATCGAGCTTTCAGTCAGACGCCATGATTCATCAATCGCAAACAGCCGATGCACGAGCCTTTGCGGGCAGTAAAAATGCTTTCTCTATCTTCTCCCGATATTACAAGTTCAATTGCGTTAGTCATGGCGGCGCGTACCTGGCCGTGTGGGAATGTACGGTTGTACCCTCCTTACGCAGGCGTGTCGGTGCGTTCTTTATTTTGTAGGCGGGCGGCGCGCCTATCCTGAGGAGAGTCACTTCCAGTACGACGGGGAGAGGCTCGTGAGATAAGAATCGCGGAAACCGGGGCCGGATCGAGGTAGACCACGCGAAGAAAAAGGTTTTTAAGATGCAGAGAGAGAGAGAGAGAGAGAGAGAGAGAGAGAGACAGTTGGGCGCGTGCGATCGGGAAGCACAGCGGAAAGCGGATCAGTGAGAAAATCTGCCTCGATACCAAGGCAAGTGACTCGAAAAGGGTGTGGGAATTTTCTTTACCCCATCATCGTCGAGTATGCGCGTATACCATAGGGTTGGTAAGTAAGTCAGTGATGCTAACCCGCAGCACATTTTAGAGATTAAAGGGAGCGGCTTATTAAATTGTTGTTTCTGCCTCTTGGCTTCGTTCTTAATTTGCGCATTTTATAACAGTTACACGACGTCGAAATGCCCGTGAAATTATAGTTACGCAACGAACAGTAACAAATATCGTTATTTGCTCCGAAGGTATCATGTGATTTAAATAAACGATACCGTGCTTTATATCGAAAGGAGTTTAGCTTCATTCCATACGCTTATAACACTCGAAGAAATACTTTTGTGTAAGCGCTCGGTCTAAACTTGACCATAAAACGTAAAATGCATGCCAATTTTTTCCTCTCGAGAAAACAATGTTTCTGCCTCTCGAGAATGCAAGAGAAAAAGAATTAAGTAAGTCGATCTTCTGTTAACACCCCCAATTATACTCATTAAAAAGTTAATACGTTGCTCGAGCAATTCCTCCTTTTATTTTTCGCTCGAGCAACAAATGTAAGCATCTTTTTCCGTCTCCCTCCTGCACGTATACGCAATTCCATAATTACGGCGGAACCTTGAAAACTCCCGCGACGAGAGAAGCCTCGCGGCTTGATTTAGCGAGAGAACAAACATTTGATGAGGTGAAAAAGAAAATGCAGAGAGAGAGAGAGAGAGAGAGAGAGAGAGAGAGAGAGAGAGAGAAACCTTCGAGGACGAAAGATAATAAAAACGGCGAATGGACAACTTTTCAGGCTCTATACCGCGAACACGAAAGTAAGTGCATTACGATTCGCAAGTTTCTCGTATTTGTTCTTCCTGATCTCAAGGCGACACACAATTAATATGTGCCGAATACACATTCGACTGGCAAGTAAGTTAAGGTCAAATTTTATATTGTGCCTCGCATAACGAATCTTGCTATACGGATAGTTTCGACTTGTTTCGGGACAATTTTTTTTTAACAAGCTTAAGCCATTAAAATTTCATCGATAACTTACTTTATAAACCTCATATTCTTTTGCAATATATTCAATATATTCATTGGGGAGGGAATTTTCTTTTTTAACATCGTAACGAATTACATAATTCGAGCGAGCATTAACTGTACGTGCACTAGCTTTTACACATAATTGTTGGTACAGAAATTAGCTGGATTTTCGAGTGCAATAGCTCCAATGAAACGGTAAACGAGTCTGTTCCGGTGATCGGATAAAAAGTTTTTGAATGCGAGATAAAGCAGCCGCGAGAAAAACCGTGCATAAAAACAGCAGAAAACGATACACCGCTATTGAACTGGTAGTTAACGTTGATGCTCCGACTGTTCGGAGTATAGCGTAAATCGTCCAACGAATACATGAAAAAGAACCTTAAGCGTTGTCGCTCTCGCGACTCGCATCTGCTCGGAGCGCACACTAACTGCACGAGCTCCGATAAGATAAGAAGGCTGTGCAAGCGCTTCGCCGAAAAAAAAGGTCGTCCTCATGGCAACAATATACTCCGGCAGGGAGAGAAATTGCGCGAGACGCGATAGTCGCTCGTCATGGCTGAAAGACTGCTGTCTTCCGCCAATTGATATAGAATCTTTAGCTTATTATTGGTTTCGCGAGTGCGTAAATAAAGAAGAAAGGAAGAACGATATGGATGTGTAGGAGTGAGCGGATTTTTTTAATAGCGTCGCTGTGTGGAAGGAATCGGGGAGGAGAGCTCGTTGGCTCGGGACTTCGCACGATATGAGATAATTGATCAATTACCGTGTCCCGCCTCGGCAAATTTATGAAAGACACGTGTATTGTAATGAGAGTTTATTATCTCGTTTATTATCTTACACTTTTAATCTCATCTGGAGATTCAATCCGTTCATGAACTTCCGATGTTCTTTTAATAAGCGCGCAATGACTTTTATTGTAAAGCTGCTGAGCCCAGCGTATATGAGTCGAATACAAATGCAACGAACACGAAATCGAAATGAAAATCCACCATCGATTATTGAATATGAATTGAGCCCCTAGATTATGGAACAAACAATTTGACGCATCATCGTTGGGCTGTTCGAGCGGTTGGAATCGAAGAAATTTAATTCTCCCCCGTAACATTTAAAAAAATCAACTACTCGCAAGCTTTGTTTATGTATTTGCCTGTACTTACGTATTAGCTGTTCGGAATCGAGCACAGCTTCCTAATTTAGAAACGAAAACTGAGACAAAAGAAGTCGATACAAGAGCGCTAGGAAAAAAGGAACGAAACCGGCTATTGTTGGCTCTTGCCCTCTTCACCACCCTTTCGCTGTCCTTGTCGTCGTTGAAGAAATAAAAAAAAGTTGGAGGAAAAAAGGAGATACTCGTAGGCGGCATCGTACTTCTAATGCCTACAAGCGGATGGCCGATCGTCCCTATTCAAATTAACCCCCACGGAAGGACAAAAAAGGGGTAGAACGGGTACACGGATGGCATGACTAGGTTAAATACGCGCGCGCGTGTGTGTGTCCGCTGCCATACGGACGCCTAACTCATTTCCATCTTTGCCGTTTCTTTTTGTCTACGCTGCCTGAACGCGTAAAGTACCCGAGCAGAGCCTTTATTAGTCGTGCATCGTTTTCGTAATGAATTGCGTGTCGTGTACACTCGTGGTAACACGGTAATGCATTTCGATTACTAGAACGCGATACTTGGATGAGCCAAAGTTTTATGACGTTTCCTAACATGCTCGCACTTTCTATCGTTGCGAGGACAGTTACTATTCCTCTACTCCTTTTTATTACAATGAGTTTACTGGACTAATATTAATCCGATAGACAAATTGACAAATGATTGATAAATCTATGAGTGTTTTACCAAATTCGATTTAGGACGTTGACCACGAAATATTTTCTTTCTTTCCGAGCAAGCGAACGAGCTTGGCTAACACATCTCATGTAACAAATATCGATGAGCGCATCGAAAAACGAATTCGATGCGAAGGATTTGTATTGCAATTAAAAGTGAAATAACTTATTCGAAGTAAAATTCAATTTTCGTAAATTCAATTCTATAGCGCGATGTGCAGATCTAACTGAATATTACTCAATTACCGAACGTTAATTTAACTAAACATTAATTAGAAGCTCACAGATATGGCATATCTATCATTATTATTTCAGCGCACAACAGATTTCTCACATTATCTAAAAGAACATCGGCATCCAATTGAAATAAATCAATCTAAATGATAGATATCTCTTACTTCATCTCCGTTTTCTCAGAAACTATAAAACTGCTGAGATTCCGGTACAGGCAAAATGCTTGGGAAATGGATTGCTCTCGGATTCGCTCGAAAGAATTCACAACAAGGTGAAGACCGAGAAAGAGTCTCCGCGTCTATAATATTCTTTCTTATTCATTCGGAAAGAGAGGGATAGAAGAGGCATAAAGACATTAAGAGGGGATAAGCAGATCGCGCTCTGCCACTTTTTCTCAGAGGGCCGACGAGTAGCGGATGAAAATGTCACGAATACTCCTTGCAGATTTCCACTTTGTTTAATCTTTAATTCTGCACCATTTGCGCGCGATAAAAAGAAGAAGGTAGGAAGTACGGCGAAGGTTTCGCCAGCGTCTTTTTAACTTTGACACGACGACTGGGACATTTTGCTTTGATTTTTCTTGAGTTCTGTGCGCGGCGCATGAATTCTTAAGGCCAGGAAATTAGCGATTTAAAACGGAGACTCGCTTCTCTGGAAAGCCAATTTGTGTGCGTTTTTCCTCCTTTTGCTGTTTTTTTCTCAATCCTAGAAAATGACGCGTACAGAAGTCAGTCTTTGAAGTTACGTTTTGAGTACGCGAAATCCAAATGGGAAGTTTACTTCTACGTTAAACTACATTTTAATGCTCCGTTGTAAATAAACTTTTAGAGATTTGAAAGGTGCTTTATTAAAATATATCTGGATTAATAATTAGTGCAGCGAGATTAAGAGGTGAAATTTCTTTTGCTCCCTTTTTACTAACATAATTAACGTTAAATTTTACGATAAAGTAATTAGTTACAGCGAGTTGAGAAAATAAAAAGCGTTTACCTATAGGTTATCATAAAAATCCGATACTTTCCTCCTGAACCAGTTTACAATAAAAGAGGCATTAAACATAATATACACTCCACTTTTCCTCCAAGAAGATAAGTATGTTGAAAGTCCCGTTCATCGTCTCCGCGTCTTTCTTTCTCGTTAACTTTTCCACGGCTCCTCTTTGTCTCTCTCGGAACCTCGGTAATTTTTATTCATGCGACAACGAAACGGCAATTTTTCTCAGCATTAACTGGGCTTTAAAATTGTCCGGTCAATTTCGTGGCGAGGACGTGACAATTTTTTTAAGCGTCAGTCGAAAGCATTAATAATGGGGGAGGAAAAGGAGAGGGAATAAACGACTAGCGCAAGGGTTGCGTTCGGTCAAGGACGACTGCTCGATTTTTCGTCTACGACCCTTTTCCAATGCACGTAATATTTCCCTATTCCGTAATGAAGCTTGCATCATGATTCTGCCTCTGGTTCGTTTTCATAACTCACCTACTGCATAATAAGCATTATCGTAAAAACGGAAATAAATTTTTCGTTACGACTCGATTGCTTTTTCCAACAATAAGATAGATTTTATAACAGTGAAATAACAGTTGGTCGTACAATAATGAAACGAAACCGCGTGCAATTGAATTTTTCCTAAATGCAATTTAATTGTGACCTTTTCGACACAATAATTTATACACCAAGAGCTTGTAGACAGCATTTGCTACTCATTAATAGTGTTTTATGCAGGGGGTTATAGGACGGGAAAAGGCTTTAGAAATAATGTTTCTTTTAATTATACGAATAAGATAACAAATTTTGCAACGTGACACGTTACTTTAATGTATTATCTGTATGGGTTTGCGTGCGTGGACGTGCATGTAAGTAGATCTGTATGCACAATATGACGAATAAATTCGTGACAGCGATGTTTCCGTGATTTCCTGCATCTTAAATCAATTGTTTCCCTTCTGAAATTCCTTGAATCCGTTTGTAGATTACTCAAACGGATATACCGCGATATACCGCGTTATATACCTAAATTTATGAAAAAACGTTGTGAACGAGCCTACCAATTGCTAGGTTTTTCTTTTCTCGAGGTCTGTCTCGACTGTCTGCACTTATTATTATAAGCGCATCCGAGCACGTTGTACGCCATTCGCACGGCCAACGATCGCAGCACGTCGTCCATGAACCATTGCGTTCCCTCCCGTCAACCATTTTTACCCATCGGTCACATGATCCGTCGCGAATTTCGACGGTCGAAAACAATTTTCGACTCGAATAATATAGCGGCTGGACGCGCTCGCTAAAACCGATTAAACCGCTGCTGGCGGTCCAGAACTATCATTAGATTTCGGACTTAAAATTGAATTGCGCGTGCATGCGGGGGATAAACTCGCTGGGCTCCCTCGTACATATGCGTCGACATATGCGGACGTGTATGCGCACGCGTGACTTTCATTATCGAACCATCGGGAGCGGGCGATCTTGGCGTTCAAAAATTCCCGCGTTTTTGTTCGCTCGCTAGCTCGTATCAGGCGAGGGTACGACGTGGTGGGGACAGGGAAACGCACCGATTGGCCGACACGCGGAGCGAGAGTCATCGCACCAGCGGCACCGGAAATGCGAGGATGGTGGCTTGTATTTGTTTAGGCCCAGGAGGGTGACTGAATATATTGACCAGCTATCGATATCGCAGACTCCCAGCTACATGTACACGGGCGTGACTACATACACATGGGAGATTTCGTGCGTAATTTCACGCGCTATCGGGGCAGGAACATGGCTAGCGAATTTCGGTTAATGAATTATATACGCGCTCTGTTATAAACATTATAATCGACGTTCGTTGAAGCAAGTGGGAGCTTCCAGGAGAATGTGTACCGTTGCTTTTCTCTCTGGATGAACAGTGGCTCTCTCGAGTGCATTCTGTCTTTATCGTCTGGGATTAGTCCCTATACGTTAGCGGCCTAGAAGGGATTGCCTGACGTTCGAGGGCCATGTTCGTATGGTAAATGACTTTTAGACCATCTAAATTAGAATGATCTGGGTATTACTTTTTAGGGAATCGTTAGAGTCGGATTAATAGCTTTGGTTTATTCCTTCGGCATTCTTTTGTTGGTTATTTCTACGATTCGATCGACTTGCTTCGCATTACTATTGAGCTAATAAACGGACAAACGTTCGCTTTTTATCTCTTTTTAACAATTGTGTCTTTTTAATTTAATGATCGACTTGAAAATCATTTTGGTGGTAGGCAAAATAGCAGCGATCACGTGACATAATTAATACGCAATAGAAGTTCAAAAGTGAGAATCTCTATTTTGGCATTCAACGGTATTTTACCGCGCGTTTAATTCGATAGTGCTAGAATACGAAAATGTAATATTCAATATCTGATTCATTTCGGCACAATTGTTACTAGATTAATGATATTAATTATTGGGAGATATGCATAAATTGCAATTTTCCCTACTTGAATTGTTATTATTCCGTATAAATTGATAGACGAAACTGAAACTAATGCATGATTAGAACATTCAATCCGAATATTTATATTTTGTTTATTCAACGTCTATTCCGATAGTAGCAATTTCGTAATAATGGTCTTCCAATCTCTGTTTTTTCCAATATTTTACAACAGGAAAATCGTATTAAATGAATTTATTTATAAAGAAATGAGTACGTTATAATGTATTTTTTGAAACGATAAAATACAAGCTGTAAATATAATTTATAAAACTTTTTTAAATTTCCAAATAAGACGATTAAATTCATAAATCATTTTTACTTGTGCTAAACTGATTAACCGGCTTACCAATGCTTTTTAACGTTCGTTAATGGCTACCAATGTGAAGCACTATATTACACGTGGATTATTCAAAATGAATAAGACTGTTTGGAAGTCAAAAGCAATTATGCGAACAATTTGAAACATTGATTCCCCATTTAATTACGATTGACACGTTCATTTCTCTCTCTCTCTCAATCCCTCTCTTGTAGTACGTCGCTATCTTTCTGTATCTATTCTAGTTCTGTAATAAATGAGGTTCGTTTGCATACAACGTGCTCGTAGCAGTTGCGCAGAGAAGACACATTCATTTCGTTTGCTTGGTAGTAAATCGAATGTGCACTCACTCTTGCAATTTTCCGAATTCGGCACCAAATCACGATTTCATTGCGGTAGAAAGAGATAGAAGAGGAGACGATACTACGTGCATCGTCGATTTGACCGCGAAGTCGATCATGATTATTATCATTGGGCCGACATTACACTGACATTCGCGGTCATGTCCGTTTTGCGTTTCTTTTTCATTTAGTCATCTTTTTATTCTTCATCGCAAAATTGAGCTTTATGCATGTGTGTGTGTGTGTATGCTTTGAGTATTGTTAATTAAGGTATAACTGTTTTATCACAGCTAAAGTACGTAGATGCAAACTTGTTTGTGTATCTTCTTAAAAATTATTTTCATATTGTATTTACTTTACTGAAGCATCGTATTAACATAACAAATGTATTTACATAATTTTCTACTTTCTCATTGTGTAATATTACACTTTTATTTAACTAATAAATAAAGGACTTTAAACGCTTTTCGGTTTAAAATTGTTTTAATATTTATTATTGCAAATAATACACTTGTAATAATTTCATCAGTGGCGACGTGACTGTTAAAATGCAAAAGGTAAAGTGTTGATTGATAATTAATAAGTTTTTTAACCACGACAATTTCTAAGATATAATTAAGATAAAGTCAGATTTTTATTTTGTACATAAAAGTCATAATTTATATCTAATTGATCAAGAAATTAAAATTATTGATTTTATTTCTACACATGTTGTATAAGGTTATAAATTTTCTACAGCTGTGATTCAGTGATTAATTATATCCTCATAAAAAATCCGAAACTGCATATCATAGATATTTCATAAATACAGATGATTCATAAATAAAATGTAATCGTTATATCTGTTCTACTGTACGACATTAATTTAATCACCTTCGCTAACTTCTGATTAAATTGCACAACCTATACGGTCGCTAAATACATTGTTTAAATATCTATCAAGGCGTAAAGAGCGTAAATGTTTGAGAGAAGCCAACTCATGCTCTCTGTACGTGAACGTTTATAGCATCGGTTATAGTCGCACGCAACTAAAATATGAATGCGCGCTGCGTTGTGTAATAATAGTTGGAAAGTACCCTTCCTTTGGGAGCTTGACTTTTCTCGCTTATTTAATCATCTAAGTATACAAAGTCCGAAGACGGTTTGTGCACGCGTAATTTTTTCTGGTATATTCGGGAAACTCTTCGCGGAAATAAGTATCTGACCTAAAGTTATCTGAAATTTTTACATCTATTGACATTATGAAACGACAAGACAAGTAGAATGTATAATTTTTTTAAATCAAGTGAACTCTGAGATAAAAATAATGAAACCTACAATGCAAAGAAATCTCAATTATTATTAATTGGTGAGGATGTAGAAATTGGAGTGAATCTATCGGAGAAAATTTATTTAATTATTCATTTCAATACTTCATGGTGATACACTTAAAATATATTTGTGATTTTATTCCATATCATTTAAAATTTTTTGTATTTTAATCATTCAAGATAATTAATACGTCATAAATATAAGAAATAACATTTATCGTGGGTTTATTGCATTAGCAAGCTTTAATTGAATTGATTAATTATTGAAATCGATTCCTAATGACTGCTCTGTATTTATTTAGCATGTATATATAAAGATTGTATGAGCATTTTTTATTATGAACTCTAAAACAGTATTACAGTGTATCCATTTGAATTAAAAATCACAAGCACTTGAATTGGTACATTTTCAAATACATTTTTTAACGTACAGTTGCCCGAAAAATTCAAACGTCCTAGATTTCAATTTTAAAACGCTGTCTCAAAAAAATTCAATTAGCTCATAAATAATCTTATAACGATGCTATTCCAGCTCAATCGATTTTTGATTAAAAATTTCAGAGTAAATAAGCAATACATCGTTCGTGGTACCATTTACGTGACACAGTGGTCACGCATGTGTCACCGAGGGAATGTTAATGTATAGACGCGAATATTCCGGCGAATTACTGTAAAATATTGCCGGGAAAATGGCGCATTTGTATCGTCGACAACGTGGTAGTGGGCATGTTTACTTTACCGTGAAGCTCAAATGGTAATCTGCAGCGATCCGGGAACACTCGCAGGTTATCTACTAGGTGTTGGGTTCGAGGACTTGCGTTTGTACGTATTTCGGAGTCGCAGGGTGGGAGCAAGAGAAGCTCGATAGAATTAGATAGTGAGATAGCGTGTAATTGTCGGTCCTAATCGTTCGGAATCACCTGCAAAATTAATTTTGCGGTTTTAGTTGGTAAGTATGCGTGGGTGTGAAAGCGAAGTTGGTCTATATGTGCAAGGCTGAGTGCGATGTACGAACAGGAGATCATCGGTAGGAGTCTTTCTCTTTTCTCTGGCATCTTTGGCTTATCGGCAATAGATTTTTGAAATTTAAAAGCGTTAGGTGTTGATTCTACCGAGTTATTGATTCTGATATTGTTTCGCTTCCATTTAAACTACATTGGGTTATCGGAAAAACGGTTATTCAATTCACGATTTAAGATTGAACACTTCTACATTTCAACTACAGTAAAATATGATTATATAAGATTGTAGTGAAAATTTCTTTGATACAATAACGCTAAATTTATAATCAATTTATTTGTTGTAACATAGAATTTTGTTTTGAACGTGTAATAAATTAACGTAAAATTTTTGTCTTCCAAGTATTATAATTCTTCCGAGCTAATATTACGTAAATTAATCATAAAAATGGTTCAACACTACAAACTTCACAATTTTTTCAAAAATTAAACGCAATAAATATTCCTTCACATTTATTTACGTAATTTATTTTTAATTCACTCGGTCGTACAAAATTAGAACTTAATTATACAATGGGAAAAACGACATTTGCTCAGTATAATCCATGAAAGCTTACAACATAGTGAAATTTTTCTCCGTGACAATCACTCACCCCGAGCCGCGTAACCTATAATACTCGAACAACCTATAATAATCCCTTCGTAATCGTCGACTAGGCAAGAACAAAAAATAGAGAAAAGGAATTGGGGAATTCGTGTTTCGCCGTCCGGACCTCGTCACTCCAGCAAGACATTTGAGCAAAGGGTGAGTTATTAATGCAGGGTCTGACTGAACAGCGGACGTCGATGATTGCGTCCCTACAAGTCGAAATCAATGTGAGCCAACCCTTCTTTTACGTACGCTTGGGCTCACGCAAACGTAGACCTGAAGTTCAGAGAGGGATTATTAAAAAAGCATTAAAATTCATTCGATGCGTTTGATGATACTCGGATCTATTATGCAGGAAGATGAAGAAAAGGTAAAGAGCGATATTAAATGTGTGAACGATGGAGCCGATGAAGACTGCCAGAAATGTAGACTTGATAAGATTTTTTACAATAAGATTTTTACGTTTTGTACAATAAGTAACGATATTGTTACCGAGTTAACCACAACTGATTCGAAAAATTACGATAGCGTGATAAAATAATGAGTTCGAGAAAAAGGTTTTGACAGAGAACTTTCAGTATGTGGAAATTTACACGAAGGAGAAATCTTAGATCTTAAAAATATATCTACATTTCCTTTCAACCAGGGAAAGAAATCAGAAGAAAGAAATTTCCTTTTAAATTTTTCTCGACGCAAATAATTACGGGAATACACAGAGCCAACTATTAAAGGGGTTGCTAAGTAAAGTTGTTTTTACGGACCGTAACGGATAGAAGAGAGAATAAAAGAAACTTTCTCGTTCACTCTCTCTCTCTCTCTCTCTCTTTCTCTCTCTCTCTCTCTCTCTCTCTCTCTCTCTTTCAATCCAAAAAGGTCTTGATAACTCGCCAGATTAAATACTCGAAATTCTCGCGTTCCCTTTTTATTTATTTTCGCAAGGCCGGCCAAAGTGAATTTCTCTCGCGCGGGGGCGAATGAGATTTTAGTCTCGCACTCGAGGGTCCAGTCGCGTGTATATTGCCTTAAGGATTCTGTAGGCTGTATTTGAAAGACTTGCGTATAGACGGAAGCATTTCTTTCATTAATTTTCATGCGTTATGCAGCCTAACACCAGCAATTATTTACCTTTATTTCGTATATGCTTGTTGATACAATCATATACGATATTTAAATGTAATTTTAAGTAGAAAGGTCTTTTTAAGCGCTATACCTAGACGGTTATCCTATTAGATATATCGCTGAGAGAAGCTTTGAAATTAAAGCTAAATTATTTTTGTCATTTTTCTGCTATCCCATACGTTAAGTATTTCATACCGCAAGCACATACGTATAGAATATTTATAATTTCACTTTATCATAGTAGAGTTTGCTAAGATAACTTCACGATAGACAAGCGATATTGCTAATTCAGTTTTATTATCTTACCACACAGGATACACTAAGAACTTGTTTGAATCTTGAATAAAAATTAGCTCACTCTTGTTGTGGCACTGGCTACATAAACTCAAGCCGACGATATCACGTCGGTATCTCATCGACTTAGTCCATTATTAATTTTTATTAGAATATCTTTGCACTCTATCGGCGTAATAGTACGGAACCGCCTTAAGGGTTTCGCAGCTATTTAAAGCAAAAAAAAAAAAGATAAAAGATAAAAAGAGGCAGATTTTGAGTCCTTAATACCTTCCGAGTGACTACCCTCTAGTCTTTCTCACTCTCTCACATCCCTTAATGAAATTCTTTCTGCTTTTAATCCGATCCTCGCACTGGCCTTCGCTCGAGAAAAAAGAAGCGGAAGAAATAAAGGAAGACGTTTTATCGTGCGCCAGGGGCTGAGCTAAATAACGAGATATATCGCGCCTATATACACGTGCACGGTCCAACACAACAACAACGCGTTATCACTTATCAGTATTTCCCTGACATTCGCGCACGCAAGCGAAGCCTTCGCCCGCGCACTTATCGCCGCCCCCGCGTCTCATGACTTTCCTTCTAAAGTCACGTGTACGTCTCGAGCTTTATGGTTTCGTGCGTGCGTGCGTGTGTGTGCGCGCGTGTGTGTTTGTGTGTATTTTTTCGCGAACACACGCGGAGAGTATTGTAGAGAGTATGTACAAATTTTGTTCATGTAAATTTTAATCGGGGAATTTTATCGCGTTTCTGTGCTTTCTTGCGTCCTCAAATTTCCAGAGATGGACACTAACTCGTGTTAAGAAAATGCGCTACTTTTAAGTAGCGGAGATAAGATTATTACTTATAATAATGGAATGAGAACATTAGTTGACGAAATAAAAGTATAATCTTGAATATATCAAATATTTGAGTTTTTTCATAAATATCTTGAACTGTGAAAAAATAGATAATAAACGACTACATTTTACCGAGTTTTATTCGAATGTACAATAAAACATGTTTTATTTTCTTAATAATTTTTTTAAATGAAAAATCTTATCATCTTATACGTCGCTTGCAATTTAGCTCGATAATTAACATTTCGACAGGAACAAAAGTTATTTATCAAGCCAAGATCTGCTGGGATTAATTATATTAAAAATAAGAGGCTTATTTTATCTACGATATCTAAGCATATGTGTCTATGAAAATTACCTAACGTACTTATCAAACACGTTTTGTTCTTTTTTTTTTGTTTTTTTTTTTCTTTTTTTCTGGTACGAAAGTATAATTTATTTCTAGTAGTTGACAATGTGCTTTTCGATCAGATGTAACAGTTTTATATAAGTATCTTATTAAAATTGCTCGTAAGGAACAGTATTTTTAGCGTGGCCTAATGTTTTGAATAATGGGGCGCACATTGGAAGCTACAAACCTCGTACGAAAGACTTGTTTCTAGTTGTTTCTAGCCAGAACGACGATAGAACGACGATAGAACGACGATAGAACGACGATCGCAAATGTATGTTAATAAAATTGAGTAAATAAAATAGATAAGAAAAGTGGTACTCGCCGGTGTGTAGCCTCGTGTGTTGCTGTACGTGACTGAGCTGCTTGAACCTGCGGTCGCAGTAGCTGCACTTGTAGGGCTTCTCGCCGGTATGCACCCTGATGTGCTGCACGAGTTGGTGATTACTCGAGAAGGACTTTAGGCACTGCTGGCACTGGTGGGGCTTGACCTCGTTGCCGGTGATCATGCCGCCGGGGCCGACGCCGACCCCGAGTCCGCCCCCGAGTCCCGCGAGACCACCGCCAACGCCGCCGGCACCGGGACGCCCAGCGCCGAGGGCACCCGCGGCCCCGAGTTCGCGCGCATGCATCTGCATGGCGTTCTTGTGCATGAAGATCTGCGAGAAGAACTGCCGGGGTTAGTTGGTATGCTGCGCTCTTACCCGAGTACGGGGCAATCGCGAAAACGCTCTGCCTTTCAAATTTTTTTTTTCTTTTGCTTTGTTTTGCCTTTCGTCTAACTTCTCTGGAGTTGCGCTTTTCAATGTTGGAGAGAAAGCCGAGATTCTCCCGCTTTTTGGATGGGAACCGCGGTCCGAGGGATCGGAGCCGTTCGATTGAAGAAATGCTCGACGCAAAGGTAGAATAGTATCGCTATATTGAAATTGAGAATTGAATCGCTTTTGAGAATTCAATGAAATTCGAATTTTTAATTTCGCAAAATTATGTTATCCAAAGTCCTTGTAATAAGTGAAGATTTTTAGTTAAAAATTGTCTTTGTTAATTAAGGATTTAATCTTGATTATTTGATATTATCTGTTGATATTGCTTGTTTAAAATTATTTTTAGAACAGTACTTCTTTATGATTTCAACGGAATGATAAGTAAAAATTTCAAGGCTCCACACTCATTTGTTATATTAAAGCAAGAGATTGTTTTTTCTAGTCTTCGGATTCACTTTAAATTAAATCAACAGGTTTGTAACTTATTCACTCTCTCTCTCTCTCTCTCTCTCTCTCTCTCTCCTCTCTCTATTGAAAAACGCAACTCCAAAAAATTCAGATATTTATTATGCTATATAAAATAAATTATATGTTAACCATTCTTTATTTATATAACACTGGTTTATTATTTTAGAAGCTTGTTTCACTTTTAACCAAAATACTGATAAAAGGTTTGAAGGATGAACTAAAGTATGTTCAATTGAATTTATTACATTATATAGCGAAAAACAATAAATAAATTAAGTAAAACACTAAAGAAAATTATATAGTATCAAATTTTATTGATAGTACGCTTCATTAATTCGAATAATTCTCTGAGTTCTCTACTGTTCAGCATATTCTTTAACGTATTTAAAAGATGCACTAACTAAGTACATTTACATCCAGATAATTTAACATTCATTACATCAACAGCGATGTTCGTAATTTACAAAAGCATATTCTGCAAGTTCACAAATTAATATATGTATATGAAAAAACTCAATTAATTTTTTAAAATTTGAATTAACTTTTTTCAATAATGTTGCATTGAGCAAAGAAACAAACAACGTACATACATATATATACGCTTGCAGAAAATTCTTTTATAGATTAAGCATTTCTTCACATGCATTAAAACTAATATAACTATTCTGTTATTAAAAATGTTACGCTCGCGCAATCAAATTCATGAGAAATTAATTTAATAATGTATATGGAATTTAATTCATCTTAAAATGAAATTTCGATTGCAACGCATAAAATATTATGGATTATAACTTTTTATTGGCTTTTTTTCATAATTCTGGATAGCCATGTAATATCAGTTGCTACGACTGTAAAATACATTAAGCTACGTATTATATAATGCCTATAATGATGTACTACTTACATTAAACGTAGATAATATTAATTTATCATTAGTTATTTGATGTTTAAATGTCAAAGGATGCGAATACTTTAATTCAATTTGTATAATTGTATTGGTACTAAAAAGGTAATTATTTTGATAGAAATATATCGTGTAATGCTATAATGATTAATCCATCTTTCAAATCTGATTATTAGGAAAGACAGCAAATTTGTACCGAACATAAAAATTCATAGCTCTTAAACTCTACCAGAAGCGACTCTATAAAAAAGAAGTTACGGCAATCCTTCCACTTCCCAACGGTATACGTACTACCAATCGACCCTTTGCATCTCGATATCTACATAAATATTTATCGTACTAAATCGAGTATAACCAGTTGAGCGGCTCCATCACATCGGTGTACAATTATCTACCAGATGAATAACTCGTGCACCGCACATAAAAGTCCGATAAAAATTCACGAGGATGAATTGGTACCGGCACCTTCCGAGGATCTCGCGAGACTGATCCTTGCTGCTGTAACGTGCACGCAGGAGCGAAGGAGTAGGCAAAGGGAAAAGGGAAACACGCCCAAGGAGTCCGTGTGCTTTTCGAGTCGTTTCTCTCGACGAGCGAGTCGAACAGGTGTTTGCGGCGTGCGTTCAGGATTAGGCGAGAGTATGAGGGCGTGCAGAAAGGGTTAGGAAATGAACGACTTGGCCAGTGTGGGAGACAGCGAGCGCTGTACAGTCCTTGTCGAAAGCTTATACTTTTAATGTTTCAGAGAGTCCTTCAAGTTTCTTACTGCACGGAAACTTTATTTGATAATGACGCGACAACGACGTTCCCGTTGATTTGACACCTCGAGCCTTAGACTTCTAACCTTCTTCTAACCTCTTAGAAGTCAACTTTAATATTATCTAAATTATCTAATTGCGTAAGCCACGGACAAAGAATCGGCAATCCTGCCTTTTGAATGACCAGATTAAAAATATTGCGATTGAAAATTATCGAAAGAACATATAATCTCTCAAATAACACAAGTAGAAATCTCTCAACCGATTGTCATTGTTTTTCCAATTCTCTTAAAATTCAGACGGAAAATTTTCGCTTAAAAAGCTCACCGGACTCGTTGTACCGTGTAAGACCTTAAAAAGAGAAGACGAAAGCGGGACAAGGATAGAGAGCGCTCTCGGATTTTATTAAAATATGTTAAAACTGTAATTAAAATCGAAAAATCTCTCTCTTCTCCACGCTGAAGTTTTAAGAATCTTAGCTCTCGGCCACGATGAAGCAAGAGGAACAAAAGTGAGCGCGGCGTTCGCGAAAGAATTGAAATTGTCACAGAGGGTTCTCAAGTTTCTTGCTCTCATCTCGGGGACCGGTAAAAGTCGAACGTCACCCCTTTCATCTCTATAACCTTCGCGTCTGTTTTCTCCACTTTTTTTCATTCCCTGCCGCTGCTGATCCCACGGGAGAAAACGATTCCATGCAAGAGCACGGCAGAGCGGCGTCGGGAAGGGGAAGGAAGGAAGGGGTTGCGAGCGATCGGGCGGACGAACTGCGCATCCCTGACTCTTAATTCTCGTGAGAGAGAAAGCCTGTTCCTGATTTTCTCTTCTCTCTCTTTTGTTTCTCGTGCTCGTGCCTCGTCGTGCAAGCTCGCCTTTCCTTTCGTTACTGCATAAACAGATTCTTTTATAGTCATGTGTTTCCCCTTCTTCTCTGCTACTTCTGCTCTATTAAGACGTAAGAATTTTTCACGCGGGTCTCAAATGAATACCGATAACTAAAACTTTCTTCGCGATTGAGGTTCGCTTATTAATTAACAGTTTCTGTGCTCACACGATGCGATAAATTTCTAGAACTATTATAGGTTGAATTCATTTTAATCGGACATATCCTTCTTTTACCTTAGCACTTGAGAACAACTTTCATTACAACTGCAATGGGTATTTCATCATATGTACAATCGATATACTTGATGCATATATCTTACAACTATCGGAAATTCTAAAACCGATACTGAAATGTAGGACTCTTAAGAAATAGATAGAACTTCCAAATAAGAATTTATATGCACTTGTCGAACACCTTAAATAAATGCGATAATGCGAAAGTATCAATTAAGGATTTATTAGAAACAGATGTAAGAAGGGAGGAGTTAAAATTAAGAATTATGATACAAGTAATAGATAAATCGAGCGTGACAACGTAGGAAAGAAAAGACTTCGGATTCGGAAATGAGAATATGTTCCTCGAGGAACAGGATTTTTAGCAAAGCAAGAGAAACTCGGGGTGCAAAGTTTGACTGTGATAATGCAAACAGTTGATTGATCAGGAATATTCGATTGGTCGACTGCACTGAGAGAGAAAAGCGTCGACGTCACCTCGAGAAGCGAAGACCATCACCCGCAGGCGATTAACCCGAGGATAGTGATTTGACTGAGAAATTTTTAACGACTCCTCGGGACGCGTCTCGAGTGCCTCTCATCTGCGACTTTCCGACGCTTTTTCCCGCTCACTGGGGATGACCTCGTCAATTTTACAGGACCTCGAGGCTGTAACGCCTCCTAAAGCAAAAGAGGAGACCCTCGCGAGGACTATGAATAAAGGGGTGGTAGACGATTGTGCATCGCTGCACTACTGCACACCTATTATCTTTATTGAAAACGGTCGTTAATAGTTGATTCTCGAAATTGGATGAGCTATTTTTTGTATCTTTTGATGGATCAATTTAGCGGAAATATGAAGAATGTTGAATGATTCGTAGGTGGTAATTTAAGGGAAAAATGTTGTTTAGCTGTGTTTTACTATTTTCCACGTTGGCCAAAAGTTGAAGTATATTAATTGCGTAAACGTTCGTTAACGAATATGCAAAATATACGGATAAATATATTTAGAAATGATATTTTCTGCAATGCTTACTTCTTCTAAAGTTACAAAGGGAAATAATTAACTGCAGTATTTCGTTATTATGTTCTTAGAAAACATATATATTTAAGAGAAACGGATGTCTTAGAAAAAATTCCTAGACAGCAATTAGTTTAAGGCTTAATAATCGACTTACTTGTCCTACAATTTCAAATTGCGCAAAAACTCTATTCGTGTTATTTCACTATAGTAATTAGTACAGTGAATTTCTTTTACATTTCCTTGAATGTAACTGTGATATGGAAGTTTTTCTTGTCCAATCATTCTTAATTTTACAGAGCCTATTCAAGTATCAGATCTTGAAGAAGCAAAAAAGACGCACAACTGTTAAAGTATTAAGCGAAGATGAAACAACGTTTACAGTACAATACGACAAATACTCCAGTCTTCTTTAGATTGCTTAATCACATATTTGATTCTTTCTTGCGCATCACTTTCGCGATACAATAAACTCCAATACATAATGATACGATCGCTAAGGCGGAATACACCTTGCCTCTTTATTTCAGCACTCGAATACTCGCGGTGCCCGTATTGTCGACGCTGTCGTCGTCGCGTGTCCATTAATCAAAATTTTTATCAGCCGAGCAGACGCGGAAAATTGCACGAAGAAATTAGAAGGGAAAGGGTTTACGGAATCTTTTTTCTTGATTTATACGTCTCCTCTCGTGAAAAAGTGAGTCAGAAGAGAAATGTCGCACCGCGGAAGAAGGCATTTGTGTGCGCGCGCGCGCGCGCGCGTGTGTGTAACGAGCGAGAGAGAGAGAGAGAGAGAGAGAGAGACCGTAGAGCGGGCAGAAAGGAATCGTAGCCTGGCCGCAGGCCTCTGTGGCTTAATGTCCTTAATAATGGAAAAATATATCAAGTGACTTGATCGGATAGGAGTGTATTTCCTTAGCGAGGGAAAATTCTACACTTTATCCATCCTACGCTCGGTGTTGTCCCTTTCGGCTTAAAGCACTTTAAGCTCGGAAAACTTTTTCGGATGGTCTGCACCAATGCCGAAGGACTATTGTTCCTTCTTCACGATTTAAAGTAACAAGATATTTGACGTTTCTGTTTCAGTAATTTTTATCTTTTAATATGCGTATCTGCCACATCGCTTAAATAGCGTAAACTCGTACAATCTATCTTTTAAAGAAGTGCACATTTCTCCTGTAATTTTAAACGAAACGGCCAGTTCAGCAGGATACATAATATTCATTTTCATCTCTCGATATTCTTCATCTCTCTAGGACCAAATGGTTTCAGGAAAATCAGAAGAAGTCAATCCACTCAAGGCCAGTGAAAACGACGTGCCCCTCTGAAAATGATATACAATCCTTAAAAGCTGAGAAACCAACTCAAACGAAACGAGCATAAAGAACCAAGGAAACCCTTTTTCAGTTCCTCTGTCCTTCTCCTCTACATTTACGTTTGACTCGCACTGTTCGCGCTCGAATGGATCGTTAGCATTTCGGGCAAAAGGAGAGACGAGAAGTAAGCAGCGGCAACAGCAGCAGCAACAGCAGCAGCCCTTTTATTCATTGTCTGTTCACTTGCACGCGCATGTCCGCGTACCGCTTGGCTCTACCTTACGCACTCGTTCGCTCTGCCCTGGAATACAAAGAGGCGAGGATCTCTCACCTGCGCTGACCATATGCCCTTGGCTACGTATATGAGCCAGCGAGTTCTCCTACACGCGCGATCGCAACTTAAAGTAATTGGCCCCCCTCTCTCCCTCTTCCGCCTTTATTCGATCTCTCTTTCATATTCTCCACTTCGCTCCAGCTTTCCTTTGTACCCTGGATAACATTGCTCTTCATATCGTTCTCGAGGTTCTTATTCTAAGCTATCGCTCCGCTGCATACTTGCGATTCTATCGTTTAATGTCCCATTGCTCAAGTCACGCGTGTTTCCATTAATTCACGTGATTTATTCATTATCATTATCCCTGTTATTTATAAGAAAATTAAGAAGCAATTCCCTTTCTAACGACATTTATTTCTAGACACTACGCTGATTCGCACATTAACATCCTTCAACGTCTTTACTCTCTCGTTGTGAAATGTAATTATATAGAGTATCCGTGTTTCACCTCGGATATATTCTCACTTTCATAAATGTGATAAATTATAATGATCAAATGAAATTGCGAAATCGTCCAAGGCTCGTATTAGTTGAATATCAGAAGGCAAGCCCGTAATTCAAGAAAAACGTTTAGTCCCCTATGTAAAGCATCTTCTAACTACGTAACCACTTTTACATAAGCACGTAAACCTCAGAAACGCGCACGCACACCCGCCCAATGAAACAATACCGCGCCTTCAAAAAGTGAAAATTATCATCCCACGCGGTACTAGATCGCGATAATAAGCCAAGCGACAGTGTCGGGGCATTAAAGAAGTGCGACGAAAGTCGCCTCGAAATTCGTTACACCCGTTCCACTCGCAAAATTATTTTCAACGCCGCAAAGCACATGCGTACCCCCTTCCTCCTAACAGATACTCACACGTAGAGCATCGCACCACCCACGCATGCCGAGCAGCGGTAGTACCGCACATGTTCCACTCGCGTCGCGGCACACCGTCTGGGATAATGCCTGCGACGCGTACTAACCTCACCCGAGGTCCTTGCAATGCCTTAGGTGCAGCTTGTACACTCGAGGCTCCTTTTTCGAATTCGGGGCGTGCACGTGTACGTGTGTCTAGGGGTAGTCGGGGACAAACGGACACACGGCAAGCGACGTAGACGCGGCAAATAGACGGTCTATCGTGTTCCCGGCCTCGGAATTCGGCGACCGAATTTCCTCTCTTGGGTGGAACGCGACTGGTATCTCGCCGTTTTTAAAGAATTCGGATATTTTTAAAATGTTTTACTCTGGGGCTTGGTGGAAGGGTCGCTGAGTAAACCGAGCGTACGAAAAGAAATTAGCCCTGGACATAAAACACCTCCATTTTACACACGCACACCTTGGCAAATGATTAATTTAAGCAATTTAAATTGTGCCAATTACGCTTTAGCGCCTGTTCACTCTTAACGGCAACGTGAAAATGCATAGGAAGGGAGGAGGGAAGAAAAACGGAGAAACGGACGGAGCTTGTAATTATCGGCTTTAATCGGCCCGAATCGTTGTACGTTCACCCAGTCTCAGACTTCCGGTTTGCTTTCGCATCTTACAGATGGACTAAATAATATACATAAAGTGTCATAACGTGCTCCATTAGATTGTAAAAAATTTATCGAATGTATGGCAAAAGAGGAATATAGTGCCTTACAGATAAAAAAGGTGCATTTTGTTGTTTATTTAATTATACATTCCCGATCAAGTTGTAAAAATTAAAGTAAAAACTAATTAAATTATTACGTTATATGATGAAATTGATTTTCTTGAATGTTTTAGTTTAAGGAAAATTATGTATTAAACATTTACATATATCCGTTGAAGAACGTCTAAAGGATACTTTACTACACGGTTGACTCGATGTAACGATGTTGCCAATAATAATTACATAAAACATCTATTTCGCTAAATTTCAGGATACTAATGTAGCAGTAGAGGTAGATTTGGCAAAATTTGACAGACAATAGCTTAATTTTCTAAATAATAATAACTGAAAGATAGAATATCTCCAGTTTCCAAAGGGAAAGATAAAAGTTGCGAATGAGATGAAAGCGTAAGCAACGCAAATTAAAACGCAATAAGCGAATGAGTAACTTAAAATTTTTGGGAGGGAGTGAAAGCTTGTTTCGACTAACTTATGCAAGAGGTTCTAGTGTTTATTGCTTACGTCAGCTGTTTGTTAAGATGATACTTTTAGACAAAATTTCGGTGGATAAATTCCCTGTCACGCATTATGTTTCAAATTACACGAATTCAGTGGTTTTTAGTGCCTTCGTCTTTAGTTTGTTACGATTCCAGCTACTGTCTTATAGAATTTCATAAAACTTCATAAGTAAGTTTTAATTATTGATTATTCATTAGGCTTTTTTTGGAGTAATTCGAATAAACGTATCGAAACAATGCTTTGCGATAGACCTTTTTAGATTAAATTTGCGTGTGGATTGTATCTGCAGCACCGCTGTATACTTTTTAAATAATTTACATTCATTATGTAAATACGATAATGATATAATTTACGAAGCGCATAATAGTCACAGTAGATATTGACAATGTTTCCTCGAATAATTAATTTTCAAAATAATTTTCAAAATAATTTTCAAAATAATTTTCAAAATGGACGTATTAAAGTTAAACGCTTAATTAATCGGTAAAAATTCAAATGAACTCAACGTTTAATCTCTTATTGCAAAAAGAAAAAGATTGGAATTTATTGCTTAATCAATAACAACTACGGGCGAAATATCACCTTTTACGTCTCGCGAGAAGGAAAGGTATGACATACGTAAACGCCAAAGTAGTAACGAGTCAACAATTGTGCCGCGATATAAGACAAAACTCTCGAGTATGTGACGCAGTAACGCTTTCAAAGCGACAAATCCAGCGATACTTTCCAGCACATCTCAAGCTACGAGATACGCCAGTCTTTGCCTTGTCCCAGACCCGGAGTCCACGCGATAATTCATCGTGAAATCCATCCAGAGGTTGTTCCTCGGGTGGAGCACCGTAAGCCTGTAATGAGCTTGAAATTCGAGCGGCTCGCCAAAAGCACTCCCGAAGATGCTCCCCGGGTGCTGGCAGTCCGCACGCGCCGACGGGACGACAATCCGTGCGGTTCCCGAGCCGCGAGGCTATCGCTTTCTGGGCCGTGGTGTCGCTTTTCCTCCGCGGATTATGCAATGCCTCGAGCGCGGATAGACGGTCTGTCGGCCTTCGCCGCGAGGAATGCAAGATCTGGGTACGAGACCCGAGACCTGGTTTAAGGAATTCCTCTTGCAGAGAGAGGAGACGCAGGCAATCGACCGCTCGAAGTTCAAAACGGGGCATCGCTCGTTGAAATTGCCGACGCTGGTAGTGACTTTGGGTGATTATTGACATTCCGATTTGGAAGAGATAGTTTTTGAGAGACGGGCGAATGTTTATTTTTAATGGAGTACACGCGACATCGAGAAAAATTCCATTCTCAACACGCTATACTCCTAAATAATAAATTAAAGACCTCCCTTTTCACAAAAGTCATTATTGTTTGTTGTGAATGTGTATTTAGTGGCGACGATAAATAAATAGTATCTATTATTTGAGTAACGAGCTACTTTGAAAGTGGATATACTAATCATGTCCGTCCTTTTTTCTGACGTGTCTTTCCTCTATTATTCAAGAAAGTATGAATTACCGGCCATTCTCTTGGTATAAAGCAGGAAAACGAGGCTCGCGTGTATCGCGGCATTTTTACCGCGAAGTTTAAAAAAAAAGAAAGATCTCTTGCGCTTTGTACGCAGAGGGAAAAGAGGAAAAGACGCAAAAGACGCAAAAGAAGGATCGTCTTGGTCGTACTCGCGGACGATCTATCGTTAATTATACCAATCGAAGCTGAGACCATCTGCTTACACACTATTACACGCTCTTATCTACATCGCACTACGCGGTGTCTTACGTACTTTTACACTTGTTTCTTTCTTCTTTTTTATGTAGGACGAAGAATGAATTTTCTTAGAGAGTACAATAGACTAGTTTTTTCTTTAACGATTTCCTTTTATTACGCAGCATGAATAGGCGCTTGGAGTATAGGACGAGCAAAGCCTCATTGATGCTATCGATAAAAGTGCAATTTAATTTAACCGCAAGGAAAAATGTATCATTATCCAGCGTATTTTGCATCTCGTAAAAAATTTTACGGGAATTATAAATATAGAGATAAAGTAATGATATTGACAAGGTACTTTAATGATCTAAGACTAAATACCGAATATTTAAATTAAATTTGTTTTTCAATCATTTACAATTATGACATAAATTGTTTATCTCGGTGTTTTTGGTCGACTCATTGCTAATCTTATAACTTGAATGATGAAAAGGTGATAATAATTAAGAGCAGTATTGACTAGAAAATCAATAACACGTTTCCAAGTGAAACTATATTACTTAAGAAGCTTCAATATCCATGTTCGCAATCATTAAAACTTTAATGACCTAGATGAGTACAATCGAACAGCTTTCGCTCTATTACATCAAATACCGTACAATATCTTTCTCTCGTCGACTCCCCGGTACATCCGTTAGCAGACCTTAAGAAATTTCGATTTATCTCGACGGAAAATCGAAAAATGTCCCCGTATCTGACACGAGCCTGTAACTGTAGTGCGTTCGCAACATCGATCGAGTGTTATAATCACCCAGAAGGTTCAAAATAGTCCTCACAGCGTTAATTACCTGATGGGGCGGCAAGTGGTGGTGATGGGTGTGAGTTTGATGATACGTCGGCGGCACATACGCCGGATGATGATTACGTGGCTGATTTTGTTGCTGCTGCTGCTGCTGCTGCTGCTGCTGCTGCTGCTGCTGCTGCTGCTGCTGCTGCTGCTGCTCGTGTTGGTGTTTGTTACCGAGGTTTGACGGCGGCTGGACTTGCGGTGGTGCGGAGGTGGCTGATGGTGGAGGAGGCGTCCACGCACTCTGGTTTTCACCCGATGTATACATCTTCTCGCATGGGTTGTTTTTTATCTTGATTTATATGGCACGGTATTAGCTGCTGCTCATTTGATTATCGAGCTCACTTTTGATTACAGAGGCTTGACCGAAGCTCTAGCAAAGTCTTAGGCGGCAATGGAATTCGATTTGGAACGACGGAGAGTCATGTATTTACTCGTGAGATGCGCAATAAATTTTATGTTTAAAAATTACATTCGATTACTTTACATGCTTAACCATGTCTCGATAAAAAAAAAAAAAAAAAACAAACATTTGCTTTAAAGTACGCGCGTGTTGTAAAGAGTTTATATAGCACTCGTGGAACAGAATATTTCAACCAATTTTCTTTCGTATTTTGCTAGCTTTTGCGAAAAAAACTTTTTGGTTGTTATTCTTTAAACTCGCAACATTTCCACGATAAGCGAATAATTAAACGATCGACGTATTTTGCATAAATGTTGTTTATCTTACGTACTTTCAAAATGGTTTGGAGTATTAAAGAGAAAGTTTCAATATCGAATATCAAAATCTTCACAAAACAAGTAGAACTCTTAAAGTTTACGTTAATTCCCACAGTTTCTGTAACTACACACTGACGATACAAATGACTGCATTCTTTTCAAGGAAAAGTCTCATTTTTCTTCATCCTGATAATAGAAAAATAGGTAGTTGTGGCGACACGACACTTCTCTTGAATGAAGAATCGTCTCGCTTCTCGCTACTCGCTTATATAAGAAAAAATATACAAGGGAAGCGCCAGGCGTCCGTAACGACGTTGCATAAGTTCAATCCGGACGTTCTCGCAACTTTCCGAATGACCATCGAAGATTTCTATCGAATTGTGCCGGATGTTCACGGATGATGAGAAATTTTCTGGCAGTCACATGGTTACCGTCTCTTACTCCTTATGTGAAATACGCTTTTGCTTGAGTTTGCTATTTTAGGTTTCCCCTTTAAGTATTTCTCCTGGTTGGCTGGATCTTAAGAAGTCACACACTCGCATATCTTTTCCTTCACTTCACAAAATGACCTTTTGAGACGCTCGACTCTCGAGCACTAGCAAGTCCAACAATAGGCACACTTCAATACTCTTCCGAGTGTTACATTGACTTTAGTACAAGCTACGTACGTTATTGGGTGTACAAATATTGATTTGCACTGTCGACACGAACAAAAGACCGACTTTACGCATTTTAATTACGCGTAAAAATAAATTTCTACCGTTTATCAAACTGATGTAAGACAGTCGGTCCATAATGGTACGATGGAAATGATTCGTACGCGACATCTGATACCAAAGATGGGAAAAAGTGATGAAAACGCCAACAGTTATTGAACAGTGTGCGAACGCGAATTAACGAACTCATACATTGTGCCACATACGGCTGTTTACTTTCAAAAGACAGACTGTTCGGTAATCTCGGCAAGTCAAATTTCATCACGGTAACCCAACCACTCAGCGTCTTTTTGCTTTCTCAATTCCATTCACAAAATCTTCTCTCCCCCGTCTGCACTTACGGTCGCTCCTCCAAGTCCCGGCTCGACACGAAACCTCCGAAAACAAAACAACTCGTTCGTTGGCCGACCTTGCAAAGGCAAATTCTTTTCTTTTTTTCTCCTTTTTTGTTTGTTTTTGTTTGTTTTTTGTTTTTTTTTTTTTGGTGATTTTTTTTTTGTTTTTGTTTTTTTTTTTTTTTTTTTTTTGTTTTTTTTTTTTTTTTTTTTTTTTGTTTTTGTTTTTGTTTTTTTTTTGTGTTTTTGTTTTTGTTTTTTGTCGTTGTACTTAAGGACAGGGCGCGCTTTAGAAATACGCGCGGACGCAGCGCCGTGCGCCAGCGAACGGCGTCACGGACTAAGGCACAATTTGCGGTACAGTGTCCGTGCGCGTGCGACTCGCGAAACGATCGGCTCGTAGCTCTCGAAAAAAAGTGCGAAAAGCGAACGAGCGAGCGGTGATAAGCAGAGGCTCCGGGAGCGAAAAAATCGGCGCGCGTGTGTGCGAGATGAGAGGCGCGCGCGTACGCGCGTACACATCGATTAGAATAAAGCCTAATGCAAGTGCGCTGGCCAGTTAGCGCTGCAGTCGGGAAATCCGGAAGAAGCGCACTCGGCGACTCGTCAGTCGTCCCTATCTCACGACCACTCGCCTTCCTCCCACCCCATTTTGCACTGCTTCGTGAAAGATGACTGCGTTGGTTCGAGCCTTGAGGTACGCACGTTGCCGGGAGTGGAGGAGCGTGTTTCAACGGTTGCGTGGTCAAGACGGTCTAACCTCCAAACTTTTTCTTCCTTTGTTTCCTCCTTTGCCCTTCCTTTTCGTCCTGATAAATTTTAGACTCTTTCTTACGTGGTACCATATATTTTACGACGGTTGATGGCGCTCGATATCGGACCGAGGAAAATCAACGATACCGATCTTAGCCACGCGAATCATTAATTCCAAGTGTTAACTTTAATCGATCTTACCTACGCATTATTCTTTGTATAATGTTAAAAACACTTCGTTCTCGACGAAATTTTCATTTCACCTTTAATTCCGATCGTATTCGTTTATCTTTATTTATTATACGCGAAGAGCTTTATTGCAGATAGCGTGATATAATGTTCTTTTCGCGATTTATGAATAACCAACGCATCTATCGATCAGTAGAGTACCCGGTAAAAGAACTAAGTATTTTCCGATGACGAAAGTAAATGCGAACCTCATAATGGGCTAAGAGATAGAGATCTGTTATACGTCTTGGGTATAACAGATTGATGATGACTTCTGCGCCTTGATTTTATACTTGTAGTGAACGTGGAAGCGCATCGAGGTACGTTAACTCGCCAGCAGAAAGGCCTCTCGCGTTTCTTTTCCTCTCTTTCGTACTTTCGGTCAATTTTACCGTCAATTTTTATCATCGAGGAATGTTAATCAAGAAAAAAAATAAGAAAAAAAACAATGAAGCCAAATTTCTTGGTTGACGCGCTTCTCGCGCTTCTCGCGCTTCTCGCGCCTGACGTAATTTTAGTACGTAATTTCATAAACAACGATAAATGACATTAGTATCTTTGAAGATTCGATTAGAAATAACATATCGATCGATGTTCGATAAATAGCTAATTGATATCTCACTGAAGTGTGTAAAAAACTTTGCTCGACATCCAATTATTAAAACGATTAAATTAAGAGTTCTCCATGCATCGACTGTAATATCGCGCAATAATTATGTTGACAAAAAATAATGCAAATACAAAATGTCCATTAATTAAGTTGCGTTGTAAATTATCGTAACGTCTGAATATTGAACTTCTTTATCCGCAAATATCGACCGACATTATTTTATTAAGGAACTCCGCTCAGAATTCCTAGATTTTCCATTGCATTAACAAAGAAACAAACGTAATTGCGAAAGCTACGAACACGGTAAGCAGAAGTAAGCAGAAACCGTCACTCCGCGAAGGTTTTTTCAAACGGCCGAAATTCAGGAACTCTAATTATAATTCGAGCGCCCGGATGCAGTCCGACGAATTTCCGATGGACCGTTGGAGAACTAACGTTCGTTTAAAAATGGCGCGAGACGTAAAATCGTCTAGGCACGCGAGCGGACGACTCGCCTCGAAAAATGGGGCGGAGTCTCAAGTGGAAGAAGACTGTTCCGTAGCCATCATGGCTGCTTTTTATCACTGACGTCACGATAAGCAAGCATCGGTTCGTACTTTACTCGTGTTCGAGCCGCCACCGAAGCTCTTTGGAAAAATCTTCGAGCGGCCAAAGTTTAGGATTGCGGGGGATACAAGTGAATAATAGGCTCTTCTTCCTCCTTTGTCCATCACTCGTGAATTACCTCCGACGCCCGCAGCAATGCGCTTTCGAGGTAAGTATTTTTGCATCTTAACTCTCAAACTTTTCACAGGGATATTGTCGATTCTCTTACGAGTGAGATTGCAGTTGTTTCGGATGATGAATGAATAATTGCCAAGAGATCTACGCGCGTTAAAAGTTGCTGATTTACGTTGCAACGAGAATCGCACGAGTAGCATTGCATCGATCGAAGATAATTTTTCTTCCATAAAATTATATTAATTAAATGATACTCGATTGAGAAGACGACCTTTATGCGGGCGTTGTAAAAATTCCTCTCTCTCTCTCTCTCTCTCTCTCTCTCTCTCTCTCTCGCTCGCTAAATAATTGCGGAACGTTTGGATTTCGTAAATATTGTTATCCAAGTATCACTGGGCAATTAATAATAATTATCATACCGACACGCTTGGTCTCGTGCGCTGTGAAAATTCACTTGTAAATGCCACTGAAAGTACAGCGATTCACGTACAATTTCACCGTAAATAAATTAACGTTAAATAATAAACGCAGATAATGCAAGAAATATCGTAAAAAACATATGCGAGAATGACAGCTTTGCTGCTTCGACTCCTTAAGAGCCGCGTAATAAAAGTCCCTCGATCCTTCCTCACCTTCGCACTTCTCTGTCTCCAAGAGGCCGAGCAAAAAAAAGTCAAAAAAAAAAGTCAAAAAAAAAAAAAAAAAATGCCGCAATCAAAAATAAAAAGAAACCGCTCCTCCTTCGAGCGGACCCGTCAAAATCGAAGCAGAAGAAGAAATCCTTCGGATTAAGCCTCGAAAGAACAACGCTCGTGCACCTCCGTAAAGTGAAAGTAAAATCGGCGTCGTGAGGGTCTTCTTAAAAAAAGGAGAGGGAGAAGAAAAAAGGAGGGAATGCATCGCAAGAAAGGAAAAAAAAGAAAATGGAGATGCAACGAAAGGCTTGGCGATCGGTTTTCCGAGAATAAATCACCGGCTCGAAAAGTGCGTTTTAAAGTATATATACGGTTTCTCCGCCGTTGATCTTGAGAGCGCAGTCGAGCTCTTGATATAAATAAAGTCGCAAATAAACGAAAGTGAAGGGGAAAAGAAGGCGAGCGCGAGGGGCTAAGGACCGCGAGGAAAAGAAGGAGGAGCGCGCGAAGGCCGTCGTTGGCGCGCATTCTCGCCTCCTCGCATATACCCCTACTCGAAATTACTGACCATGGGCAATGAACGAGCGAGGCCTCTCTTCTTTTTCTTCCTCCTTTTTTTTCTTATTCTCGGGGCGCAATAAAAATAAACGCGGCGGCGGCGGCGGCGGCGACGGAGGAAAGAAGAAGGCGCTGGGAGGAGGAAAATAAGGGGAAGGATGAAAGAAGCGAATGTGCAAGTCGCAGCTTAACTACGCTCTTTCTTTCTGCTGCGGAGGCGGAGGCCTCCGTTCGCTCGTCGTCGTCAGCGTGCATATTTCTTCTTCTTCTTCTTCTTCTTCTTCTTCTTCTTCTTCTTCTTCTTCGGCTTCTTCGGCTTCTTCGTCTTCTTCGTCTTCTTAGTCTTCTTAGCTTGAGTTTCTGGGATGCTTTTTCCCCTTTTTCCCCCTTTTTCCTTGTTTTTCAGACAGGAGATATTGGTTGTCTAGGACGCTTTACATGCGCTGCGTTCTGTCTGGGAAATGTGCATAATGTACGCGTAAAGTGTGGATAATAAACTTTTTTCCATTTTTCTCACTTTTCAACTTCAGCAGGTTTTAATACCGCTTTATAGCTTTTTTAACAAAATGATAATGGCCGTTATTTCTTTCGGATTTAACAACTTCAGAGGCTCGAATTTCTCAGAAATTTATCTCTTCGATGGAAAATATCATAAAGTTGCCATTTTCTTCATCTTGTTTAAATGTATCGGCTGCATCTTCAAGGCTAAGCTTCGCATTTCATTTACAATGCATTTCAAATCAGGTGCACTATACGGTTTTCGGAGCGAAAGGCATTACCAAGTAATAAATACATATTCATACGTGTAGAATCAATCTATTTCAATAATTATTCCATACGAATTTGAAAGCTAACGCAAAGAAGACGAAAGACAAGCCACATTGGAAAGAAGCTTTCGCTTATGCTCAGGTGAAATTTTCACATTTCGATCGACATCTACACTTTTAGAAAAATTCATCATCGTTTCGCTAACTTTGTCAAACGTTCTTTTATTAAGGTCGACGTGTACATTTCAGGAAATAAAGAGCAAGATACGACTTAGTGACCGATGCAACCGATGAATGAATCGAACCTTTACTTTAATTTTACCTACCCCGTCTCCTACAAACGTATGATTTAAAAAATCGCCTCTATGAAGTTCGAACGAGATGTAGTTGCGAACTCTTTAAGACCGTCTCGAATACTCGATAAATAATAGATGCGTAATGCAACACGCATCCGGAATTCCGCGTATTATCATTGGCATCCCCTCAGGTTCTTCGCTATCGAGTACGCGAAAGACGGAAAAAAGAGGCGCGAAGGAGGAGGAGGCAATGAGCGAGAGCTCAGTCCTCTCCTTCTCTCTTTTCTTTCTTCTTCTTCCGCGCTGTTTTTCTCCTCGTGCGACGACGACGATCGGAGAGGAGAGTCTGGAGCTCCGCGCTGCACCGCGAAAAAGAGAGAAAATAAAAGTGTGCGCTGGTAGGCCTTGGCTGCTGCACTACTGTAGGAGTCGAGCCGCCGCGTTGCCAAGTCTCATTTGTTTATCATGTTACATGGGCGCGCATATGTGTCCGAGTGCGTGTGCGTGAGGTGCGTGTGTGCACGTGCGCCTGCATGCGTGAGAGAATATAAAATTAACGGCCGGGGTGGCGGCGGCGGTGGCGGCGTCGGCGGCGCGGGGGTGGGGGGTGGAGGTAGAGAAAAATTGAGGGGCTCTGAGGTTTTTGATTTTTCCAGCTCTGAAATCGAGACGAGCCGACCTACGGTTTCCAAGTTCGTGATTCCTGGTTAAAACGCCGGTTACTCGAGAGGCCGTCGCGTATTAGGATCGTCGATCATTTTTCTCTTACATCGTTTCGGATAGAATATTATGCTTTAGGATAATTCAATGATCGAAAGAACCTTATGAAGTTTATCGTAGGTTTGAAATTGAATATTGGAGTTTTATCAGGGCATCGAGCATTTTAATGCTTTTCCTTCTCGGAGAGTTAAAGTACGATCAAAATTTAATAAGTTCTCGATACTAATTCTATCTGAATAAGTAAATAGTTGTAGGATGATGATGAATTTACGATTGCAAGTTTGCTCATAAAAATGTATTAGGTAACACGGATATTACACTGGTAGTCACTGGTTGGATAACATCGTGCCTTTAATAATTCATTAAAAGAAAGCATTATTAATAAATTAAGGAGGATAAAATATATGTTGGACTGATAAGAGAGTCACTGACAAAGCCAATAAATCGTAATGTTCTCATCTACCGTTCGACGTTCTCCCGCATTCCAATAGGTTTTCCACCACCGAAAACACGAGAGAGTCTCTTCGCGTGAAATCTCTCAAATACACATCGCGCCTCAAACAAAAAGCCCCTCGATTTTCATCCTGCATTTACAAAGCCCAACTATAAAGCATGATTATTCAATGCTACGCGTTCGAAATTGCACTCGTCTCCTATCCTACACACACTACATAGCTTCGCTCTGATCTCTCGACTCTTGTAAGGTTTCTTCTTTCTACCCTCTCTCTCTCTCTCTCTCTCTTTCTCTCTCTCTCTCTCTCTCTCTCTCTTCCTCTCGCGAACTCGTTTCTGAGTCATCTTACGTGCATTTGCCAGAGTCTGAATTGTACGTGTTCGCGTGCATTTGCGTACACGCGCCTTACATTACCGAGAGATGTGCGCGCGCCCGTACATGTGTGTACGTAAGGGACTAGCACGCGCCTCTCGCTCTGTACTTTTCTGTATAATGAATGTCTTTCTTCTGCCGCGCGGCCGGCGTTCGACTTTCTTTCTTCCGCGCGCGCACACACACTCGCACACACACGCGTCCTCTCTTTTACCTATTCGACGAGCGCGAATCGTTTTCTTGGACTCTATTTCGCATTTAAGAGCTCGTGCTCCGCGATCGCTCGTTTTCTTCCTTTGTTTTTTATATTTTATTCTTTTTTTCTCGGACGCGAATGTAGGCTTGGTAAGAAGTCGCTTTGCGGTACTTGAAATTTTACCTCCGTGGCTTTAGAGGAGAATCCTTGAACTTTTCGAGGAAGTCGGACATTTTTCATTATAGTTTTAGTGCGTTTAGGGCCTATGAAATCGCCTACGCCTCGTATTAGAGAATCAAAAATCAAATTTTATATTTTATAAGATTTTGTGATAATTGCTCGTTTGATTTCTTTATTCTATTACAGTAGAAAGTCTTGTAATACAAATTTTAACTGGAAATAAGTTTCACGTGTACTTTAGGTAATTTTCACATTTAATAATCAACTTCACAATTCGAGATTTATACTTTATTACATTTAAGAATTTTTTGATAACTGTTTACCGACGATCTGCGATATATTATTCATAACACTCGATGGTTTTTCCTGAATGTGTGAAATCGGTATCAATGCAGCGAATTCGATAATGTGAAAAATTTTCCAATGCACGCCTGATAAGCTCGCGAAAAGAATTGCTCGATAACAAAGTATGTTCAAGAGTCATGCTTGAAAACTGCAAAAGAGAAAGATGAAGTTGGAGACAGAGAGACGAGGACAAAGATATCGATTGATTCGACATTTTTTTTCAAGGCGTAACGTCGTTTGGTCAAAGTACAAATCGCATTAATTGCATCACAAGCGCTAAAAATGGAAAAACTATATTCAAATGATGAAATATGTTAATTCAACTAAAATATGTAAGACGAATTATGAAAGCTTGCATAATGAACGAAAAAAAAATTTTTTCTTTTTCTTTTAACGTAATATTTAATGGAAAATCTTTCCGTTAAAGCCCATATTAATTACGTATTTATACTAGTAATGATGTAATGAGCAATATTATTAGACCTTTTTTCTGTCAGACATTGAATTAATTATGTCATTGCTGCCTGTACTTGAAACAAAAATAATCAGAGTACAATATAAAGAATATAAAATGACAAGGTTGTAAATTAATTTTGCGTATAATATAAAATAAATTTTAAGAGAAAAGTTAAGTACTTTAATAAAAAATAAAATGGTAATAAAAATGTACCTCGAGAACGACAGAGGGAAATAAAGAAATAGACAGCGAGATTGAGCGCGGGGGAGAGGAGGGAATGTCCACGCCAATGTTATTTATATACACGCTCATACACATTCGAGTTTGTCCGAGTGCATTTGTAATGCGTGTGCCCGATAATGCACCTACAATAAGCTTGCGCGTGCACGCGTACATACATACACGTTGCGAAGTATAGTTTCCCTCTTCATTGCTCTCCTTTTTTTCATCGACCCTCGTGCGCGCCAAATCTGCAAGTTTTTCCCGCGCGCGAGTACACGCGCATTTATAAAAATATAAATGGAGAAAACGCATCTGCTGCAGGAGAGAGGTAATATAACTTGGATGCTGGACGCGTGGTCGGGATTATAAATAGATGTTCGAGCACAGAGTAGCGGCGAACGTCGCTACTTTTTGATTCCGCGAACAGTGGACGATTCCGAGGGCTTTTAGTTTGATAAGCGGTCATCCGAGTCTGGAGGAGACGCCTTTTAAGGACGGAGCTTGTCTTGCGAATAAATTATTGCCCTTAGATGTTTTGTTTGAAAGGTCAGTCGGAAGAGGCGAATTGAAATTTAAGAGTGGAGAGATGGACAGAGAAGATAAAGGAAGATTAACGCGTCTGGCCATAATTTTAGAAGAACCGATTTTTCGGCTTTCCCATTTTCTTAAGGTATATCATCTTGGAAAGATTTTCTGGAAGTTTCGGGCTAATCGGATTAAAATTTACGGAGTTATATGAGTTCCAAGTATACTTTTGACGTAGTGTTAGGAACAGGTCTTGAAACTTTGAACGCCTTTTTCTTAATGTCACATTTTCAAAATCAGCAGGCAAAATATCTCGAGAGTCGCTACACTAATTTTCTTGAAAATTTACAGGTTTCTTTCATGCATTAAAGACTAGTCTACGAGCGAACAATTTTCTTTTATGCATACTTTTCACTTAGTTAATAAAAATTGCATAATTTAAAAGCTCAAGCCGAATAGTTTGGCGTATAAATGGGCGTTAATTTACGAGATTAACAATTATGGATAATCCGTAACTGATTAAAAATCTCGTCGCACAATTATTATCGAAAACTAATTCTAATTACACAAATATTACTCGCAAACAGATATATTATTCTTCCTAAGAAACATTCTTAAAAAATTACTTTTATTGGTCATTCGATTAGACGTAAACCCATAAATAAATTTTCTTCCTTTTTGAAAATTGCTTTTATTGCCATTTATAGGCCAGTAAAACCAACACTTAACGTAATAACTAAAACGTCAAGACTGACGAATGATAGTCTACCTTTTTTCTTTATTTAGTTTATAGGCAACGCGCGTAATATAAAATATAAACAGTGTACTACGGTGCAATTAATATACATCAACAAGTATTGTTTACCAATTTTATAAAATAGTAATATATACATAAACTCTAAACTACATTATTTGATTAAGAACGTTACTAGTTAGTTATCAGAATTTCCGTATTAACGCGAGGGTAACGAGAGTCGCATGAATTATTAAAGTAATAGCTTACGCTTTAAATAAATTTGCAAAGTTATCGATTTGAAAATATTAACGTTTAATAATGACTTTATTAATTACGTTTCTTTATCGTTACTACAACTTTCTACGAATGAATAAGTTAGAGTAAATTACGATTATACTTTTATGTCGTATTAAAATACTACACGATTTTTCAGTGTACCAATGTACTTAGTTGCATGATTTCTCGTTAAATTAATATAACGATGCTTACGATATTTAATATATTTAGTATAACTTAACGAAGTTAAATTATAAAAAGAATTGAATTAATTTTCGTAAGGGTATATTGTCGTTTCATTAGGGGAAACTGCAGCAGTACAGGCTGAATTATAATGATTTTCACGTTGCTCGTTATACTTTGTAATGCAATAGTAAATTAACAATCGCTTTGTGCAAATATTCCAATTTGCCAAGGCAAATCAGCCATTTCGCTAAATTTTATGGGGAAAAAATTTTGTGGGGTCACCCCGGCGATATTGACAATGGAAACCAATAATTACGCGTCGTTAAATGATTTTTCCAGTAGGCATTGCTAATTGAATTGCTAAACCTCGGACATATTCTCGACAGTGTAGTTTAGCGAGCGTTACAAGCAGAAATCGTCTGTAAATTTATGAATGCCCCATTACTGCTCTCCTCCGGCCACTACATCTCGCAAGAATCAAATTTACCGTAATAGTGCGCGTAAAGGGAATTGATAACCGGGCGTAAAAAACAATTACAAATCGTTAAACAAATCGCGAATCAATCGACGCTCGTGAAATAGCCGTCTCCTTAAAAAATTGCGGCGCTCGTGCCCGAGTCCCCGGGAAGTTTACGAGTTCATAAAGCCTCGGCGAGGCTCGTTACGCAAGAGAACGCACAGACCACTCGCGCAATCAACATTCCGCCGATCAATTAGAAGCAGCTTGTTGCTCTCGTCCTCGATGCTGCTCGGAAAAACTCGGACTCCTCGCACGCTAATCTAAATTTATAAGCCGCTTGGCCGTCTAGACGCGGGAGGAATCGCATTGTGCGAAAGGAAATTCCACGTCGAGCGATAATGGCTCGCTATAATTTCCCCGCGCGCCTTTGCTCAATGGTGCGTCTGTGTCGCTTTGGCGCGCGCACGTGCGCCTACGAGAGTAAACACGAGAGAGGAGACGAGGTGGAGTCGAGAGAGGAGACGAGAGAGGAGACGAGGAGGCGACTTCCGCGGAAATCGAGCGAGATTCGCGGATATTGCGCGACGGGTTTCTTGCGAGTAGTCCCGAGAGAAACTGGTTTCATGGGTTCCGGTCGTGCCTCCCTCGGACTAGCGGAGGTTAGTTTTTTGGGGGTGTGCTTGTATGTAGGTCGGAGCGAGTGGCGCCCTTAGATTGATTCGCGCTGTAAAACCTGTAAGAGAGCGTTTAAAATCCGATAGCCTTTCAAGGAAGAAGGAGCGCGAATGGGTTCGAGTTCTGGCGGTGTTGTTTAGCTTCCAATTTATTAACCGAGCCTTCTTTTAACGCTTAAGCGGGACTTATTTTGACACTTCACTCAATGACAAGTGGGTTAATTCTTGCTTAGAATATTACAAATCGATTACAAGTGCCTTTCTTTTTTCATCGCGCACTTATTCTCGGCAGATTTGCGCATTAGGTGAATTGCTTGTACTAATCACATTCGTGTAATTTTAGCTCGACGCATTTGATCCGACATGCATTGAGAACCTGGTGCTATAGGATTGTCGGTGACTTCCAAGACTCGTAAATTATGCTTTTCTAATTGAATTCTTTTCCTCTTGTATATCGTAAGAGCACGACTTTTCGACGTGTTACTCAATTTAATTATTTTTCGCCATTTCAAAATCTTAGATTAATGAATCACCGCTTAAAAATGACGTCCAACTAATCGTCGATATACATATTTATAAGCTACTCAAATGTAGGCAAGAGTTTCTCCATTTGAACGTTATGCCGAATAAAATAATTCGAGCGCTTGTGCCGTTGCGTCGGATGCGAGGAAAATCTCATTGAAATACCAGTCGTTAAGGAATAAAGAGAGGCAATCGTCAACTACTTCCCTTTGCGATTTCTGATAATTGCTGATAATCACAGGTATCGCGGATGATTCCACGGACTTTTCCCGGACTCGTCTGCAGCCGCTCGTCGCCGTTATTAATACGCGCGTTTAGCTGCCGAGAATAGCCAGTGGAGTTACATTCGCGACAGAATGAAAATCTATTATTACGCTGTACGCGAGCCGTTGTACTTGAGCGTATACACAAAATCGCGCGACAGTGACGTTTACCCGCGCTAATGTTTCATTCATCGGAGTGCGAACGTGTGAAGCGGTGCCCGAGTGACGAATATCTCGGCCATAACAAAGGCGATTCTTTCGTTTTCCTCGGGTTATTGGTCGATTAATGATGCGCCGTTGGCCGTTACTTTTCACTGGAGAGGCGGGGAGGAGTACCTTACGTAACGCTACTTACAAATGGCTGAATTAGACTCGAGTGCAATCGTTAGCCAGGAATTGCCTCGAGGGATTCTCGAACGAACTAATAAAACTAGTTTCGATTGCTAATCGTTCTTAATATTTTATTATGCTAAACGCTCTAAAATATTCTAGATCTTTCGATACTTTATTGGAAATTTGACCTTTGCTCGCGATGCTGTATGCCGTACGTCCTTCCTGAGCTTCTTCCTGAGCCCTGAATTACACCGAAGATGATTTAGACAATTAGAGAAAGGGGGATTGAATTATTAAAGAGAACTTTTATCACCGCTACAATAACGAGATTTCAACTCTACTTTTACTCGTACCTCGTGCAACGGATTAATAATTGAAAGATCTTGTGGTGTAAAACTAGAGCACGCGACAAGGTATACTTGTTGCTTCGTAAAATTTATCGCCTCGATAAATTCCCGTCTATAATGGCAAATCATTCGTATGTCATTGAAAGTGAAATTTACGCAATTCTGAGAAATGGCCGAGTATCGTAAAAGTACGGAAAACGAGAAGCCATTTGTGCCCCCGACTCTTTTCTAAAATGAACCTTAGGAACGTTGATAAGGAGCAGCGATGCACGAATGGACGGGCTCTCGTTACCTGCCTCAGTGCTCTCGTGCTCACTCGAGAGATGAGAATCGTGTAAAAAGTTCTTTCAACATTTGCGCGAAAGGGGATTACAAGAGCGAAAACGAAACATCGAATAAGATGGAGGACACGCGGATGAAATTCGGAGCACCGCGACTGCAACGATCATTGGTGAACCGCTGCCTCGGCGTTTGATTATTCACGGTCGCGACGCGTGTTCGTACGCTCGAGTCGATCGACCCAACGTATCCACGTGCTCCCGCTCTTTCTCTGTCTCGAGAAGGCGCGCGCGCTCGCGAGAGAGAGAGAGAGAGAGAGAGAGAGTCCGTTTTGCGGCTGCGATGCACAACCTTGCACCCGGCGTCTGCGCTTTTTTTATTATCGCGTTCGGCACGGAGACAATCGCGGCGAGTCTACGTGCAGTGTAGCCTCGCGGCAAGGTGAGACAATGCGCGAATGAATTTGTCGCGCCGGCGGCAGCCTTTCTTGATTTTCTGCACTGTCGCTATGCACCGAGCGTCCGAGAGGATGTTCAATTCGAACTTCTTTTTCCCGGACCGAAGGCGATCGCACGGGTTTCTTTCTTCATAATGGCCCGTTGTTTTGCCCTTCCAGCCAGATGCCCTCTTCTCTGCCATTATTTATGCGCTCTTCCTTCTTCGATCGGCCGATAGTCCGAGTGATTGCTTCATCCGATGGTTAGTTTGCTTAGCGAATAGGCGCTTTACGAGGCGTAGACGCGGGCCGATCGATCTCTTTCGATTCACTTTATAATGGCTCGGGTATATCGACTCGTGAATTATTTCGCTATTACCGAATCGGTACTTTGAACCGGTACTTCCACTTGGACGTCCCGATCTCGGAAATCCATCCGCCGGTATCGAGCGTCTCGAGGAGAAAGCAGGCGACTTCGAAGGAGCGCCTCCCGCGATAGAAACGGAGCCGCGCGTGTCAATCATCGAGCTGCACTCGTAAATCAACGTCGCGTCTCGAGGGTCTCGCGAAAGCCGCGAAAACGAAAGTCGTGTCGGTCGTGTCGGTCGTGTCGGTCGTGTCGGTCGTGTCGGAGAAAAATGAAAAGGACGAGGCTCGCGACCGGTGACGCAAGTCGCGCATAATGTCCGAGGTCACTTTTTAAGGAGCGGCGAGGGCTGCGCGGGCGAAAAAGAGCGCGACGAAGAAAGGAGAAAGAGCGAAGCGCGGCGATATAAAAAGAAGGTCGGGTCGCCGACTGGGGACGGCCGCAGTGCCGACCTGATAATCTTTAATTTATTTTAATGACGTAGGAGCGTGACTCGCCTCTGCTCTCGGCCGCTGCTCTCGGTCGTGCGCGCGACAAGAATGCGCTGCGCCTTGTCGGAGGTCAGGTTCAGTAGCCGCAGCCGCGGAGGATCCCGCGGCCTTTTTCGCGAATGCGGGGGAGGAGCGCAGGGACGTCGAGTGCCTCCTAGTCGACCGGAGTCGGCTCTTTGGCTTTTAAGACGCTTTTTTTTTTTTTTTTCACGGTGCGTACCGAATAACGATGACTGCATTCTTTTTCCTTTCCCTTTTTCTTCGTTTCGTTCCTCGGGAAATTGGCGGCTGCGAAGGTAATGATTTCGCTCAAAAGTACGGGTACTTTTGAGCGAAATACGCGAATTGGAGTGACACTTGGTTTGCTGGCTCCTATTGCACTATTTTTCGTTAACGATTACTTATTTCTTACGAATGCTTCCTCTCGATGATATGGAAAGAGCGAGTACAATTTCTTTATGTAAGTACAGCGGAGAGAAGAATGTTTTGTAAAATAGTAACGAGATAACGAGAGAGTTGTTTGAAAAGCATTTTACAAGTCGAACGCAAACAATTAATTAATCAATGGATGCTTATCTAGTATGAGATGCAGAAGAAAAGAAAGGAAAAGTTGTTAGGCGCTGATTTAAATAAAAATTCGAAGCACCGATTAATCATTCAAAGTTGTTCGAGAAGAACAATGAGTAACCTATAACACTCTCTTTTTTATAGCACAACCTATTACCAATTAATTTACCATAAATTCTGCTTTACATTTACACCAACGTTCTATCCAAACAAAGTTTTGCGCGATATAATTTTTATCAAAAACCCAAGCTTCGTTATATTTCGCTATGTTCATTAAACTCTTAATAGAGTTCGAAGTTTGTAGATCGAGTTATCAAAGGGCTCGGTAAGTCACCTCAAACTCATTTTAAATAATCGTTTTTTTTTTTGTTGTACTTTTTCTCGAAAAACAATTAAACGTCGCGAGTAACCTCGGAGTATATCGATAAAGGAACGATAAAAAAAAGTACGGCGTACGTAAACAAACATCTATCATACTTGAATGCATCGCCGAGTAAAAGGCTCCCACAATTCTTTGGAATTGAACGTTTAGTATATCGGCAGAAGCGATCTCGTGCACTTTTCATTTTTTTTTCCCCCGCTATAATTTAAAAGCAGTCAATCTTACGGTGCGTGTTCCAAGTGTCACGGCCAATGTATCGCGCGAACGCGCGCACACCACTTTTTT